>JAVJGJ010000003.1:29630188-29695548 GCA_035590215.1 Microhierax caerulescens | reverse complement strand
GCCTCGCTGCCCCGGGTCTGTCTCTTGGGGCCCTGGCAGCGTTCGCGCCGCTGGTTACATTTCTGTTCCATTTCTGTACGTTTCACGTCTTGCTTTGTGTAACTCGGCAGCTGTGCCTGGGGAAGGCGCCGCTGGTGAGCTGGTGGCAGTTGGCCGTGCTCGGCGGCTCTCCCTGCCATGCTGGACTGCACCAGCGCCCCGTCCACCTAGCAGGAACACCGCTGTATCAGATGGCTGGTCTTGTGTTGAGGCGGTGGGCTCCCCTCCGACACACTAGCATCTGTTATGTGGCATTTCTGCTTGGTTATTTGAGCGGCGATTTCAGGTGCTATTCTTCAAGGTTCCACCAAGTTTCTGTTGAAATAATTTAGCTTCCCTGTTCCTTTGTGAGACGTCCAGGTCTGATACCTGTATTTTGCTGCATTGATACGGGGCCCTGGGCAGGATTGCTGCTCAAGGCTGTCCTACAAGTTGCGGGAATGTTCACCTGCAACTTCAAAGGTATGTTTTAGGGCAATGGCTCCATCACCATTACATTGACATTGGGGTGAGAGGGGTCACCTTCCTTTTGAGCAGGGTGGTTTTGTCTTACTTGGTATCTGTTGTGATTCTGTGGGAGATGGAGACAGGTGGGATGCAAAGTAGCAGTCCATGTAATTTAACTTTGAAGCTTTAATTCAAAAAGTTATTTCATTTAATTAATTTAAGTAATCTTATACCTGAATATGCCGAAGCACCGTATACAGTAACTGGATCTGTCTTTTCCTGAGGTTATGTCCCCAATGAAGAATATCCACCAGGTATTTATAATGCATATCCCCACAGCATAGTTCAGGGTGTTCTTAGTCCTTTTAAAACCTAGTTGAGTCATCATGGGTTTGAGTGTTGTTTAGATACTAATAGAGATTGCTTAGATTACTAAATACTTCTTTTAAAAGAGCTTACTTGCAACTTTTAGCTTAATTCCATAAGCACTTCATTTTATTTTCACATTGCCTTTCCCCCAGTCAATTGGGACAGCACCAGAACTTTGCTTTATCCTTTTCCAGCCAACCATGTATACCAAAAACATCTTCCTGTCATTGTATCTGCCAGTGAGTTACAGGCTTTAAATTTGGTTTTGGCTTTTTGAAGAGCTGAAGCTTTTTGTGAAGTTTGGATTGTCTTCATCTTTCCTCCACAGACTCCTTCCATGGGGAGGAGAAAAAGTTCTCTCCTGTCTGCAGTTGCCATTGAGGGCCACTTCTCTCTTTTTAAGGCTTGTCTGTAAGAGGTCCCAGTTTAATGATACCACTTGCACAGAATGGAATGCAACCATTTTAAATGAACAGGAGGCTGATGGGTCCATTATTTTTGAGTTCAACCAAAATGTGTTTGTTTTTTGTCTATATGGGGGGTGATTTTTTTGTTGTTTTTGCAAGCTGCAGTAAGGATTCCAGATTGTTTCACTTTTAATAAGTGGATTTAATAAATATAGAGGTGGACACCCTGAACCCAGGGACAGGCCTTGGGAATTTTGGAGCTGCCTGTTTGCTAGCATCACTGTTCTTTGATTAATGAGAGGGGTGGGCTTCACATGGATGGCAGGCTGCTGGGTACAAGTGTGGAGGTATTTTGTGGAAGAACTTGTGGGTTTCCAGGGCTTTAGCCAAAGGCTATGCTACCTCTCACTTTCTTGCATGCACCCTTGCACACATTTGTCCATCCCTTCAGCCTGAGGACCAAGCATGCGTTTCTGAGCCCTCACAACCTCATATCTGGTCCCATTTCACAGGAGGTAAAGACCCAAAAGTCACTGCCAGCTCAGAGCTGGGCTGAGTCTGGGGGGAAATGCTGCAGTTTTGGCAGCTGCTGAACTGCTGTGTGTGGCACTACATGGTGGTCCCCCAGGCGTCTGGAGCCTTGCCAGTTTAATGTGTGGTGAGTTCAGAGCTTTGGCTCTTTGATGAACCCAAGGTTTCACCTGGATGTCTCAGAATGGTGATATTACCACAGCTTTGCTGGGAGTATCACCTTTTTTTAATAGCTGCATAAACCAGGTGATCAGCAGTGAGTGCTATTTTGATGAGCAGATTGTGTTAGCAATGCAGGGAAGACAGTTGTCTGCTTTTAATGATTTAAATTGGAAATAATTGTACGGAAGTCTGGGATCTCCTGAACATAAACGGATGGACAAGAGTGGAGGATTTGCCACCTGCTTGGTAGCTCAGCTCTTAGTTGTTGTTATTTGTGAAGAAACTCTACTAATACATTTAGAAAGTGATGTCTGAATTGGATTACCATTATTTAACGTTACAAAACTACCAGACAGCTTGTATAATTTGAAGATTCAGCAGTCACCAGTGCTTTTTCTAAAAATCATAATCCTTTAATTCTATTTTCACTATTAGGTGCCTCATGTCTTCATGTTCTGTGTTACACAATCACGATAATGCTATTTGTATGGGCACTACTGCAACAGCTCCTTTGAAACTGTTTGGTTTAAGAAAATGAGGATGTGCTCTATATGTTCAAGATTGTCGGAAAGAGGAGTTCCAGTTGTATTTTTTGTTAGGAGTCTTAATTGGAATCTGAGACATTTGTTACATGAAGGATTTACATATAAACAAAAATGTTGTGGTTAAAATTGATAGAAGTAGTGGGTCATTTTAACATCAGTACCTCGACTGATGTGTGAAATGGTGCTGTCTGAACCATGTAAGCTATGCATGCATGATAAATGCTAAATCGTGATTTTTCATATTTTAGTCTCCTGCATTCTGCCTGGTAGTTCTTCTCTCTGGAAAGTATTTGCACGGTATAGCCACGGTTTGGCTTTTTTTGTGCAGCTTGTAACAATTATTGGTCTTTTTGCTTTGATTTAGAACTTTGCCTAAAATTTATGTTGGATCACATCTAAGAAAAAGAATCACTTGAAAGAATTTCAAAGTACTGAATATGCTTAGCCAGAGTGTACTATTTATGGCTTTGTGAGCTACTTGACTGCTTTTATTTTTATTAGTAACATGAAGGTTGAAATTGCCCAAAAACTTGAAGGAGTATACATACTGACCGCAATGTTTTATGGTATGGAATATCTCTTCGGCTAGTTTGGGTCAGCTGTCCTGGCTCTGCTACTTCGCAGCTTCTTGTGCACCTCCTTGTTGGCAGAACATGTGAAACTGAAAAGTCCTTGACTTAGGGTAACCGCTACTTAGCAACAACTAAACCTTAGTGTGTTGTTAACATTATTCTCATACTAAATCCAAAACGCAGCACTGTACCAGCTACTAGGAAGAAAATTAACTCTATCCCAGCTGAAACCAGGACAAGGGGTATATTTTGTTAGTACAACAAGTTAAGAGTTTTGTGTCAGACTTTGTAACTACCAGAGGTGCTGCTGTTCGCAAAATGGCTGTACAGCCAAAGGTAAGATTTCCTACAATGTCCTGGCTTCTTTCTGTTTTTCACCAAATTGGCCCATTTGAAGAACTTTAACCAGCATGTACGTGTAGACAGGAAGGGCAAGTGACCATCAACAGAACACAGCTGGACTTCTTTGTGAAAATTAAACTTTACAGAGCCAGAGCTCACTCAATGCATCGCTCGCCTCCAGCGTTGCCACTGTTTGCATCAGTTTGCGGTGCTGCT
The DNA here is from genome assembly GCA_035590215.1 of Microhierax caerulescens. NCBI lineage: Eukaryota > Metazoa > Chordata > Aves > Falconiformes > Falconidae > Microhierax > Microhierax caerulescens. The sequence goes on along the minus strand of JAVJGJ010000003.1, from coordinate 29,691,918 downwards.
CTGGAGACTTCCTCTCCAGACCGTATTGGTTTTCCTGTGGCACTCTTTCTCTTTACCACAAGTGCTTTCGGAAGTGCAGAGGGTAAAACTGACTTAGAAGTTGCACAAGTTAGTAGATTCACTTCTGCTGATTAAAGCCAGGAGCAGCCTGTCTCATAGCCTCAGGGCAATGACTAGAAAACAGTCCACAACTTCCACAACTACTGAAGTGGCCTCACTGAAAAATGGGGAAGCCACCAAAGGTTGGGGTGAGTGTTAGCTGGACATAAATTGTAAAAATGACCTATTAATGAGCTGAAAATTTGAAGCTAGGTTTAAAAGATGTGGTGATACAGAATGCAACAATTGTTAGATTAAGACCACAGCGCAAGGTTTTATTGCATAGCTACACCTGTCCGTGAAAAAGGTCCTGTCCAGGGTAGCATAGCTATGGTCATGCTGGAGAGAGCCATGTAGAACAGCACTCAAAACCATCCAGGAAGTTGTGAAGATGCTTTTCTGGTGTATCTCAGGTCATTTGAATGGTGCTTTAACTCCACGTGTGGATGAGAGTTTCATCTCCATAAAGGAGGTTTGCCTGGGTGTGGTTTTACCAGTATAGACAGCTCAGCAAAACCTTTGTCTTTCTAAGGATTAATTGGGTAAGCAGTTGAGAATTATTTTCCTTCCCTATCATTTACTTAACCATCAAATTCAAACATAACAAACCTAAAATGCCGCTTTTAAAATCAGATGCAAGTGTAGGGGTATTGCTGTGTCAGATGATAAGGGTATGAGATTGCTTCAGGTTCAGTGGCTTCCAGAAATGCTTTAAATCAGAGGAAGGACAGCTCTTCATGGATCTGATTTATAGACTGGCCAAAGCACTAAAAAAGATGTCTGAAATCATGGAACTTTGCTCAGCTTTTTGATTTTTAAAGTAACTTGTTGATCTTGCTGGTGGCCAACAAAACGTAAATGTTAATCCTAGAAATGAAAGTATATTATATGTAGATTCTTACTTGGACAGGTAGTCTCCAGTTCGTAGTGTTGTCGTCCTTGGGGAGAGTCTCTTTGTGAGACGTGCAGAATCGGGCCTATACGATCCAGCTTTCTGTATATTAAGATTTAACGGTCAGGCTCTTCAGTGTACTTGGTTCCGGCACTATTTTGTTTTGCTTTAAATAAAGCAAACAGAACCCAAATAGGTAGCCCTCTGTTAATTTTTCAGTTATGAAATAAGGGTATGTACTGTGAAATTGAGTAAGGTTTGTAGATGGCTTAACACAGTGGAGGGAAGGTGGTAGCACTGTCAATCCAAGCTCTTAATTTTATTTTATCCAAGTGCAGTGGTGACTCATTATATGCCTTTGTTAACCGATAATTTCAGTAGGTGAAAGGTGGTATAGGAGTTAATCTGAAAGGTGGAAGCTAAGGCTAAGAAATGCAGTGAGGGAGCTGAAGAAGCACAAAGTGAGAGGATGGGAAAGCAGAAGGGTGGAAAATGGAGCAGAGCGAGCATGGGCTCTCAACACAGTAATTTTTTATGGTTGTTAGCACAGTGTGCTTAGACAGGAACAGCTAACAATCTTATTACTGCCTGAAGTCTATACCTCTGATCTCTGAACTTCACTGACCACGCTGAGAAATTATGTTAGATGAAAAAGAATGTTTAACTTTTCCTAGGCTTCATCTGTGGTTTTTTTCTCTGTTGAAGTTGACTGCTGTAGAATTTTACCTTTTTAATAGCTGATCCGCACTTTTGCACTGTGCTAGCATACAATAAGGAAAAAAAACCCTCAAACTTTTTCCTAACGTTGCCTTGCATTGCAGACAGTAACAGTAGAACCTTCCGCAGAACATGACCACGAGGTCAGCAGCACGTTCCTGGCAGTCCACATATGTGTCAGTCTGTGTCCAGTCCTGGCTGCCTATGCATGGTTGTGTTCTGGTTATCAAACTCGCAGACCTTTATGTTTCCATAGGTGATTGGTTTTGCACCACTTACCACATGGTTTAGCCAGGGAGCTCTGAAGCTTTGTTCAGTACATTACTTACTGTCACTGAAAGAAAGCTCAATGAAGGATCTGTAAATATGTTTATTTGGGTGATATTTCCTCCTCTGATTACAAATAATTTTGCTGTCAATGCTTGTTCTTTACTAAAAGTCCAAAGGATTTTTGGATCACAGATACATAAATTTATCTGTCATACGTGATTTCTACCCAAAACATTCACTGTCTGCAAAAGCATTTAATGACAATTCTGAAATATAACAAGCCGTATTTTCCAAGAGAAATTACACAGTTCTAACTTTATAATGCTCTGCAACATTACAAATATATATATATATTTATTTTTCTTTTAAATGAAGCATGGTGGTAAGCTGGCATCTGCAGAAACGTGGCAGATTGCTTCAGGAGACCATGACTTTGATTGCATACTGGTCTGTCGATGGATTGTTCCCCCCCACCATCACTGGTTGAACACTGGATAGTAAGTGCCAGCGGAGGCAAGCGTCTGACGCTGTTTTGAAGCAGGCTCTGGGTTTTTATCATCAGTCTTTACAGCAACTGGGAGTGGATTCATGGTAGTGTTACTGTGAGGAAGAGGAACCTGGTCATCTCCTGTGTGACTCTGTGCTCTCCTGTCTGTCTTCGTGGGGTCCCCATCCAGCAATCCACCTCACACTATGTCATCAGGCCACACTTGGGAGTGTCCACAGTTGCTCACACCTGATGTTTGGTCATAAGTGTTTGTAACTATTTATTTCCCAGTGCATGCTTAGGTTATGTGAAGACATACGTTAGATGCATCTAATACAGCTTTTCTGTACTCTGGATGAAAATAACTGTCAAACTGGCAAAGTGCTTTTTAAAGATTAGTAACTCAGGTGTTCATCTAGTGAACTCTAGATGGACTAGAGTGAAAGGATTCCTCATATTTCAGTTTTCTTTGAAACTCAAATGTAAAATGCAGAACGAGGACCACTTTTCTTAAGTGAAAATACACAACTTCAATATATTAAAAAAAAAAATCTAACATGTTACTGCTTTGACTGAACAAGCAGAATAACTGTCCTTAGCTATACAGCCCTTGCCCTCATCATTAAGTTAGAATAGCATGCATAAGGCAGTTGTGATATACGGCATGGTTTTGGTTACAGAGCTAGAAACAGGTGCAGTTTTAGCAGTTACCACTGCAAAATAAAATAAAATGCAGAAATAGAGAGAAAGGGAACATTAGCAACAGCTGGACTTCTTTTGTGTGTTTGTTTTAATGGGCCCCCATTTTCTTGTGTTTTTGTTAGTAGGTGTCTGTGGAGGAGGTAATGGTAAACTGCTGGCAGGTGGTCAATCTGTCAAGGTCAAGCCTTTACAAAACCATCAATAACCTGGTTTTAGATACGGGTTAGTTGAGCAAATTTTGATCGGAAGGAAGTTGAACTCTTGTACTGAAACAGGACAGCTTGGAGGCAGCATTTAGGCAAAGGTATACAGTTTCTCAAAACCTACTCCTGGCATGGACCTGGGGACAGTCATAAGCTGTGAGGCTGCAGCAGAGGCAATGGTGCTTCTCCTCAGTGCCAGATTATACCTTTTTCCACTTCACCCATTTATAACACCTTCCAATTGGACACAGCTGTTTCTCCTTGTTTACATTTTTTTCTGTAGTTCCAACAACTGTTTTTTTTTTTAGAGAGTAGTTTGTGGTGAAAAATAAGACTGCACTTCACCCTTCACACGTAAAGCATTGTAGCTGCAGTGGCTTATGTGGCAACTTTTGTTGTTAAGTAGTGTGAGTGGATAATCATCCTTGTCAAATGATTGTAAAAGACCAAGGGGGGGAAAAAAAAGCTTTGTAAGATGGCAAAAAAAGGTTTGTTTTTATTTTAAATCACTAATATTTTTTTTTGTTTCTATCTTTGCTGTTTTAGAAACTATATGCTGTAACAGGAAGAGAAATACTGTAAAAGGAGTTACTTATGTTTATACCCATAGTATAACCATGATCACCTTACAGCACGCAAAACAGTACTTTGAGTTTAGCAAAAGTCAGTCCAGCATTTCTGCCCCTCTACTGCAGTTCCCTCTTCTCTCTCCCTCCTCCCCCTCGGCCACCCTCATAGACCTTCCCGGTGCTCTGCTCTTCTTTCGGAGTAGCAGCCTGGTATGTAAAACATCTTCTGAAGTATGTGAAAAAATATTGATTGATTTGATTTCCTTGTAGTTTTAAGGTAGTTTTTCTGAAGGGTGTAAAAATAAATATATAAAAGTCCCAGGTAGTTTTCAAAATATAATTAAAATATAGTAGACTTAATCCAGTCTTCAGGTGTTTTCAGCGTTAATCAGAAACACCTTCTTTTTGCCACACTGCAGCTACTATCGCTACAGTAAGTTCCTTCCTAGAATTAAAACAGCGATCTTATTTACACCCTGCTTCAAGGTTGGCAGCTAGTGCGTTGAAGTATTATCTGCTGAAAGAAAAGAGAATGTTGCTGGGGCATAGATCCAAAAATAGAATTCAGTATGCTTATTAAATTCAAAGTTTCAGTCCTGAAGTTGTTCTGAAGCCTGCTTTGTTTCTGGCTAGCCTTGAGGTGACCAGACCCCATGTGTGCATGGAACCAGGTGTGAGGTCCCCTGCTCCGGGAGCTGCAGGAGCGGCTGTGGGGAAGGCACCACAGCTCCGAGGGCAGCGGTGCAGGACTCCTGCCCCACAGCACTGGGGGACGGAGGCAGCCCTCCTCCAGCCTACTTTCTTGGAGAGCGAGACCTGGAGGCTGCTCCTTGGGAATCTGGGGTCCTTGTGAAACAAAGGGACATGTGGTCCTGGGGGGAGTCCGGGTGCTGTCACCCTCTCCACACAACCCTTTGAGAGCACTTGGCAAGAAAGGGGAAACCCAAGATTCAAATCCCTTCGTTTCCTGAGAAATTACAAATTTTCCACTTCTCTTGAGAGTGTCCTGGCTCCTGGCAACTGGCTTTTGGGCGTAGTGTGCTGTCGTGCTGCCTTCCGTGCGTCCCTCTCTGCGCCCCGCTCCCTGGATCCGAGAAGAAGGAGTAGCGCGAAACATGGCGGCGCTGCCTGTGGAGCGCTGCCGAGGAGAGCGGTGCCGCGTACGCGCGGGGCTCTGCAGGCTGCCACTCCGCGCTGGTGCAGGCGTGGGTTTCGAGCGCTTTGTCCCTGTCCAGGTAGTGCCGAGTTCTCTGTGTGGTCCACGGTACAGCAGCTTTAAAATCAAGCCCTTGCACACTAAGAGCAATTGCAACAGCCTTCTTGTCATCGGTGTGTGAGTGCTTTGAGACGCAGGGCTTGCTGCTTGGTAATTTTGGAGCACGTGTTCGCTGGCTTTGGGCTGCCGATCTCTCAGTAACTTCCAAGGCCCCGGCACTAGATGGAGCTTTAACCTACTTGCACTTAGAAGTTATTAAGTTTAACCACAAGTTAAAAATAGGGAAAGATAAATGAACATACGTACGCTTGCTTCTACATTTAAAGTGCCCTTTTTTCCTTTTGTTAGCAGAGTGGTGTAAACTACAATTTAAATGAAAATTAAAATATTGCAGCAGAATCTCCTTGGCCTAGTAGGTGCTTTATAATCATTGTTACGAGCACCCTTCAATGTATTCTCAGGCTCATGGCAGAAGTTGTTGTAAGTTAGATGTGCTGAAAATGTGCTGCATATTTAGCTAATAACTAGGCTGTGCTGAATAAGGGTAATGCCATTTTCTGAAAAAGTTCCTGTTTGTGTTTCGGGATGTGGTGGGGATGGCCAGGCCTTCTGTTTGCTCTGCTCACTCAGTAATGCATTTGCATTCTTACTTCGTGCTACGAAAGCCAACAATTTAGAATCACGTTACCAGTCACTTTCATTTTTTCCCATGTGTTACCCTTGAAAATGCTGAACAAATAGAAACAAATAAAAACCAGCTTTGAAACCATAGTGTTTAATACTTTGCACTTAGCAAGCACCATGTCTCACAGGCTGCACAGCACGTATCAGAAATTTAAGGCCATCTCTGCCTTCCACAGAAATAACTGGAAGTAGATCTAGTTTTGTTCTTGGGTGCCTGTGTTCTTATCAGCCAAGAGTGGTTCGGTCAAAACTATTGTCTAGATGCTGAAGTAGCACGTATGTAAGCAGTTCCTACTCACAGCCCTTCTGCTATTTTATTAAATGGTTTAATATACTAAACCAAGAGATACATACTTGGGGAAGAAATCACAAGGCATGCTGTGCTCAGGACACTGGAGGTGATGAAGATTGTGTATTGCATCTCACTCCCTTTGCTTTTGTGAGGTCTAATCCTTCAGCATCTTTCACGTTTTAGCAGTGGGACTGAGGGACTCCACACACACCACAGAATAAGGAACCTTTGTAGAAGACTTTACGTGAATGCAGCATCACCAATATGAGCAAAAGCTCATATTTCTGAAAGATCTCTACTGTACTATAAAACCGTTAAGGAACCATATTAAGTATGGAAGAGTACATGCAGTATTGTAGAGGACAGGGTTTGCATATGGCAATCTGGTTACTATATTGGCCATGCTGAGTAGGGAAACAGCACAGGTAGCTTTCAGAAAAAGACCCTGCTGAAGAAAGTAATTTCAGAAGAATTATATGAATCAATGAAATTTTGGTGCTTAAGTATCTTTTAAGAATTTGTTCTTACTAGGTTGACGCCAGTTGCATTCACACTAAAATTTCATTAGCAGTGGTTTCAAGGGAAGTAGTTTGCCACCTTTTGATTCAACAGAAGTAGTAGGAATGAATAGCTAATACTTGATTCCTTATGCATCTGGAGAGCAATGAGAAGCTGTAATTCCTGGTGGCTTCACTGATACAGGGCATAAAAAGGTTAAATTTTACTATTTCTTTACACTTTAATTTCATTTTACAAAAGTACCTTGTAAATTTACTACAGATCAAAGCATGCCAGAGTGTTCTTTGTTATACTTGGCAGCTCCTCTGCTGTGGTGGATGTGGATGCCTTTTTGTTAAATGGATAGATGTAGCTGGTAAGCTGTCCTTTGGCACCACCATCATTATATAGAAAGCGCATCTGCAGAAATAAGTGTTGTGAAATCTGTACGATACACAAACTGACTTTATTTCTTTTTTAGATGCTTTTTATCTCATTGTCCTATATACCAGTTAATGTGGCTGGATAACTTTTCCATTTTCCTTGCAAGTGGAAAAGCAGATGCATGTGCTACATTTTCAAAGATGGCTATAGGATTTACCCACAAGACTTCCTCTGACTTAAAAGATCTGGAAAAGTTTTCCCTTTGTAAATGCGGAGGTTAGATTGTAGATTAGATGTAAATCTGATTCTTGTAATGTTTTATTTACCTTCTGTAGCAAATGCCTTTTGGATTGAATGCATCAGGCACTTAAAGACAATGCACTCTTACAAATACCACTTCAAAAAATGTTGTATGGAGTTCTTCCCTTGCATTGTGTTGGCAGTCTAGTAGGACGATAGCACTGTGACGGAAAAGTGGAAAGGGCAAACGGAGACAAGTTCTATAGCAACCCACGGCCTGAATCTGATCGTATCCTCTTCCTTACAATGATACCATTCCTGATCTCCGAATGATTCCTGCTTCAACAGAATTAGGTCCTGTGTAGAGTAAGTGTGGCAAACCAAACCACAGAAAGCAGCTTATGACCTAAAGCTGAGGTTGCTCCTCTTTGAGCATTAATGGGGTGAGGTTTTTTTCCTCCTAGCAAGCTATGTTAATTGGCCACAAAAAGAAAGCAAACAACTGTTCTTTCATCACAACAGTGCTTTGATGTTTGTATTTTACCCTAACCTAATCTCAGTAATAGGAAGAAACAGAAGCTGGGAACTGAAATGGTGTCTCATAACAAATTTAATTAAATCATTGAATATTTTTTTTGTTTCTTCACTGCAAAATCAGACCTTGAATTTCAGTATTCTTACAGGCCTGTCTTTTCAGAGTCTTGGATTTGGCCTGTAGGAGTGCATGAGTAGGACAGGTAGGGAGTCCTCAGCAGGGCATGCAGTTGTTTGCACTGTGCAGTTAGACATGACCTGCAAAAAAGAATGCACAAGAAATTGTCACTGATATGTCTTTTCACCTTCTGTTTTATAGGTAAGGAAAGCTTTGTTTGTTTCTTTACATAATTCTGTTAATTTATCTCGAGAATGCCTGTGATACTCAGTCTGTGACATCCGAGGAAAGCTTTTTGAAATCTCACAAATAAACTTTACAGGCTTATTCTATCATCTACCATTGCACTGGGTCTTGGTCACCCTGCAGCCTTCTGGAGAAGCAGGGCTTCAATTTTGATCATTAAAAAAATCCTGTTTATTAGTTTAAAAAATGAACATGTTCAACCACTTTGTTAATCTTTATTTCTCTTCAGTGAGCAAATGAGGGCACAAGCCAAAATACTTTGTTTCTACCACAGCTGAATATTAATAGGTGAGCTGGAAATAAATTTTGTCACATTGCTCCTTTCTGGAGGAGACAAAAACATTTCTTGACTATGAGAAGCTTAGGCACAAAATAGAGACCAGGCTGCTCTGCAGTGCTAAGACTGATGTGCTTCCCAGTATATTCAGAAGAACTTTTTCTGGGATTCTGGAGACTAGCTTCAGAAGCGCAGACATTTGTGAGTTTAGGCCGCTGGTAAGCAGGAATGTTAGAGCTCTGGGTCCCTGAAGTGGCTGGACCCTTCTGAAGACTGTTGTGAGAAATAAGACAATTGCCAGAGCAGGAACTAGTCTCAAAAGTGAGCCTGGTCCTCCAGCCTACGATTGCTCTTCTCTCTGTGGCAGCTGATATGTCTCCGTGTCTTTCCAGGTCATAAACCACTTGTGACAGTTGGTTTCCATAATGACTGGCATGAGACTGTCTGTCAGGAGCGTGGAAAGCCCTGTGCTGTGGATGACTCCCAACCTGACCTTTTGTACTGAGCCACTTAGCAACAGCTGGGAAAGGTCGAACCATTGAAGCTTACTCTCTAGTAGAAGAATGGCTGCTTTTAATGGTTTACTGGCCAAACTAGGTGTATTCAGCTAGTATGGAGATGCAGGATTGTAGTATTTGTCTTGTCAGACTTCATACAGTTGTTGGGGGTGGGGGATCCCCTTTGGGTTTCTTGGGTTGGGTTGTTTGGGGGGTGCAAGCTGGTGGGCTCCACTGCTGCTGGCCTCCCAAGGCTTTCCTGGTGCCTCTTGCTGCTACATGACACAGCTGCTTTCACCTGCTCCCACGCAAATGTAATAGCAGATTCAGGGCAGCGGCACAGGAGAGCAGCAGCTCTTTTATTCTGTAAAGGCCACTTGTAAAGATAAAGGGCTAAATACTGCTTTACTCAGGCAGGTTTATTTCTGATGGTATCAAAATAAACCCATTTAAATAACTACAACATTTCCCCCATATTTCCTTTATATGCCATTTTTTACAGACTACACAGCAATATTAACTGCCTGCTATTGCAGTATATTCCAAACACAGTGTAGCATCTGAGTCATGCGTAGTAAAGCTGATGCTGAGTAGCTGTTGTGTTTCTACCTAGTGGAGCTCCGTGTTGCTGTGATTACCTTGTCTTGACTGTGGAACATTGGCTTTTGTTGCAAGTAAAAAAAATAGCGATTCTCAGAGTAGAATTATTTCACTTTACTATCAGTGTGTTACTTCTCCCGGTGGAACAGCAGACTACATTGGGCAAGCGTATGTCAGGATGCAGAGATACTGTAGTCCCAGCACCTAGCACTATACAGGCCCTTGTGACAGACAAGGTCCTTTGTCCTTCAGTGCATTCATGAGGAATTCCTTTCCACTTTCAGCTCTGATAATGGCATCTATAAGGCTTGCTGGAGCAGCTGATCTAGCTAAGGGAGCAGTTGTTTTGTGTGTTTCTTGAAGGCTAGTACAGTGCTACCACTAAATCTTTACAGCTTTGTCATGTTAATGCCAAAAAAAAAGAGAGAGTATTTGATTTTCTTAAAAAACCAAACAAACCAACTACAAACCTTGCTTTTTATGATCAACCCCTCACAAATGCCCTGGACTCTGTTCAGGTTTTTCTATTGAATAATGTCAGCGTAAGGCTCTTGTAAATTTTGCTTTAAGATGGATTCAGTCCAAGCCTTTTGTTTGTTAGTAAAGAACAAGTTATAGACAGTAGATCTTTCTTTATTGTTTAATACATATAAGCTCCTTTTACAAGCTCTATCCAGAGAACATTCAGTTAATTACTTAAGGCATCTTGTTATTTGGAGCCACTGCTTGTAGGGGATGTGAAATTGCTTTTGAGAAAGTGCATGCACTTTTTTTGGACTGTTTTCTTGGCTGTTGAATGGCCCAGCCAAGCACTGTGTGTTCCTCTCTTGCCAAGGGGAAACCCTCGCTGTGTCTGATTCTCTTGGTGCTCCAGCACAGGGGAGGAATAACTGACATTAGGCGAACTACACTGGGAAGGAAATTGAGCAGCATGAGAGGAGAGTTCGAGCAGCTGCTGGCGCAAGGGGAGTCAAGCTGACTTCTCTGCTTTCCCAGCTGGCCAGTCCTTTCCACTCCAGGGCAGAGCTGGGCAGGGGTGCAGTGGTGGTGCCAACTGTCACGCGACATTATATACTTGTTTTTTCCAAAGCAGGTCACCAGTGTTTTCAGATAAGTGCTGTAAGATGGTGGTGATTCAGATCTGTTTTTCAGTGTAGCTGCCAGCTGATGGGCAGCCTTTCTTCTTCCAGCAGAGCCTGTCTGTTCCTGAAAGGGCTGACATAGCTTTCCAGTCCTTCTCCCAGCCCAGGGGAACAGCAGTCACATTGTGTGGCTATAAGGAGTGGCCTTTGATTGTCAGGAACCCCTGTGCCCACCTTTAGGGTATCCAAGAAGGGTCATGCTGGGGAAGCCTGAGCCTGGTCAGCAGGTAGAGAGGACTGAGCAGGGGCTTCTGCCTTTCTGTTAGTCCTGTGCCCGCTCCCCTCCTACAGACAAGGAACTTCCATGCTGCAAGAGCACTGTAAGAGCTCCTCAGCCTCCCTTGTCCCCTGGCACTGGGCGTGGGGAGCAAGGCACAGCACTTCTTCTTGCCTGCCTCCCGCAGACACCTGGTCTGCTCCTGCCCCAGGCTGGCATCCAGACGCTGCTGTGGCCCACAGACACAGAGGTGACCAGCCTGCATGGCTCACATGCTCTGGGCACACGAGGTAGGAACTGCTTTTGCTCATGTGCCACGTTGGTATACAAAGTGGAGGCTTAATGTTAATCCCCTGGAGAGCTGCCGTAGGAGCTGCCTGTTAGGACCATGGCACAGCAATTAGACCCAGAGTGATTAGCAAGGGAGCATTGTAGCTCTCCTCTGACGCCGAAGGAGTGCGTGTTCTCTTGTGAAGTGAGCTGCGCCTGGGCTTGAGTCTTGGCTTTGGGCAACAGCACGAGCCAGAGGACTGGCTCTTAGGATTGCTGGTTGCCATCCCTAGCCCGAGCAGAGCACGGGTTAGCAACAAGGGCAGGAGTCTGGAGTCCCCTGAGGAGACACCACGCAGCACTGCAGGAGTGGGACAGGACCCTACATGTCACCATATCCTGCTGCCGGTGGCCACGGTCCTTTCCCTCCTCTTGGAGCGGTTCAGCCGCGCTCCTGTGGGGTAAATGCACAGAACAGAGCTGCAGCATCTGTGGCAACAGTGAGGTGTTGCAAGTGGTCCAGCCCTTGGAGTACGGCAGCTCTTTTACATCAGAAAGAAGGAAACATCCAGTTGCAGAGATGGTTGCCTCTCTGTAAATAGCAAACCAAGTGACCTAATTCACCGCAGAAGCAGCTCGTTGGCGGCATCCCTCAGCAGGCTCCGTGGCAGGCCATGCTGGAGCCGACTCATCACTTCCAGCATGGCAGAGATTGGAGTTTTCAGGCCCTAAGGATTTCACTATTTCTTTATTAATTTTAAATTGATTAAAATGAATTTTTAAAATACCAAGAGAGACTTGCCTAAAGAAATGGTTGTAAAAAAAGAAGGAAATAGTTGGTCTGTGGGAGTAAACTGAGTGCTTAATAGTCTCTGGCTTGTACAGCTGTGAGCACCCATTGCAGCTTGGAGGAGTCTTATGTCTGCTATTTTGGCCCTGGGGGATTATCAAAGACAGTATTAATCCATCATTATTATTAAAAAAGTGAGAATTTAAAACCTTATACCTTGCTTATACCCAGTGCAAACCCACCAGTGTCCTCATCCACAGTGTGATGGTGTTACAGGCTTCTGCTCTCAGCTACAAGGCTTTATCCAGAAGTCAGGGTCTCTTAGGGAAGTGCATCCCTGCAGGAGCATCCCATTCTTTCCCACCATCACCTGGTGCCTGACAAATTTCCTCATATGGTCCAGAGGCTCCCTGGGGTGGCCTGTGGGTTGTCTTGTACGAGAACAGGCTGTCAGGTCCTCTGCTCAGCCTCCAAGTAAGGGTGTCATAGCGCATGTAGGCAGTAACAGATGGCTGGAGGGCAGTTACAAGCGAGCTTTTTCCCTTGGACCATTCTCACTTGCTGTTCCTGCCCCCAGTCTGCCAGGTGGAAGCTGCCTTACACTGTGAAGCAAGAGGATTGGTGTCCCTTATGATTTCCATCTGCTCCAATGTAACTGCCCCGTTCAAGGTTATGCAGATATTTAATGCTCTTCTGCCTCTTCACTTTCACATGGATGGGGTGGTGGGTGCACTCTACCATCCAGCCAGCAGCCCAGGGATGCCTGCGAACGCACCTGAGCCAGCACCAGTAAGGACCCTTCTGTGCTGTGGTGGACTCCAGAGATGTAGGAACCCCCTTCTTGGGGGCTACAGAAACAGGGTCAGAGCCCTCTCCACGTGGGGAGTTCTCCCTGAAGGTTTCTCCTGGGGTCACCATCCTTCAGCATCCCACCTACTGGTTGGGAGCAGGAAGGTGGGCAATGGTGCTCACGACTGTGGTGCTGTGGCTGCAGGGATGCTATACGGTCTGGCCCTAACTGGTCAGCAGGGATTGGTCTGCATTCTGATGAAAGTCGGAGCTAGATCAGACAGAATAGACGGTAGATTAATTGATAAAGCTTTTTGTCTTGACAAAGCTGGGAGGGTTGAAGGAGCAGAATATGGAATTCAGCTGGAGACAATGAAGCAGCAGGTTTTGTCAGCCCCTTTTATGTCTATCGAAAAAAAAAAAGACCTATTTTGGTGAAACTGAAGAACTGAAGAATAAAAATTAAAAAAAGACAACAAAATGTCTGCAAAAACAATTTGACACTTGTTATTGATTGAAGTAATGGAGCATGCAAAGTTCTAAGAAGTTGCATAAAAGCATCTTTGGTCTGCTTTAAAAAATCCCTCTACAACATCTATGGTGCTATATATAGGGCTACAGCTTGATATATCTTCACTGTATAAAGAGGAGGGGGGAAAGGAATATTGCTTATATGCTGATCACCTACCTGTCTCTTCTAATCTCTAGGTCTCAAAAGCTGAACTGCTTTAAATTCACATGCTAAAGCAGAACCTACTCTTCCTGACTGCACCCCACACTCAGCTATCACACTTGCCTGTGACACTGTAAAGGAGATACTGCTGTGGAAGAGCCCGGCTGATGAGACAGATAATTCCTGTTCACCTCCTTGAGCATCAAGTGGTGTCAGCTGGAGTGACTGGCGAAGCCCCTCTCTCTCCCTTGTCCTCCAGGATCAGGTAGGATGGGTTCTTTCATAGGTCTTGATGTCCCACAGTCAGCAGCAGAGCTTTGTCCTGGGTAGGTCACCACTTCTGTGGTATGCTCCCTTTGGCTTCACCTCAGAGGCCTGTGAAAGGTGTCAAAGGCACAGTTTATTTTGTATGGCATGCAGATTGATGTTTTATCTGGGAGTGGCTTATGTGTAGGTTTTAACATATTTTAATTTTTTTGCCTTTGAGGTGCTTTCCAAATTAATAAACGATACTTAAAAAATCCTTCCTGTGCTTAAACAGACTCAAATTTAGTGTTTTACTCAAATCAGGCAATTATTAAGTAGGGTAAGAACACTGGGTTACAGAATGCTCTTGCTTCATTCATTTTGTCAATTGCCAGTTTAGTTTTAATTATTTATAACACGCCATAATGTACTAGTTAATTTACAGTAGCATATTTCCGTACAGTAATGAAATTAGTGATATGAGACTCACTGCAGCCCTTGCTGTTGACTCTTTGCTGAGTAATACACATGTTAATTATGTGCATATTAGAATCGCTTAAAATATATATAGACTCAGCTGGAGGGTTAAGGTGTTTTAGACTTGCTTATTCTTCATGTAGTTAAAAATAGTGTCATCTAAGACTTGGTCCTAAAGAAGTACATGAAATCAGTGTGACTATTCATGGAAGGAAGGTTCTGGCAATGTGGAATTCTTTCAGCCTCCAGAGGGCCAGGCCTTAGCCAGCAGACATTAAAGAGCACGTTTGAGTGTTTTAAGGGCAATATTGCTGTATAAGGTTATCCTGTTCCTGTCTCCTTCTAGTTAAAAGATACCTAATGAGTGTCTTCTCTGTCACATACAAATTGCTGCAAAGCCTCTTTAAACTCTGCTGCTGTTAATGATGAGCATGGGTGTAAAGGTCGGACAAGCGCTGGCCCTGTGGGCCTGAAACACAACTTTGACAAAGCAAAACGCTGTCAGATTCACAAGACAAACAGACTTGAAAATAGAGAAAATATTTTTTCACATTTTTTTAAGTTTTATCACTCAGCTGTGCTATTTGTAGTAGTAGTAGACATAACATTTGCAGAAAGAAATGTGACAGATCTATTCAGCTGGCAATACTAAGTTTCTCTGTACTGATACCTCATCTTGCCAACAATTCCTATCCTGTGGTGAAAGTTGCGTGTAGTTACCTAACAAGTCAACTGGCTATCTTCATTATGCATTTCAGTTTTCTCGAGCCAGAGATAAGACATGCCCAGCTATGCCAGGAATTAAAACAACCCAGCAGTCCATTCTTGTTTGGTGAAAATGCTGCCCTGTATTCTCAGAGCAAAACAATTACTTCCTCTGTGTCATCACAGGTTGTACTATTTAGTGGTAATAGCTGTCAAGCATCAAAAAACCCCACAACAAAACAAACAAAAAGAACCCCAGCTGAGGATATTCTTCACAGCAAGTGCCCTACCTTACTCTGTATTGTGCTGCTTTTAGCTCCAGGCTGAGGATACTGCTTCTAAAACCAGAGTGATTCACCCTCTCCAGCTGCTGGTCCAGCAGCCAGCCTCCTAGGGTTTGGTTTTCCTGTTCATCCTCTCACAGTGCCTTGCTATGAAACGCGCGTAATCGTTGCTTTCCTGTCCCGCCTGACCCTGTGAAAGCAAGGACTGGCTGGATGAGCAGACCCAAGGGGCTTTGCCAAGCTGACATCAAAATTCAGCGTATGTGAATAGGTGGCATCGAGTAATTGAACTGTGTTTTCTTTCTGCCTGGGACTTTTCTGCAGGAACAGTCATTGCCTTTCTGGCAGGCCGAAGCAGCGAGATGCCGACCCACAGGCACCTCACTAGGTAAGGACTTCTGCGCTCCTCGCAGCAGAGGCAGGCGGAAGGGGTGGGTGCAGGAGATGGGAGGGTCAGAAGCTCCTTGTGCCACTCCTGGGTGACCCACCAGCCCTTTTGCTGAGTCTCGAAGCTCCAGCTGGGCTCTGTATAACCGAGGGGAGTTATACCCCCGCACTACTGCACAGGAGCTCAGTACAGGGACTGCCAAGAACAGGGCATCCTTCGGCCTCCTGACGGACGAGGGGCCATGGTGTAAAAGCTTTGTGCTCAGTGTAGATGGGCAAGGGTGATGGGACGCTTGGAGAGCAACACAAAGAAGCTGACTTTATCTCATCATGAAGAGGAACGGAAGGGTGGCCTTTGTTATAGATAAACAGTTCTTAACAGCTGAGTGGATCACCTGGGGGTATAAATGTCTCCCTGAGTTAGCCAGACCTGGCAGAGGGGGGCCAGGGAGGGATTACATGGCTCAGCCCAACCTAAGGTAAAACATCTGAACAACTAGTAGAGGAATTTTGAAGAGACCTACGGGCTTGAGCTGGTATCAGCTCACATAACCCTTCCCGGTGACACCTAGTGTCATGGCAGTGAGTGGATTATGGAGATGGGCAATGGGAGCCACACTGGTATGGGGACTGAACTGTGTCCTGCAGTTACTATCTCACATTTGTGTTGTGTTCTCAGTATATTTTTGTATTATGCTGCAAAGTCAGAAATCAGGGCTGCAGACAGCAGCAGAAGTGCCCAGGCACTGGCCATACAGGTGGCTTTAGGCCATCTGACACCCTATGCTGCCAGTACATTTTACAGCTCTGCACACCCCATCGCTGTCTGGTCTCTAATTTCCCACCCAGGCCACAGGGAGAGCACCCCTTTCAAATACCAGGTTATTACAGTGGTGATAGCCCATGTACATTATTTAAACATCACAGTACTTTACTGCACAAACATATGCGTTTCAGTAAAACAATGTATTACTCAATGCAAGGACTAATGATGGAGTTTGATCTCCAGTAGATGGTGGATAGAAACCAATACAGAAAACGTTCCCTTATCAAACACAAAAAGCACTTTCCTGCAGAAAAATGGGAATATAGTATCCAGTCAGGGAATGGAGAATTTCCTCCTTTCTGAAAATTCCTTTTTTCTCTCAATCTATTAAATTCTACCCCATTGTTATTTTTCCTGTGAGCAATACTTTCAGCCAAGCATTTTACAAGACGTTCTGCCCCCTTCTCTTGTGTTACACAAGGCTCAGACATTTTAAGGGATACTGAACTGCTCATCAGTAGTGGCATCAAACCCACATATCTCCTTCCACAAGCACCGCAGGCTGCAGTATATAGCATGGCACCTGGTTTTACATACTACACCCCCTTATCTCTGAGAGCCTAGTGCCCATTATGGACATGACCTTTCCCCAAGAAAACTAGGAAGACACAATGTGCATTTGCTTAAGTCTCCACAGAATAAATGTCCAGGGTAAAACTTGACCCGTGGTATTTTATGTCACCAACTTGTAAATAATTTTGCTTCTAAGCATAAAGGTTTGGGGAAATAAAAAATTTGAGTGTTCCAGACAGAGCAAAGCTAGACCCCCTGTTGTTATAATGCACCATACAGTGTGAGATGCGATGGTGATGAGCTGCCGTCATCGCTGAAGCAGAGCATATTCAGACTGGAACACGGTTCACAATCGGCTGGTGCAAATTATTTTTATAGTGGTACCTTTATGTCACATGCATCCATCCAGATAAGACACCATATTGTTCAGTCAGTAAGAGATTCATTGTGATTTATTCTTGCTGATTGTTTAAAATTGTTAGCATCCAAATGCTTGTGGCCTGTAGTTTCTCATCCTCACTTATGCACCACCACCTTTCAGTACTGGGTTAGTAAAAATGGCCCATGCCTAAAGAGTGGGTCACCCAGGCTGTGCCTGTCATCCTGACCTCCAGAGTACTATGCCAGCACCGCTCACTAGCAGCTCAGTGACTCTAGGCTTGTATTAGAGATGTAGGGAGGCAGCCAGCACTGACTGGAGGGTTGGAGTAGTAATTCCTAAGTGTGGTCCTCTGTGTCCTCCTATAAAGGAGAAAGCTGCAACAGTTATTTGTGCAAATCATTTAGCATGAATTTAGCCAGGACTTTGTTAATCCATGCTGGGGGACACAGAGTCCTTTGGTGGTATTTGGTTTCTCAGGTTTCTTTAAAGAGTGTGTGTGTGTGTATTGCAGAAAGGCAGAAAATAATTGAAAGAATTACTTTCTTCTTTTTTTGCTTCTAATTTGCTCATTAGGGATTTGTTAGAAGGAAACCTAGGCAATGAAGAAAAGTAAGGAAATCTCACCAGGAGCAACACCCACACACAAGTACCAAATGCCTGCATGCACCTGAATTCAATTGATGAAAAGAAGCTGAATTTAAAATACACTGCAGAACAAAACAGGGCCAGCTGGAGGATTTCCTGTAAGAGAAAGGAAAAGCCTGGGGAGGCAGCAGGCAGAAACACTGAGCTGTGATACGTTCCTCTTGGCTGTAAGTAGTGTATCTGGATGGAGGGGAATAGGAATGTCTTGGTTTGATCATTTAGCCTAGTGAACTCTTCTAGCTAATACTTTTTTCATCTAGCATTCAAAATGTTGGAGGGATTTATACTTTTTTTTTTTTTAAATGTGTGTGTGTATACATGGGGTGAGGTTGATTAAGTATTTATTATAAAAGGTTCCAGAAACACTGTGCTTCTGTTTTCTGAGCGCAAAGAGAAGCAACAGAATGTGCAGCAAAACTTGTCAGGGTTACTCTGAACTAAACGATTTACAGCTGTGGAAGTTGTGTCAGTATTTGAGTTTAGGAAAGCTTTTGTTCATGAGTGATGGTGCCACATGTTTTGGGTTGTTGCTGGAGCACTGCAGAGAGCGGGGAAATGAGCACTTACCTGGCCACAGCATCTCCCTGCTGCACTGGGGGAGCAGGTACCAGGGCTGCAGCTGTACCCTCGTGGTGGTGGGGAAGAGGTGGGCTTGGGGAAACCATCATGAGGATTCTGGTAAATGGGTGGCTGGAAGAGCTGAAAGTGGCTGCAAAGGCTTTTGGCAGGAACCCTTGCTGGTGGGATGCTGCTGGGTATGCATGTGGCCTGGTGCAACCACTGCCCCAGTTTGTCCTGTCCTTGCCTCATCCTCCCATGCTGGCAGCTCAAGCCTGGGGGTGACTGACCGCAGCATTGCAGGGAGTGAGGCCCCACTGCCATCCCTGCCCTGTAAAGCTCCTGTACTCTGTCACCCTTGGCCTTCCTACAGCGGTGATGATGGCAGGTAGCACCCGTGGCTCCATAAAATACCTTGTAGGTTTGACTTTTTCACAGACTTCTAAAGTTGCTAGGTTTCCAGTATTGCCTTTTCCAGGCATTAACAAAAAATCTTCTTTAACTCAAGTAAAAATGCATTTAATTCAGTACATATCTTGCAGTCTCGATCTCATCATACCTCTAATTTTAACATAGGCTGAGTCATTTTCATCCTACTGCTTTAAAATCAGGCTGTGGAGCATGGTCTTGTTCTGGTATGTTTGGGAAGTAGAGCAGTTTTTCTCTCTTAGTCAGATCTGTCCTGCCAAGCTTCTATCACTTGGTGCTCTTAGATATAAAAATAACATATAGCTGGGGATGATCTGCAGAGTTAGTTTTATTACTGTAAGCAAAATTGAAACATGAAGGACACCAGCTTACATTGTGCAGGTTGATTTATAAAAATAAAGTATTAGTCCCAGTGAAATATTTAACCTTGTTTTGACATAATTCCTTGGGGAATAATTTGCGTTGTGATGCAATACAGTAGTTACGCAGTGCTTGCTTTCATTGTTTTGTTTATCTGTTGCTCCTCCTGCCTGCCCATCAAACTGTCCTCTGAGGTTGCAGTTGTTAATGTTTTTAATGCATTAAGTACTATATTGTTTCCTGGTCTTTGTATTAAAAATACCTGATTTGGTTTTTGCAAATCTAAAGGTTTCAATTTGAGACAGGCTTTTGGCATGGAAAATACAGGTGGAACAGCTGTAATCCGGCAATGCTGTAAACTCCTGGAAACAGTTGTGATGTGAAGCCTTGACAGTAGGTAGAGCTATTCCAAATGCTGTATCTACAGATACTCATCCCTGTATATATGAGAGAGAACAGAAAATTAAAGGGGAACGCCATAGTACACGTGTGATTGTAACACATGTAAAATATTGCGCTCCTGAGTCCACAGCTTAGGAAAAGCATGGCAAAAACCAGAAAAATCCTGAAAACGGGACAAATCCAAGATTGAACAAGCTTGATCTGTTTATATACAAAATCTGGTTGTGAATCTGAGCTGATCTAATTTTGCATTCACAGGTTGGCTCCTTCATATGAATTTGAATTGTAAAGCAGTGACTGATTTTTATTTTTAAATGTATTTATTTTTGCTTTGAGTTCATTGAACCTGCATCTCAGCAACAATTTGGGTCTTCAGACAGCATGGGTTGTAACGGAAGCGAGTACGTATGTGTTATACATCTTATGTAGATATGTTTGACCTCTCAGTATCGTAGAAAGTCCCAGTGCTGCTATTCTACCGCATAACAGATGCTGTCCTGCTTTGCTGGTGGTGTTGCCTTAGCAAAGGGAGGTGGATGGAAGCAGTGGGACAAGCCCTGGGGTTCAGCTGCATGATTGTAATGTTTCTCCCAGGCTGGCGCAAGTTCCACCCGCTCATGTTAAATGTGAATTTTGGCCCATAACATGAAATGAAGCCTGGTGAGGATTTGCTTTATTCCTACTGTCAAACAGGTGTTAAACATCTCCGCTCACTCTGAAGTATGAGTCAGTTTGTGCAGCCAAGAAACTTCTGGTTTGCTGGTCTGGTCTTGGTGAGATTCAAGGATAGTTCTTGCTTATGGAGACAGGGTAGCAATTAGCCACACTAGTGGAAACAACATATCTTTTTCCATTTAAAAGATAACTCAGTTTTAGTTGGCTTTATGTGTTTATTTTCTACCTCTGAGTAGTTTCAAATGCAACTTAGTGGTCCGCTAGGTGAAAGTAAAGCATCTTGCAATGGCAAAGAAATCCAATGTGTTATTCAGTAGGGGGTTTTGTTTATTTTGTACATGTCACTATCTCTTCTTTGCTTAAAAGTTGGTTTGGTTGAAAAAATGCTAGCAATATTATCTATAATTCTGTGTTTTCCACATTGATGATGGCATATAAGCAACAACTAAAAAAAGACGACAGTAGCAGACTTCTTACTGCCTTACACGAAGTCATACCAGGATTTAAGTCTGTGTTGTAGAGGGAAGTCATATTATGCCTCTCTGAGGCTTCTTACTTCCTCTTCATTGCTCAGGACCTTAGTGTAAATTGAAAGCAAGCTCCATGTGCTCACGAAGGAAAATATTACCTTGCACCCGTTAGGCATGAGCTTTGGCTTCTCTCTGCTGCTAGGTGGAGCAGGCTGTATTGCACTGCCATGATGCCACAGAGCTTTCCAAAAACCGCTTGCTCCTGAGGTGTTCCCACCACCCTGTGCTGACCCAGCGGGAATCATAGTTCCACTGGGAGAACCTGTGAGGTCCTTGCATGCCCATGTGCACGCTGTTTGCCCAGTCCAAGGAAGTAAATAAGACTCCCACTGACTTTTCATCAGCTGGCTGCCTTGATGTTCAACGAGCCAGTGAGACTGACAGTGACCTCTTGATGGCTACTTGTGTTTCCAAAGGCTGCAGGATCTTCCTGAAAGACCAGGCCTGTTGGACAGGATGCTGGACAAATGCAAAGCAGAAGACAGATGCAAGCAGGTGTGGGAGAAAACGCCTGTGCGTTGTCTGTTTGCTTGCTGACTGAGAACTAGGCTGTGACGATCAGCCTGCTCTTGCAATAGCTACATCATCTGGCTATGCCTTTCAGTCATTTATGAGCAGGTGTCAGCCATTGAAACAGGCTGTGTCTTATTGCCAGTTCCCTAAAAGCTGCCACCTGCAAAAGTTAGTTTTCTATTTGTAGCCACAGGTTGATCTGTTGTTTTGTTTTTTTTTTAAAAAAACAAAACTTGTGCAAATGGATCTCCAATCAGCTAGACATAGGCAGACACAAGCTTACATATTAAGTTAATCTCCTTCCCTAGTGACTGCGGTCCTGTTGTATGCCACGTTGGAGCATCGGACGTTCCAGCTTGCTTACAAAACAAGATGTGGTGGATCAACACATCTTATTTGTTAGGTGCATTCTGAAGTACAAGGTGAGGCTGCATGTTTTGTAATGTTTTACATTACATGTTTACATGTTTTGTAATACACTCAAGAGGATATGTTAATATGAATTTTCCATGGCTTCAGTACAACACTAGAAATGGTGTTACCAGAAATGCCACTTCCAATATTGAAGATCCATTTATTAAGACAAATAATGGAATACTTAAAATATTAAAAAAGCACACAAAGGTGGATCCTGTGAATGGTGTGTGAAAGAGCAGGTCTTCAAGTAGGTAGTCCCTTTGGACCACGTGCTTTCTAGATTTTGTTTCTAGATAATAAAACTGACTGATTTTTGCTAGTGTACTTTGGAGTTTGAAAGCTCTAAGCTTTTGAACGCAAATTCACCATTTGCAATGTAACTGAAAAGTGCAGGCATTAATTGGAATGAAGTTAGTGTTTTACTAGGCAACAATTTTCTTAAGGCTGCATTTGGGGTGTTTTTAGGGTATTTGATTTCTGCTTAGATGTACAGTGTGCACTTTTATACTAGCAAGTTAATCAGTCTTGAGATCAGATTATTTTTCTTACCTGTCTTTTCCATTGAGCTGTCCTGAAGATTGCAAAACCTCTCTACAGAATATAGATCGTCCCCCCACCCCAGAGAACGGTAAAATAAATGTTGTGATGCTTTCTGCTGGCAAGGACCAGTGTACTTTTCACATGCTGAAGGACTCAAACCAGCTAGTTTGCTGGCAGGAACAAGGTCATGGCGGCTTTCCCCTCCCCAGCTACCCAATTTAATGGATATTTTTCTTTTCTGTCATTTTGAGGAGCATTGTCATTTTGGCTTGTGGCCTGCTGATAATAAGACAGAATGACTGTGCCCTCTGGCTCCCACAGCTCTCCATCTGTCTGCATACACCTTCCTTCTTTGAGAACCACTGTCCACAGATCCTTCTTCCTGCCTGCTGCCAGCTTGTTGCCGCGGTGGCTCCACCTGAGCGAAGACTCACTGAAGATATCTAGGCTGCAGCCACCCATTCTCTGCTCTGTCACCCAGATGGTGGAGGCTGCTCTACTGAAGCCACTGTCTGCTCCTGGCTGAGCTGAGCTTTGCTGTGTGTCGGCGTGGACTGACCGCTCTGTGGAGTAGCAGGGCTCTGGACGTGTTTGCGGTCAGTGCTTTTCTGAGCTCTCTTTACATGGGGTATAGCCAAGAGGAGAGCTGAGAGGGACGCTGGTGGTGGCCTGGCCTGTGAAGAAATCCTCAGCTGATTACTTAGGGGAAGCTTTGCAGTTTTGCTGTGTCCTGGCAGCAGGAAGGATTGAAGCAAAGGCTGAAATCCAAGGAGAAGTAGAGGAGCTCTAATTCAGCAGAGAATGGGGCCCAAACTGTTGCTTAAAAAAAGAAATTGCTTGCAGTTAATATTTTCAGTAGTGTCACTTTCACTTCTCTTACTGTATGAAACTGAGGCGAAGACACAAATCTTTGGAGTCAGAGCACTTGTGCTTGGTGTCTCAAATGAAACTTTGAGAAAGTGACTGTAATGCATCCCTGTTACACTATGGACATTAAAAATGTAAGCCTTTGTGCTATTAATAATCACCAGGTGTGCCTGCAGTAAGGCCGTCAGCAGCGGTGACACATCAGATATGTTGGTGAACTGTCTGCTGGTACATGTTACTAGATAGCTATCCTGTGTTTGCCACTGCAGCCTTTAAGCCCAGCGGTGTTATACTTACAAGATTGGTGAAATAATTCTATGCTTTTGCTGTGATGTGGTTGCAGCAGAGACTTGTTTTCACTGTTAGTGCTATCTAGAGCTGGGCTTAAATCACAGGTGGCAGTGGTCTGAGCTTGACAGAGGAGGCAGAGCTTTCTGTTCTTAGGTCAGGGGTCCTCAAACTACGGCCCGCGGGCTGGATATGGCCCCCCAGGGTCCTCAATCCAGCCCCCCAGTATTTACAGAAACACCCCACCCCTCCTGCTAGGGGTTGGGGGGGGGGGGGGAAACAAGCAGCTGCAGATGACTGCCTGCCACTTAATCTGTGCACTGGCCCCCTGGTTAAAAAGTTTGAGGACCCCTGTCTTAGGCAGTCTATCTGGCAGTATACACTCAACGTTCACCTTGACTCTTGTTTCCTTAACCGTATACATACTATGATACAACCTGCTTATGCCAGGTAGGATCTTAATGTCTATGCTCAGCTGATGGGAGAGAAGGAGAAGAGGGCAAGCTAGTGAGTGACATCTGTGCTTGTCCTGCAGTCCCTACCCATGGTCCAGGTCTGGTCACTGTTGGCTGAATATTGCTGAATTGCAAAAGGAGTATTACTGCGGGCAGCCTTCCCACAGGCTTATTTGCAGAAACACATGGCAAATGGGAGGGTTTGTCGCTTCTGTTTGGTGACCTGCACGGTTCTGTGGAACCAGACAGGAAGATACTGGCCTAAGTGCTGAAGAGTGAGGAGCCATTGGGTACGACTCAGATGACCACACCTTACATTGGGTTACGATAAGCCGTGCATATTAAACAGTATATAACAAAGCCATGCTTCTGTAAATACTAGTTTTGACTAAATGAACTAAAAAGAATTTTTGAAAACCCCAAGCAGTTTAAGGAATTTGAAGACTGGATGAAATTGTGTCTTCATTGACCATAGAGTATAAATTGGGAAAGTGTGAGCTTCCAGTTTTTAGAAGGTTGTGACTTTCACTTGTTTTTTTTTTAGTTGGCTTTTCTAGCTCTGAAATAATGAAATCTACTAGTGCAGCTGGAATATTGTTTTTAAAAAGGTGCATTGTTCTTCTGAGGCTTTATAAAGCCATTTCAGAGCCTTTCATATGCTACAAATACAAAAATACCCTGGAGCATGGAAGTTTGGGGTTGTGGGGAAGCAGAAGATTGGAGTGGAGTCAGGTCCCCTTGGAAACAAGAGCCTTAGTAATACCTAGGCCATCCTGATGGCTGTTCATCCACTTTCCTCTTTAAATCTGCTGCTGATGTTATTCAGTGGTCTGTTCTAGCTCTTCAGGTACCCCTATGTGTAGTATCTCAGCCTACATTGTCTTTCCCCCAAACCAGCCTGTTACTTCTCGATCTCTACTGAGAAGAAACATGGATCATTGTCTCCAGAAGGACCTGTTACGCCCACCCTCAGCTTTCTCTTTCTAGGCTAAACAAATCGTGTCCTTCATGTTTCTCGCAGAATTGAAGGACAGCTGGTGCTGGAAAGGACCTCTGGAGATCATCTAATCCAACTCTTCTCTTCTAAGCAGGGGCAGCTAGGGCCGGTCATGCAGAGCTCTGTCAGGCATGCAGAGTTGCCTCCTGAGCGTGGAGACAGTGCAGCCTCCCTGGTAACCTATCCCAGTGTTGGACCAGCCTCATAGGAAAAAAATTTCTCCTGTGCTTGAACGGGTCTTTCTGTATTTCAGTTTGTGCCTGTCACCTGTTATTCTGTCACTGGGCACCACTTAGACTGTCCTGTTTACTCCCCCCATCAGTACTTATACAGTGATAAAATCCCCCCAAGCCTTCTCTTCTCAAGCCTGCAAACTCCCATCTCTCTCAGCCTTTCCCTGTATGGTGCTTCTATCTCTTCCTTATCCTTGTGGCCCTTTATTGGACTCTGATATATCCACGTGTCTCTGGCATTAAGTGATGTTTAATATTGCCAAATCTTGAGATCACACCAGTTCCAACCGCTGTTCTGCTCCTCAGCAAAAGTGTTGTATGCAAATACAGTTCCTTCTCAGTGTTTTGCAGGGTGTTTTTAATGAAGTGCTCTGTAAGTCACTTCAATCTCTGGATTAACTCTTATGTAAGTCCTTTCCTGGCTGGTGACTGTGAAATGAGATGTCATGAACTGCAGCTGAAAAATGAAAAATAGGATTTCTTTTCTCCCTGGTACCTACAGTTTGGTCATTTCAGTCTCCCTTCATGAATATGGACTTAAAAAAGTAGAATTACAAATTTCAGAGGTAGACAATTAAAAGATTTAGGAAATCCTGGGGGGGGGGGGGCGGAAATCTGCTTTTGGCTGTGGTAGAGAGGTTGGAATCTATTTAATCCATTGGTAGATGGAGAACTCCTGTCTCACACACAGCTGATATTGCTGTGGGCTTGAAGGGACCACACTGCATGCTTGTCAAGGAGGCTTTTCCAAATGGGAGAAGTAGCAGAGCTAAAACAGGGCTTGTGTGTGGTGGCTGGGCTTGGCTAGGGTAAATTGGAATGGTTTGAGTTCTTGTCTCAGTCTCTCCCTTGCTCGTTGGTCTTGACCAGCTTTCAGCAAGCATAGCTCTATTCTGGGAAGCTGTTTTGTTATGAGGGCCTGGTGGAGTCCCAGATGACGCCCCTTTTGATGACTGCCATGTGTGTGTTAGTACAGTGGTGGGGCAGGCACCTGGAGAAGAGCACAGAGAGATGTGAGCTAGCTCAGCTGTGCAGAGGCTGTGCTGCATTGTGAGGCATGGTTTTGGAGGGCAACAGAAAGGTTTAGCAGGGTTGAGGAGATGGGGTTTACTTATGGTAGGCATTTTGGTTTGTTTTGTGGGTTTTCTTGTCATTTGTTGGGGTGTGTCTCTGGCCTCCCAGTCTCTTTGTGCTAGCTCTGCAAGCACAGCCAGGATCCTCCGAGTATTTCCACATGGAGAAATTCATGTGCAGGATGCCAGAACATGAGCATGTAGTTATCCTAAGTCAAGTCTTCATGTGGACAGTGTCCGACAGTGGGGTAAGCTGCCTTGCACCTAGTGCACACTGGGGATGTCTGTGAGGAATTCCTCTGCTGTAGGTTCATGCTGTAGCTGACTGTGTGCTGATGTCTTCAGGCGGGCTGACTCGGTGAATCCCTGACTTGTCCCTGACCTCTGCCAGGAGCGGCGATGCCATCAGGCATGCCAGTCCGATGGCACAAGCATTTTTTTTGACATTAGGCTTCGTGTAATCTCTGTGCAGCTCTGGGACTTTGTAAATGGTTGGTTTGGCAATGAAGAAATACTGCAGTCGTAGAAAGCAGTAATTCATGATTGCTAAGGCACGCAAAGCCCTCTGTAGAAGCAGCACAGGACTTCAAGCTGGGTGTAGGTACAGGAATTGTCCTGAGTTTTATCTGAATCGAGTTGATTGTGTAATTGATATGGCAGAGAGGATCTACAATAAAAGTGTGTCTGAACAAGGGGTGAAGTGAAGATCTGTGGGTGTTACTGAGCATAGGGGGAGAGAGTCAATGGCTTGTGCTCCTGTGTTTTCATGGGATTAACCTGGTAAACACAGAGCAAGCACAAGTGATGATTAGCATTCAAAAGCAACTGATCTAGTCACTTCAAAAGTGCCATTTTGCATCTGTGCCTTCAGGAGGGGCTTATTTTCCTGTTTGTAAAATTATAATGACAGTCCCTGTCCAGAAGCCTCACTGTACCCTGTGTTAGCAGACAGAGAGCTGCTGTTGCTGTCTGAAGTGATTTGTCACAATTCCTTTCTTGGGAATCATAGTATTTCTGTTGGGCAAAGGTACAGCTAATCTAGAAGTAAAGGAGTGAAAACAGTGAGATTGTGTGGTGTGCAGGAAGAGGAGACGGCTTGTCCCAGGAAACCATGAGGTGGCGTGTTGAGGTGGAGCTGTGAATCCAGTCTGCAGGATGCAATCTAGGATGAGTTTGAGCTTTGAAGGTGTATGTGGTAATCGGGCAGTGGTCATGTTTTCTGCTGCCAGTGTTTTGGCAAAGGGCTTTGGCACAGACATATGTATCTGGTGACAACAGGTTTGTGAAATGTAGTTAAAAAAACTGCACACGCAGAATACAGCAGATGAGGCTTGCGTTTCAGTCCTGCAGAGCCTGCTGCGCTTTGGGGATGCTGATGTAGAGACTTTTCCTGGGCTCAGTGCTGCCTCTCTGCCTTGCCTACCCCAGCTGAAGCAGAATTTTCTTCTAGACATTTGCTGCTTGTATTTGCTGCTTTGGAAGTCTCAGAAGAGTAAACATGAAGATTTCTGATGCTCGTGGTGTATGTAGCCTTTAACTTTCCCCTTCTTCCACAGACTATCCAGTGGTCCTTTAACAGTTCTGTGCAATCCCTAGTTTTATAAAGGTTTTACATTTGTGTTTCCTGCCATTTTCCACATTCTTTCGTGCTCTTATTTCTGGTTTTTACTTACCGGTTTGCCTTCTGATCATCTTCTCTTTTCCTGCCTGCCCTCTCCACCTTTCTGTCCGTGTCCTGGGCTCTGGCGTGAGGGTGGATGGTGGCCAGCAGCTAGCAGAGCACATGGTGTGTCTAGCAGAGTGCGTGTTTCTCACCTGAGTCAGCCCTGCGGGGTGGCCACAGCAAATAAACAGTGTACAGATTTGGTCTGTGGTGTATTCTGATACTGAAGCATGGATGTTTTGGGGCAAGCTGTGCATGTTGGAGCCTTCTGTTATGGAGGAATGAAATCCTGTGGTGCAGCAACAGAACTAATAGCTCCTTGAGGTCATGCAGAGCTGGATTTTGTCTTTGGTCAGCAGCTGAAGCTGTCCAATGCAACTGGATAGAAGCTGGGAGTGAGCAGGACTGAAGGCACCTGTTGCCAGTGTTTGATTGAGATGGAGCAGGTTTGGCCATTGGAACAGTTGCCTCTGCTCCTGCAGCCGTGCTAAGGAAACCTCTGCCACAGTCCCTGCTGAAGACTTGTGTGAACTAGGGACCTTTTAGCTTTCAACATAAATCTGGTGCTTCCTTCCGGAGGCTGTCACATGACTATAGCACTGGTTATTGTGGTCTGATACAGGGTGTGCCAGATAGAATGACGTGCTGTCTGGCAAGGTTGAGACGCAGTTTCAGTGAAACTCCTGTTGATGAGACACTTCAGCTGACGACATACCGCGCCATGGGCTGGCTGACATGTCTGTGGCAAGGGCTGCGTCAGCACCAGTGTGCTCCCTGGGCTGTGGTGTAACATCAGTTGTGAGTGGGAATTTCTCTCCACCACCTGTAGGCTGTATCCTCTGCTGTTACCAGGTGGAGTTTCTTTGAAAAAAAATTACTGGCATACATCACTACAGCCAGTGACATGGGCTGTCTTCAACTATGGGAGTATTCTTCTCTAACCATCTTCACACCAAACAGTGCTTGGTGTCCTACTTCCCTCACACAGGGATGCTGTGAGGATGAATCTAGTCAGGTGTATCAGAGGCATTTACTGCCGCAGCATCCAGACATCTCACAGGCATTTGGTTATAGTAATGTCTGCCTCGTCAAACACCTAGAGTGATAAAATACTTGTAAGGGGATGTTGTTCCCTTTTTAACAGATACTCTCTTTTATTACTTGGGTTAGAGCCTTTGTTGCAAACACAGTCCAAACTGCCTTTGAAATCAGAAATGTGACTGCACCCAGACGCACCATGTTATTTCTTTTTGAGAGATTTTCTAATTCTTTTTCTCCCTTCTCAAAGCAAGCAGCCTCTGGGGTGTTATGCAGTACTACTGATATTTAACATGAAGAGGCTGAAAAACTGATGTATGTAATGATTAAATCACTTTCACGAGGTCGTGTGGCGAATCATTGGCAACACCAAGAATAGCACCCCAAGAGTCTTGGCTCTCTAGCCCACCCTAAATGCTACAGCCTGCCTTTTCCTGGTGAGCATGGTCTGATTCATAATGCAGCAGTTCTGCTCTAAGGCGGGCTACCTCTCTGTGATCTTGCTGCTGCTGCAGAGAAAAGCAGTTGGGCTCAGGCTGCAACAGATTGCATGTCTGTAGCAAAAAGTCTAAACCCCAGAAACAGTATTTAGTAGCTTATCAATATACAATGTACTATGCAGTGACTGATTAAAAGTAGATTTTAAAGTTCTTGGCAAACATCTCAAACTTTATAGTCTTTGTTTCTTGCTGTAGTACAAAAGTACCATTTCAATGATTCTGGTTCATATGGCTTTTTCTGGTCTTTCTGGAAAAGTACCAAATTATTGATGGTGGTTTTTGCTTTTAATTGTGCTCTTTAGTGCTAAACCTACTCCAGCTATTTGCTTGCAGTAAGTTTAGGCTATGTTTAGGCAAACACAAATGTAAGTAGTTATTTAGTGCCTTTGGCACTCTGAACGGAATGTACCAAGCTCCTGGGGCTTGTTACAAAGCCTCAGCCTGCAGCACTAACAAAGCCTGCACACTCAATAGCTAAAACATGAGAACTACCTGGACTCGACAGTCACTTTGAGTGAGTTCAGAGGATCTGGGAGGATTATGGATCATGGACTTGCACCTAGTTTTTTTCCTGTGGATTGGGTAAATGAAGTAAGGGGACTCCTGCCTGTGTACTGGCAGCTAAGGGTGTTCTCAGAGGCTAGCCACTAGTGCACGCGTGCACTGCCTGTAACGCTGGGGCCGGGTTGGTTTAACATTGTGGTCTGTGGATCCTTTCGCTGTGTGTAATCTACCGATGAAATTCTTGTCTGGCTGTATCAACACTCAGCTCTGTGTTCCCGAATCGTAACGGAGGCTTTCCTTCTACAGACACCACAGTCGCTGGAAGTGAAGTGAAACAGTGAGATGCTGCTGCCTGCTGTGTGTCCCTTGGCAGCAGCTCAGGATTTTTACAGTTGTTTGCCTTGTTACTCAACCTATTTTAAGCTCTGATGGAATTAGGATGGCATTTGATCACAGTACCGGGCACAACTGCTTGGCTTTTATAACCCGTGTGTTAAACTGGCTTTTTCCATATATGTTTGTATCTTCAAGTAACTTCAGACTTGTGGCTTTAGACTTGCATGCTCTTTTGCTGGCCTTTGCTGTTTGTTGCCTCTTACTGAGAGAGCTCCAGACTCACTCAGGTGGGGGTTGTTTACCTATATGAGAACCCCTCGAAGAAGGAAGGGAGCGCAGTGATGACTGGGGCGGCACATACACTTCCTCGCCTCCATCCTTGGTCTAGTTATCGTGATGGGAGTTAAAGATGTCTTTGTATCTCTTTTTATTGGATCATCTTCATTGTCTCTACATGCGTGCTAGTGTCTTCTGATGTCTGTTCTGACCTTGGGTTTATTGAGCAGGTGCTACACTGTGTAAAAACCTGTAATATCTAGCACTACAGGATAAATCTCTCCCATTGTGGAAATGATTAGCTGCTAATGCTGTTTCTGTGTTCATCTAGCTCTAGTGTGCAGAATGAGTGGCCTCAGTCTACCACATAGAATACTCTTAAAACTGGTGCTCTGTGTTTTACTCACAGGACTGAGACTTCTGAGAGCAGCTTGTCTTGCAAGCTTGGTCCGTCAGCTTTTTAGTGGGTTAGATGCAGTTATGGTTAGCAGTGAAGTTGTGTTGTGTCATTTGTTTTAATACTGTGCAGAGCAAGGCAGAAGGCTTGTTTCTTCTTGCAAGCGAATGTAGCCAGGAGATGGATGTTTGCCAGCTGGGAGGAAAACCAGGACTGGCAGTAACATGAAATCGGGAGAAAAGAAAAAGGAAGCACTTAGCTGAGAGAGGGCGAGAGTACAGAGGTGAGAGGAGACGGGCTGTAAGATGTCTGTTGTGGTTGTCTCTCATCTACTTACATAAAATAGTCTAAGAAACTCAGGAAACTAAATCACAAAAGCTGGTGCTTTACACTGTCTTTGGGTGGTAAGGAAAGCAGTGGAACTGCTTAGCTGCTTTATTCTGAACAAGTGTTTTTCAAGGCCCACACAGATAACTAATAACCATAAAACATGCATTTACTGTGATTTGAAAATAGATTTCTGGCCCTATATTCTCTATTTTTGCATTTTGGTGGCCAAGTTTTTATCAAATCTCTGCCTCTTATATTTCTGAGCTGCACATGCATATACTAGCTTTGGGGTAGTTGTGCACCCCATTCATACACACAAATATCTGATACTTGTGATACCCTAAGACCAGGGTTGGAGACCTCACTCTATCCTCTAAAATCAAGAACTCAGTTAAGGGACCGCTGGGTTATTGTACAAGCTGGTGCTTGATGTGTGAAAGAAAATCACATTCTGTATGAAGTAAAATTGCAGCTGTTGGAACCTCCATACTGTATGTAATGTAGGCTAGGAATAAATCTGGAGTAGCTGGTATGTTACAGTAAACTACAGTTTGTGCTGTTGGGGCCTAAGGCACAGCTTGTTACTGCAAATGCTGTTTCCCCCTGGAAAACCTTCACTTAAAGAGAAAAACTACAGCAATTTGGCCAAACACGGGTACATAATACTCCAGAAGCCATGCATGCAGTCACTAAAGACAGTGCTGGTTGAGCCAGCTTTTAATGAGAAATATGAAGAATTTGATCATTTAGAAAATCTAGCTATTTCATTGCCTAAATTTAGAGTACAGACAAATGAACCAAAAGCTAATGCAAAAAAGCACGTTCAAGCTGTTTGTGGGAAGGGAAATGGCCTTCACTGATGCCTCCTCCTTAGTATTTCCAATAGCATCCAGGACTGAGTGTGCATCACACACCCAGGAAAAAAAGGAACGTTTCAGTCCTTAACATAGACTCTTTAAGCTGGAGCATGAACTGCTCAGGCATGGGGGAGACAAGCGGGCTGCTGCCAGTGCTTGCACTGCTGGGGTCCCGCTGGCTGTCACCTGCGGTAAGAGGCAGCATGGCTTGAGGGGGAGACCTACATGTGCAGGTTGTGAAGCTGGCAACATGCACCCTTGCCTTGAGCTGTCTGTCCCCTCCTGGCTTTCCGCAGAAGGCCTGGGAGGGTGAGGAGCTGATGCCAGGGCCTGCTGGGCTGCTGCAGAACTCCCAAAGCTGGGTGCGGGCTTTAGGGCGCTCAGCCAGCTCAGTTCACTGTGGTTTTGCATAGTGAAGAGTCCTGGCCTGCTTTGTACATTTCTTGGCACCTGTGTGGGTATTGGGAGGTTGTTTCCTTGCCTCGGCTGTGGGGTACGTTGGCATGCATTGGCCTGGTAGTGCTGTGGCTGCATGCTGTCCCCTGGAGAGAGGGTGCCCACACGGGCTGGCCCCAGCATGTTCCGGCCACCCGTGCTCAAGCACCTGGCCTTGGGGCTGGCAGCCTGTACTTCTGGAGCCTCTCTGGCTGCTTGGGCTGCATGCAGGCATCTCCAATGCAGCAGGTCTGCTGCAAGCCAGAGAGAGAGGCAGTTTTGCCTCTGTGCCACGCGGGCATCTGTGGACTGCACCTGGGTGAGGCAGCAGGGCCCCACATCGGCAGCGGCCTTCCCTGGACACTGCGTGCGATGCTGCCCACCGTGGCGTGGGCACGAGTGCTGCCCTTGGCAGCGCAGGGTGTGTTGCAGGCAAGAGCTTCCTCCTGTTCATCCAAGCTGCCCTGCTTTCTCCCAGGCCTGTCTTGGGCCAGGATATCAGACGCCTTGGGGTGCCGAGACTGGGGTGATGGCCCTGCTGCTGCTCGTTGAAATGAGCCAGCCCCTCATTCACATTTGCTTCTTGTAGCCAAGCCCGTGGAAGGGACCCTGGGGATGGTCTCATGCTGCTGGGGGATTGGGCTCCATCGTGGGGAGGCACCTCACCGAGGGTCCCTGTCTCAATGGCCACGCAGAACCAGCGCCAGTGCAAAGGGCTGCAGGAGCGCCTGGCTGCGGCCCTGCTCTCCTGCTCCCCGGTCCCAGGCATGGAGCGGGCAGAAGGCGCTGTGCGGCCTGCCTGTGCCAGCTGGGCCGTGCTGTGTTGGAGCAGGCACTTGGGCTGCTGTCGGGCTGCTGCACGGGCCGGGCCTCTGGGGTCACTGTGGCCGTGTTTGGGATTCTGCTGTAGCTCAGGGTCAGAAGATCGCTTCATTTATTTTAATTTTTCCCGGGATAATTTAGAAGGGTAGGGAGAGTGGCACCGCTGTGATGCGTGCTCCGCATTTCGTTGCAGGCAAGGGGATTTTGTGCAGTGCTGGGGAAGTCTACTTCGCCTCCCTCTCGGGGGTCTCTGGTCAGCAGTGTTTCAGGGCAGGCTGAAGTGTAATGTGGGCAGCCTACCTCAGACCAAAGAGGGGAGGCACTTTGCAGCTCAGAACCATTTAAGGAAAGGCTAATGTCTTATCCTGTACTGGTTTTACTAAATCAGATTTATTTCCCACCCCCCAATGGATCTTATTCTTATGCATACTTCATTGCTATGTCCCTTCTGTCATTTTCAGGATTATGACCCTTTCCGCACCAAGATTTGAAGCAGCCAGATTCCAGTTTAGATCGAAGTCCCTAGGATTCACCTGTGATTTCCAGTAAGGCTTCTTTAAGGTATTGGTGATTAACATTATGAAGTCATAGACTTTTATTTTGGGTGTCTAAAATGCCATAGGAATCTTCTGACAAGGGTACTTTTCAAAAAGTTGTTATGCTTTAGTGCCCGTTACTTGCAATTTCCAAAATTACCTGTGTCCTGTAAAAACAATTTTTCACAAAGCTTTGAATGTTTTCCAGTACTTCCTGGGGGTGCACCTGATCCAAACTCTGGTTCACTGTGAATGCATGAGAAGCTGAAATAGAAACTGATTGCTTTCCGCATCTTGCTTCCGTTTTTCCTCTTGTGCTAAAGGCCATAAAGCCGAATAGTAATTGAAAAACGGTAGCTTAAGACAGTGCTGTATAGGTACTTGAGAGCCTGTTTACTCTGCTGTCAATGGATTTGCATAGAAAACGAAAGATTTTTGTTTCACTGAGGCAGGCTGGCTGACTGCTCCTCTTGGCACTGTTGCTGGCAGCCTCTGCTGGCCCATGAGCTTCTGGCCCCCGGACAGACTGCCTGTCCTGCACTCACTGCAGCAGCTGACTGCTGGGTGATCCGCTTGCTTTACTTAGAAGGTTGGTACATCCATAGGCTGTGACATGATAAATGATGAGCAGCTGAACGCTTTGGAACATACAAAGAACAACACAGAGAGGCTGGGTTTTGTTGCATTTTGAGCTCTTCCCATAGAAAGCAAAAGGAGTACTGTGGTTTTCCTTATTTGTGTGGCCCTGGTGCAGAGTATAGTGAGCTGCAAAGAATGAGTGAAGCCAACAATGTTTGTGCTGGTAACAGAGGTTGAAATGTTTCCTGTCATGGAAAAGAGGAACATGCCAATTCCACATCACCTTTCTTTTCTGAGACCTGTGAGTACTGTCAGGGTTGCTGCTATTTTAATTTATGAGCTACTGCTCTGAGTGGTATTAACGCCGTTGCTATGCATGGTCAAATGTCACCTTCCCAGGAGTGGCATGAAGAGAGTAAGAGGGCGTGAGCCCTCCTGATGCTCTTCACATGCTGTGTGACACACCACTCAAGCCAAAGCAGGGGCGGGAGAGCACAGAGACCGAAGGTGGCAGAAAAAAAGAAGGGGTATAGAGGGACTAAGGGGAGGGGGAATGTGTGAGTAGTAGGTAGGGAAGGCCAGGGAACCATCCTTGCTGCCAAAATTCTTTCTGTGCCCATGGTAGGCCTTCAGAAGTATTCCTTATCATTCCTGGCTGCAGTCGCCTGTATATTGAACAAGGAGAAAGAGCCATCCCTTCTTCCTCACAGGTGGAGGAAGCTGGCCCGCCCTGAAGAAATCCATCACAGGTGTGTCCCCTGTAGTCAGTGTTGCAGGATCAAACCTTGTGCTCTGGCAAGCTTGAAGGGATGTTAGCAAAAGGCTACCAACAGGATAACCTGATGATGCAGCTCTGAGCTTTCTGAAGCTCTTATTCCCAACCAGATATGATATCAAAGCCTTATTCTACTGATGGATGATGCAGTACCCATAGGTGAAGCCTCTGTAAGGATGGAATTGTCGGCTATTCTGCTTGTGGAGGCCTTCTGCGTGTGGAAGACAGCAAATATATTTGCTGGAAGCAGCTAGAAGACACATAACTGTCAGACAGTCTCTTAGCTTCTGAGCAGCTCTAACCAATCGGCACTGAAACATTAAATAGAAGAATCTGCAGGTTCTTTTTGAGGTTATTTTTTGTTGTTACAATCTTGGGCAGAGGACTGGATTTTTTTGAGCATATACCTACCATGAAAACCCTGGGATGCATTTGCCATTATTATGGGCAGTCGGTATCAGACTTGACAGAAAAGCAGCTTGTGTGTGTACACCAGGTGTTTTATGCTCAAACGCAGAGAACAAGATGCTGATTGCTCCGAAGGCTGTTGTTTTCACAGGTGTTCTGGACAGAAATCGCTAGTGAGTCTGAGACCCTTGGGTCTTTTTTTTTTTTTTTTTTTTTTTTCTGTCAAAGAGGGAAGATGACCTAATTATCCCTTCTATGATCATCACCCAAACCAGTGGTGTATTATCTCGAGCCAGCAAATACACTTTGCGGTGGATGTCAGTGGGTACAGAACCAGACAGGCAAGAAACTTCTTTGGACTTTCATTTAATTTTGCTTCCTTGGGAGCAATGGCTTCTCCCTGCTAGCTCCACCAGGAACTGCTCTTCCCTCAATGGATGGATCCCTAACATCAGCTGAATTGCTCTGTTTCTGCTTGGTTTGCCCTTTATTATCCAGCTTGCTCAGTAGTGATGCAGCCGAAAGCTTTATACAGCTTGGTACCTTTGAAAGTCTCTGGAAGTACATGGGCCAGATACTTCAGGAAGGGAAGCAGTGATCCAGTGCTGAATCTGGCAGAGCCTGCCTGTACTTTATATTAGAGCTTATTCCTCTGTGTGTGTGTTCACTCATGCGTATCTTCTCTTTAGCACTTTATCTCCCTCTTCTCTTTAGTGCTTTATCTCACTTCTGCTCTCTAGTGCCCATTATCTCTTTTCAGCTATCTGCATTACAGAGTGTAGGACACTACTGAGGAGAAGTGCTGTGAGTCAGCCTTGTCTGTCATCTCCAAGAGAGCTACACCTGCATGGGTGATGCATGTTTCACGTGCGTGTGCTTCTCCTAGGGCAGTGTAATATACATGATCCTGCTGCTGGCTACCATAGCATATCACCTACTTTGGTCTTCCTGTCTCTGCTTGGGCTGTTTTTTGTGGACAACTGAAGATACGTAGTTTGGCTGCTGTCTGTCTGTAGTTGCTGTCCTGATTTGCTTTCCTCTATCGTTCATTAACAGGTGCATACCTTATGCAAGCACTATTGATTAGCTCCAGAACCACCTGTCTAAATTGTTTTCCATCCTTGGTTTTGAGTAACACCTGCATGCTTTGTTCATCTTCCACGTAGTGACCCCAGCGCTCCTCTCACTTCTCAGCAGCGCAGCTCCACTGTGCACAAGGAAATTATGCAAGGGTTACGCTGGAGTGAGCAAGGAAGACTCTATCCCCAGGTGGTTTTATGCTCTTTATAATAGACACCTGAAGTATCAGAGAAAGTGGCTGGTGTCCAGAATATGCAAATGTGTGACGAGTGAACCAATTGTCCTTTTTTGGGTGAATTAAGTAGACATACTCAACCAGGCGGTGTGCTGGTGAAGGACCTTCCTGCGCTCCTGTGGCTACGGGGAACTTGTCTGCTAAAGTGGGAGCCTGGTGGGCAGAGCCCAAGCTTCTGTCCCCAGTGCTGCATTATTTCTTGTGGGCTGCTGCCCTTGGCCTGTGGTTACAAAAGATGAATAGCTGGCAGGAAGGTAGCAAGTATGTGCTACTTAAACATACATCGCCTAATGGCTGTCTTCCCAGTGCCCAGATGTATGGCTTGCTCTAGGATGCTGGGACCTCCCTCTCTGCTGCGGTAGACACTTCTATTATTAGCTCAGTGGCAGCTTTCCATATGCCAGCACTCGTGACTGCAGGACTGTTTAATTTTCACTTCTGAAGTATTTAATTTGTCAGCTGTTGGCTTCTATTCATTACAGACCAAATGTCAAAGCCCTTACCTAGATTTTTGCCCTGTTAAGGCTGAAGCATGGATCCTGTCTGAACAGACCATTATGTCTATGCAGAATCAGAGGCAGGATAAGGTCTTAAATCCAGAAAGTCAGTTACTATTAGGCTAATAGTTAGAAAATGCCCATCTTCAGAGACGGATGTCTAGTCTCCCTTGTATTAACCTCTACTCAGAGAAATCTGTTCTGCTAAAAGTACTGCTCGCTTGCATTTCAATGCCTGTCTCTGAAGATGTGGTGTGTGGTTGCTAATGCCTGTCTGCAGGTGCTGGCACTGCGCTGGTGGCTGAGGGTAGCTGGTGCTGTGAGATAATCACCCAGCAATTCACTGCTGGGGGCCTCTCTTTAATTATTGAATGCCAGAATAGATGCATATTGAATTACCTTGCTGGCAAATATAATCTCCAGCATCTCATGTATCTCTACAATATTCTCTGTTCTCCTACTTGCATAACACGAAATCTTCTTTAACGAACCTAAAAAAAGTCAAAATATGTTTTTTATGTATTGCTTGTATAGCAGTACACATTTCCAGAGAATAACAAGTTATATACTGGCTTTGAAGATAGCCTAGGCATCCCTGACAGTCAGTAGCATGTGATTTACTCTTGTTTAAAGTCAAGTCTGCACTTGGATGCACAGCAGAATGAAGCAGGGTGTGCATGGTGCATTGTCATGCAACCAACCACCAAAAAAACCCCAACAACCACCACCGTCTTCACCCCTACCCCCCAAACCCACCAAAAAAGAGATAGAGCAGCTTAACTTTGCTCCCACTTCTCTGAAGTATTTAATTTCTCAGCTGTTTTGGCAGACTTGTCTGATGTGTCTTGAGGAAACTGCCGCCTGTAGTTCTGGTCCTGTGGCACACAACACTAGGAAGGCTGCCTGTGCCTGTGCAGGCAGTCACTTGCAGTAGCATATGAAGATGGTGGCAGGCACAGAAAATCAACATATGCATTTGTAATTTTTCCCACCTTGCAGATGCAAGTAAATACCAGTGTTCCCCATCATCCCTTCTCTGTCCTCCTGTTACATGCAGGCCTTAGATCTGCACGCAGTGATTGAGAAATTGGCCACAGATCCCTTTGACCTTTAGTTCCTGCAGAATCCTTCACTGCTCATAGACAATGCAATTTTCATACACGTTCTCTCTAAACGTGGCAAGTGAAATTCGTCATTCCTTATTTTGCAAGAGAAATAAAATATGCCTTCTCATTTCCCAGGCTATGCTGAATTCCATGTAATCCTGGTAACAATTTGCAAAGGAAAGAAAGAATATTACACAATGCCTGACTGAAAGGAAAGGCAATACTGTGGTTAATCATTTTTGTCATTTACACGTTTCAGGGAATTTCGTGCTGCTGAGTGATGTCAAGCAGGCAGCCATAGAGCCTGAGATCCCTCCTTTGTAACCACCACAGATATGTCACATGCAGCAGCCCTAGCAGGTGCTGACAGAATAATTACAGTGCTCGAATTTGTAATACTGCAGGCATTAATGGACTCCTGAAGCTGGTGAAAAGAGAGCTCCATCTACTGTTATACAAAGAGAAGGCAAAAATAATGGCAGTGGCCTTCCCACACACACTGAAAAGCTACTGGGTACCATATACTACTTTTTTTCTTTCCTCCTCCCTTTTTCCTTCTTATTTCTTTTTTCCGTGGCTTTTAGAGCTCTCCACTTCAAATCCAGTTCCCTGCCTTGGTTTCTGTGCAGGTGCATAGCTAGTCCCTATGTAGCCACTGCTAAACAGGCAAGGCAGACAAAGGGATATGAGAACAGCAGCCTGGAAATTAAGTGATTTTTACATGCATGTACAGAATCGGGAGCAGAACCAGAAACTGACCCCAGTTTCTAGTCTGTTTCCCTGACAGGAGGGAGTTCATTCTCCAAAACATGTTAAAAGCAGAGATTTTTGTGAAGAGCTACAGACAATGCTTGCTTTAGAGCTGCCAAAGCTGGGAAAGGTCTAGATAGTGCATGGTTCTGCAGCTTTTTGCTTGATTTGCCACTGCACTATTTCTGAATTTACTGTATCTCGTATAGTTTGAGAAGTATTTCTTGTGTAAACGTACATAGGCATTTTTATGAGAACTGAGCTGTGCACAAAATGTAGATCCCTCTTCTTCCAACCCTGATGGTGCAATGAGGGATGCTAGCCCTGAACAGAGGTCTGGATGCGAATTCTGTGAGTAAATTCTGTCCTCACCAGTTAAAATCCCGCTCTCTGGCCTTCAGATTATACTTTTAATAGTGGAAGTGCATGTTCAAAACTTGAGTATTTTCCATGGAGCTTTATCTTTGTAAGGCTGAATTAAGACCCATGGTTCAGGTGCCAGTTGCGCTGGTCCGAGATGTGTTTTATAGCCATTAATGGCCAGTTTGAATAGCTCCTAACGGATGATGTGTACAACTTAGTTCTAGAAAAACCAAAGATTTTAGGACTTGGAATACTTGTAAAAAGTGCTAATTTTTTTCTGCTGGCAGTGAAAACGCATTGTTATTCTGAGCTTGCAGGTAACATCAGAATGTCTGCATTCATAGATTTCCACTGATAGTTGCTCTGCACTGATGTCAGGAAGAGTTTGTGCTTATGTTACTTGACTGTGAGAGTTCACCTCAAGTTATGTGAACAGATGTTTCAGATTTGAGTTCAGCCTAGCAGAAAAGAGAGAATAGTCTAGTCCCCAGCATTTTCCATCTTTCATAGTATTACCACAACCTCGCATTTCCTAGATGTGCTCTCAGATACCACATCGTCTGCAGATATTTGCAGTCCCTTTTCTGTTAGGGGCATAGTGCAGGGATCAGCAGTGAATTCATACATTTATTTATTTTTAAGTGGGTTTTCCTTTATCATGAAACTGAAATGCAAGCTTCTTGAAAGGAAAAGGAGACATTCACTTTTATCCAGCCTAGTGCTTCTCACATGGCACTGTGCTGAGTGAAATGTGTGGGTAGAGGGTCTTGAGTGTCCAGAGAGTCACAGAGGCCAGTACCTGAATGTTTTATTAGCGCTGGCTTTTGCTGTACATATGGAGGTTTTTGCATCTGGGTGTGTGTGTCTGACTGCTTTGGAGTGAGACTTTCCATGGGTACAGGGTGCATCAAGGATGACACAAGTCACAGCACAGTCAGGTTTTGGGTCAAAGAAGCACAGACACTGCCTGCACCAGGCTCCTGCTTCTGGGCTGGAAATACAGCTGTGGCCTCTTTCTTCTCTCTGTGCTACAGCCAGGTGAGAGCAGAGGTCCTGTAGCTTTGCTTGGCCTACCCCTAATAACCAGCCTGCCTGCTGGCTTGTTCACAGCCAGAGCGCAGTGTGTGTCTTTGACAGAGAGATAGACCCTGCTGGTCCTCAGAGTCTGAGCAGGAAAATACTTCACAAGTTTTCTCCCAACTCTGATTTTACTAGTATTTGATTTGCATTTGTGAAATGACACGTAGCTGTCTGAACACATAACATATATTTGTTATACTAGTTAACTCTGTACTTGCTTATCAGTGTTCT
Organism: Microhierax caerulescens; assembly: GCA_035590215.1. Lineage (NCBI taxonomy): Eukaryota > Metazoa > Chordata > Aves > Falconiformes > Falconidae > Microhierax > Microhierax caerulescens. The sequence continues at coordinate 29,650,912 of JAVJGJ010000003.1, read as the reverse complement.
GTAATTTCAGAGCTTCACACCTGTTTGCTCAAATGCTTTCTGTTTGTCAGCATTTTAACGTATGGAGCTGTAGCTATCTCTGCAAAACTGTTAACAAGCTAGCCCCCCAGTAACCCACTCTCACAAGACATCATCTGCCTTCCACATCCTGGTGCATGCTACACAGCTAAGCAGCCCTTAATGTAGCAACTTGTGTGTATGCAGCAAGAGGAACAACAAAAGAAACATAAAATATTTTTCATTATACAGCTGTCAACAAAACTGTCTGAGGCTTTGCTAGTAGAGGTTATGAAGAAGCCCATGGAAATCTGAGACAGCTTCAAAAGAAAGCACTGAAAATATGCGCCAGAAACAGAGGAATAGATTGCAGATGGCAAATATATGTCAGGGAACAATTTGGTTTGACAAATGGCTGTGATCTACCATGGAGCTGTGCAGAAGATGAACTATCAGGCTGCAGAGCAACGGCATACAAAAATAATTAAGTAAGATTAAGCACGCTCGATACTGATTTTTATGGGAGAGTTCACCCATACATTCAATGGCCAGATCCCACAGACTGCTGGGAGGTGGGGGACCCTCCACTGCTGCAAACAATGCTGCTTAATTTTTATACCACGCCTGTCATCTGTAAACCCTCAGGGCCTGCTTTAAGAAAGAAGATAGGTGGTGTTCACCCATGAACTGGGGCAGAGCAGTGAAGTGGCCTGTTAGAGGCTGGAGAGAGATGTGTGGTGGTACTGGCAAGACACGTCAAAGCCTCCTGGCCCTCGGCGTTGTCCCCGCATGGCTGGAGGAGATCAAGTCTGTGGTAAGCAGTGAATGAAGAGATAAAATGCTGGGGGAGTGCTCGTGGCAGCTCTAGCCCCAGCACCCTGTTCTCAGGGACTGCAAGAAGCAAGCTGGCCAACCACATAGCTTGGGCAGAAGTAAACTCCTATTGTTCCAGGTTTTGCCAGTGACCCCTGCAGCTGAGCTGCTGACTAAATGTGGCTGTGAACGGTGCCTCAGAAGTTGTGGAAACTGGGACTGGAGGAAGTGGAGCCAAACAACTATGTGTGTTCCCTGAGGCTGCTACAAGCAGTGCAGCAGAGCCGTCCCCATCCTTGGAACAACCTTGCCTTGGATGGGAGCGCTCTCAGCAGCAAAGGAGCACGGAAGGTGTTTGTCAGTTGTGGGCCTTCGTTTACGTTGCAGCAGGGTTGGGCCACAGACACTATACCGTTGCTGGAAGATTGCCTCTGCTGTACCAGCGTTTGTAGCTTTGCTTCTGAGTTTATTGGGGCTTTTGGTGCTGCACAACATGGAGAGCAGCTTGTTCTTTCCTTGGTGTGACCTGTTTCTCTCCAAAGCATCTGCTGGATTCTCCTGAATTAATAATTTACTCAACTCTCTTAACACTGCAGACTAAACTTTGCCCATGGTAATGCAGCCCATTAATGACAGCAGGTTTGGGTAAGGCTGGAAGTTTCCCAGGTTCCGAGACAATACTCTGGATTCAGCCACATTGTCGTGCTTGGGGAGAGCATGAGAGCCATGGGAGCTGGAGAACTGTAGGGCTGCAGCAAATAGGTCTGAAGTTGCATCTAAAATAGTTGAACTGTGATGTTTTCTCTTGACAGAAGTGGTAAGAGAGGCCACAGACAGTTCCTTTCTGTGATTCAGAAACTTGCAAATCTTCTTTGATTCACACCTTATAAGCAGAATTAGCTTGTGCCTCACTGTTGCCAAACCTTTTCAAAGTAAAGATCTTTGTACAAAGGAATTCAACAACAAAACCAGAATTTACTCGTGGATCAGATTACTGTTATTGCTGGCTGGAAGCAGCACCAGAAATACTTGCAGGGATTTCCACTTTGCTGATGGAAATATTGTTGATAGAAAAGTGGCTATTTGGGAGGATAATTCATATACAATAAGAGACAGGAAGGACAATGAGCCCCAAGAAGCTGTCACAGCCAGGAACACAAGTGTTTAGCTTTGTATTATAATGTTCAATCACTTTTGAAATGGGAGATCTTCAGCTGTGATTGTCGAGAATGTTGTGACGTGAGCTGCAATTGCTGCTGCTGCTCAGGAGAAGGTGTTTCTAGGCCAAAGTCTTAAGCTTTCATTCAAAGCACAGTTCTTTACTCTGATTATGCCTTGGTGTCCTAGAAAGTTGCATCGGACATCTTCTTGCATGTGGGGACTCTGCAGGTGATACTTATTGAAGGGAAATACTTTGATGTTTAAAGCAGTGTTTGTGACTGAATGTGATGTTACCTTAAAATATGAACTTACCCGTCAGCTGGAAGCATCACTTAAAAAAAAGTCTGGCATTTAAAATGCATGCTGATCAGTGGTCTGTATAAGTCTAATAATATAATTGATACTTCTGAACATGAAGTGAAGTCTTACTAAGCAACAACATGGTTATGTGGCTGTTTTGGCTAGGTTTCTTCGTTCTACTGGATGGACAGGGCACAAAGAAGTCTTACCTCCAAGGAGTGAATTTTTTTGCCTCTTTGAAAACACATGTGAAAGGGTACAGCAACATATGGGCTTGGCATATACCCCAGGGGATGACTGTGGGAGCCTGGGAACATTTTGTGCCTGCAGCAAGTGTAGGAAGAAGGGAGGAGGAGAGACAACCGACCAGCTGCAGTGAGCTGAGTGGTGATTGTACTGAATTATATGGCTGCTCATAGGAATGGGAGCAGTATCGGAGGGGCCCGGCCAAGCCCAGGTCTTTATCATAGTTGAGGTGAAGAGCCGGTCTCGTACCATGCCCCTTCCTTCCATGTGGCTCACAGTGGAATTGGGAGATTCTGGAACTGGCGAAGAGCCACAGGCGACATTTGGACCAGAGGGAGTGAATAAAATTGCTGGCCAGACCAAAAGCAAGCCAGACACCGAGGAAAGGAGGGAAGAGGGACTGGTTCGGAAGCTTAATGCTATCGTCAATCAGAGGCTTCAGGTGTGAGTGGAGGCAGGAGCACACTGTGGTTTTTCAGAAAGCAGCACTGTGAGGAGGTGTATTTATGGATCAGAAACTCTGAACGTACAGAACAGTGAGCTAAAAATAAAATTGTAGCAATCTTGCACAAATGGCAGGTGAGCACGCCGCAGGCAGAAGGGCATACACAGAGTACTCGCATTGAAAGCCTGCAAGAGTCTGCATGTTGCCATATACTTCACAGCAGGTATTCAGCACATTTTCTCTGAAATATGGGCAGAGGAATTTCTTGCTTCTTTAGTGCTCTGACTTTGCAGCTGTAATAGTAGTATGTTAGGTCTCTCATTCTGGATCTTAAAGAACCCCCCTCAACTTGTAAATAGCATGTACAATTAAATAGGGTGCATTTTTCTCTGCCTAAAATGCGTGATGTACCCTAGTGAAGTCAATGGAAAGGCTCGTGTTCCTTTCAACAGAGGCTGGGCCTGTTTCGCACTTTTGACACCCTGATCTGGTGTTTAACAGTAAGGAAGTGAAAGCATCTGCTGCTAATACTAGCATCTTGCTGTTTTGCTAGGGGCAGCAGCAGAAGCCTGACATTGCTTCCAGACTTACCTGCATGTAGGAGCAGATCACCCCGTGCAATTGCATCTCGTGATGCCCTGCTACTCTCTCTCCCTGCAGCTGTGAACACTACATGAGAAAGTGGTAGCAACAAAATGGGAAACTTGCCTAGGTCTAGGCATGACCCACTTCTTGGGAAGGAAGTAGTATTGGCAATAATATTAATGTCAATCTATTATTAATGTCTTTCAATCTATATATTAATCCTTCATCACGTGGAATTAATTGCATGAAATTATCCAAGAACTACAGAAAGCTGAAATTTTTCTTCAGTTTTTGCTCAACTCCAGTGGATCAGAACTGCATCCCAGAAATATTAATGGTAAAAAAAGGAAGTCAGTCCTAGAGCTAACATATGAACCACATTGCTCCTTGAGGAAGAATATGTAGCACTGAGCTAGCTGTCCTGCGGAGCAGAGGACTTTGAGTGGGAGTCCCATCTCAGCCTTGGCAGCAGAACAGCTGCTGAGGCTTTTCCGGTACATACCTTGTGTGTGCTCATGGGTGTGCATCCTGTAACCTAGTCCTTCTCTCGAACTCCCAAACTGTCATTTTTGAATGGCTCAAGTAAATGAATGAATAGTTCTTTCCATCTCAAATGATTAGGCAAACTCAGCATTAATAGTATCCCTGTTAATTCCAGTGCAGTGCAGATTCAGCATGTAACTGACAGCCTGACTTCTCTGCTCCTGTTTCTGTCTTACCTCTCCTCATCCTCTGTCATTATCCTGCATGTGTTTTTATTTGTCCGTTTCTACTGTTTCATGTATGTATTCATGCACTGGTGGTGGTTGATGATGGTTCCCATGCCCTGGCATTGAATATAGCATCCCGTATTTTTGTAAAACAATGCTGATTTGCAGACACGTTTTCTTTCCAAGTCTGTTGCTGCTACAGTAACTGCTGGGAACAGCAAGAGCCCTGGCAGAGGTGTCAGACAGGCCACCCTATGTGCAAGGTGTGCCAGGCTACCAGGGCTTTTCCTTGTGGAGCAGGGAAGAGCATGAATGTGAGCTGATTGTATGATTGTTTCAGTCAAGAAAAATCGGGGATGTGAACTGCTGAACTGTCATCAATTTCAGTGACTGCAGAACTCAATTAAGCCTCTAATTTTAGTTTCATGCTAGTGCTATTGTCAGCCTTTGCTGTGAAGCAGGTGATGCAGTTTTAGACACTTGTCTAGCCCCTGTAACCTGACGCTCAGCAGGAGTATCAGGACAGCATTTGGAAATGCTTTAAAGGGCCCTGAGGGTTTTTTTGAGTTTTTTTACTGCCATCCTGCTGGTGCCCCACCACAACCTGTGCAGCCACTAGCCCTGGTCGTGATTCTACCTCAATGAACCCCCGTTTGGCAAGAGAGAAAAGTTTGCTTAACACAGTTATATTGGAGCTCACTCACAAATCTGAAACAGGGAGGCTGCTAACTTCAGGATGCCATAGACATGTGCTGCTCTGGCCCTGTACATGTGAACAGTGAGGAAGGACAAAAGTGTACCCTGGGCAGCAGCCACCTGTGGGTCTCTGCTGTGTGTCCCCTGGGACATGCCAGGACAGAGGGTGTCAGAGCAAAGGACAACAGCGGTTTCAGCTCTGTCCTGGTCCAGCTGCTGGCATAGTCCCAGCACAACCTGGTGCTCTTCTGGGCATGAATTGCTTTGCTCCATTTAACCCAGCTCCGGATTGCAGCACGGCCACAGCAGTGCATGAGCAATGGAAACATCAGCAGTGCCAAGGGTGGGAGTTTCAACTGTAATTGTGCTTCACGGTGTTGTATCAGCTTGCAGGTATTTCTGCATGGCTCTAATCTCCCTTGTGTTATCCCTCATGGATCTTAAAGTAGCATAAAAGTGGTGCCTGGAAGGGTGACTTGGGCCCCCTGGAAAACACCTGGACACAGTCAGGTTTTAGAGCATAGTGGGAAGGGTTATATTCTTTTCTGGAAGATACTGAACACATACATGGGAATGCAGGGGAGATGAGTGCCCAGCATCCCTGCTCAGCATCTCCATCCATCAGAGCTGTGGTATGGGAAAACGTCTATAAAACACAGAAGTTTATTTAAACATGTATTTAATGTTAATGAGCTAGAGCCACAGCACAGGTTTTCTAACTTCAAAGACTGGTTGCTGACATAGAGCGGCTGAGCTTTCTTTGCAGAGAATTGTTGTTTTGTAGTGAATTTGCAGGTAGGAACATAGCATCATGTTAACTGTCAACACTGGTTTTGGCTTCCCTGTTAGACTCTCAGCCATCTTGGAGGATGCTCACACAGGCCAGAAGATGACAGGAATGCTGTAACCAGTTTTCCCCAAAGAAAACAAAACTTTCTGAAGCTTCAGAAATCTCCACTGGCTCATGCTTTTTCTGAGATACGTCTAAGATAATGGTCACATATGAGTCCTTACAGCTTCTTTTGAAGGTCTGAAGGCTTTGTTTTCCAGGAGAAAAGCCTATCTGAGCATTATTTGCGCTGGACTGAACTTCAAACAAAATTGCTGCTAGGAACTGACAGCAGACTATGTATGACAGTTAGTGGTATGTAGCACAGCCCTGTCAAGGAATGGATAATCCCCCATCCTTAAATACACTTTTTATTTATGTTAGCAGCATACAGACATCTTAGCGATTTTACCGGTTAACCAGACATAACACTTCAAAAGCACCACTGAGGAAATATCTATGCAAATCTCTTTCTATTTCAGAACTTTTTAACTAAATAATGTGAATGGGAAAATATGTGGCAGCCTGTTGTGGCTTACAGTAGAAGAATGTTTAAAAGGAAAATACTTTTTTACATTTATCAGAATTGCAAGGTAACAAATCTAAGCTCTTCCTAATGTTTCTCTCAGCTTGAACTGACAGTTTGGTTGTTAATGGATGGTCAATGCTTTCACAAAAAATATCACCATGTTTTAATTTAAGTATTACAAGTGCAAGCACACTGTGTGATGAGATTGCTGTGAGAGAAGCTGGCAGCCTGGGGCTGTTCACCTGCTGCATGGCCTCCGCTTGTGGAGCTGCTGCTCAGCGTGGGGGGCTGCTTGCCCCTGGGTTTGGCCTCTACACAGCGCAGAGCACAACCTGATGAGCCCTCCCAAGGGCAGGATTTTCTGTCTGCTGAACAATGGTATGCCGTGCCCCACAGCCTTGGCTGGCTAAATATACTGCATGTTGGAAGTGACCCAGTGGGATCACTATCCATCATTGGCCATGTCTCTATGAACAGGATTTTTTTCCTAATACAGCTGGACCGTGAACTTGATTCATGCTAGCAGGGTGCTAAGAGAGTAACTTGCTTACTGCAGGTAAACATACAGATTTTCTTGTGCTATTAAGATCTGCAGACCTGCTCATTTCCTTTCTCGGGCGTGATCAGCCTATTGTAGCGGAAGTCCGCGTGCAGCATGGGGCATCCTCCACTCGACAGCACAGTCAGGAACGTCCACCGGTCAAGTCATCCCACCAGCTGAACAGCCTTAAGTGTGTTCTGACAGGGCTTGCAGAGGTTCACAAGCGTCTGCACCAATGTCATACTTTTCACGCATTCCTCACGTTTGGCCTCAAGTTCTTCTGGTTCTGGTGCTGCTACCCAAGCCGCATCTGTACAAACACCGGCAGCTGTGTCAGGTTTCCTTCTCTTCACGGCTGTTTGCCAAAAGCAGCTAATGGTGTTAGTGGAATCAGATGTTTTGTGAGTTTGGGGAAGGAGAGAGCTAGTATATACCAAATCGGTGCTGTAACAGTATATTGGACACCATTTAGGTTTTCTGTTGTTTGTGTTCTACAGACATTACCTTGAAACAGAGTTAGAGACTAATAAAATCAAGAATCTGTCTGATAAGAAAACTTTTCTCTTTTTTGTTGGTCTAGAACTCCAAACAAGAGTCGGGAATGCCTTTTTTATATATGTGAAATGTTTCGACATTCCCAGACTCAATAGTGTTCAGTTTGTTGAACCAGCTTCAAAGTAAATTTCCACTTGAGGTCTTTTCCCTGTTAAGCTGCATTTTTCAGCTAATGCTTCAGGAACCTAAATCTCTCCAAGTGTTGGGGTCCCCAGGGAGAGGTCAGCAGCTCCCTGGGTGTGTGAAGCAGATTGGCCATCAAGACATCTGCATTGTATTAGGGGAAACACAATCTTCCTGGAGGCTCTGCAGCTGCAACACTCCATACAAGTAAGGAGATGCAGCGTAATGTTTGCTTAAACTGACATGTAAGAGAGCATTTCAGAACTTAAAAGTATACAATAAAATAAGTTGCTTCCATTTTCTCAGCAAAACGATGAGCATTTTCGGAAAAAAAATGATTATTTTCTACACCATTTTGTAGGAACTGTTGAGGATATGTTGGGTTGCTCAGTAATAGTAGGGTAGACTGTACAAGAAAGTTGTGGTAGAGTCTTCTTTTAGTTTTTAACATCTGAATCCAGGGATCTGGCTTCTGGTTTTCTCTTATGCTGACTGGTGCAATCACTACAGGCCTAGCTGGAGTTAATTGAATTAAATGGGAAGCTTGCCAGGGACTCCAGTTATCTTGGTTCAGTCATTAGCACAAAAATGGTGTAAGGATTAGCTGTTGTTTGCTGTCTTAGGTGTTAGTGGTGATACCAACCGAGGAGTTAAGGTCTTGTCAGAAGCAGTATGTTCTAGAAGAGACAGCAGCCTTTCTGCTTGTATCAGTTTTTTCCAAATACAGGTATTCCTTATTGGAATAATTTTATTTTATTCGTTGCTTTAAATAGCTTAATGTGTTTTTTATATTTTCTCTTTTCAGTTAGCAGCATGTATTTGCTTTTTCAGGGGTTTGCTAAACCCCTGAGATGGATTTACTCATCTTTCTGACTGACATTTCTGAAAGACTTACTTTCCAGCCCTTGGTGGCTGGCTTCGCTGGGCCCTTGGAGGGCGATCAACAATGCGGGTAGTTAGTGATGCAGCTGCCAGGCTGAGTCACTGGTTTTCAGCATTTGCTGGTGTCCCATGAACTTTGAAGGGATGGGAGGAAGGAGTCGTGCTTTTTGATTCTGAGGGATATTGGCTTTGAGAAATAAAGAAGAACAAATTTAACTGCTGCAGGGAAGTGTGGGAGTTTGCTGGTTTGTGTTGTAGATGAGAAATTCTGGTCCTGAAAGCCTGTATGATTACTGAGGAAGCAATGGGAAAAGTAACGTCCTTGAGGGGCCTCAAGAGACCCTCTAGCAAATCCAGGCAGACTTAACATTCCTTAAATATTTCTTAAACAAGGGGAAAAAAAACCCAAACTCGTTCCTTCTGCTCCCCAGCATTTCAGACTTCTGTTCTGTTTTATCAATAAGTAAGAAGACAAAGCTAAATTGGGAAGAGTCCCTTTGTGAAAGGCTTTCCACCTCGCATAGAAAGACCTGTCCTGGAGGGCTGTGTGTGCCCCCACAGGGTCCCAGAGAACGGAGCCAGCCACAGTGCCTGCGTTCCACCTGCAGCGGTGCCTGTGTGCCACCCGCAGTAGTACCCATGTCCCACAGGCAGTGGTGCCTGCTCTCTGTGGCCCACCTGCAACTGCATTTTGGGGCGTGGGAGCACTAATTAACGAGTAGAACTGACGATGACAGTACTGCATGAACTGCTGAACTCAGACGTTTCCCCCACCCAGGGTTTATTGGGGGTTATCGCAGCCAGGCTGTAAATGAGAGTTTGGAAAGTGCTTCAGAAGCCACCCCCATAGCTAGAGCAGTTTCTAGTTCTGCTGGATGTCACTGAGTAAAATCTCCGTGGGTGAGTCTGAGCCCTGCGTCTTCTTGATGGTGAAGTCCTGTGAGGAGCCAGAGAAGCTGTGGCTTCTGTGTGCTGAATCTTGGTCCATGCTGGACATGGCCCGCCGTGGGCGAGGAGAGCCGGGGTGGCTCCACATCAAACCCTTGACCTAGGTTTCTTAATTGATTCATTCTTTCATAAACTACGTCTTAAAAGGCAGTACTCTGTGCAACAGGATGTGCAGTTACACTGAGAGTCCGTGATTTGCGATAATATCCTCAACGTGGTCTGAAAGTTGTGAAAGGCCCTTTGCTTTAGGGAGTAATTTTAAACTTTTTGAGGGGCCTTAAAAACTTCTGAACTTAGCAACTGAATTCTTGTGATTGAATATTTATTGTTGAACTCAGCATGAAATATAGAACAAAGCCTAAATCCAAGGATGCTCTTGTCTTTAGCAGTAAACACTGACAGCATTTTTAACATATACTGTATTTTAGTGGTAAATGCTTAAAATTCTTCTTGTGTCTTGCGCCTCAGCTGTTTCTCTCTCTGCTGTGGTTAGCCCTAGATTCTGCATTGGAATGAGCAACATGCAGAGATCTAAGGCTTATGATAAGCTTAGCCTAGACTGGTCTAATACATGTTTTGTAGAAAAGTATAGATATTTGCTGGCAATGCAATAGAGCTTTTTGTCTTTTGCCTGTCTGCATGTTAAAAAATAAAGGGTGAGGACCACAACAGCCAGTGAAGTAAATATAGCGAATGCGGTAGACAAAGAAACCTGTCACTGGTCCTGCTCTATGCTACACTGCTCTACAAAGGCCATCCCTGGTGCACCCACCAGCATGACATGTAGCGTCCTGCCGGCAGGCCGTGGGTGAGGTTAGTAGCTGCGGGCGCAGTGGTGATGCTCTGACATGCCAGGCTTGGTTACACAAGCCTGGGAGCCCCAGAGGCAAAGCTGCCCTGGGGCACAAGCCTACAGAGACCATCTGCTTGAGTCCCCCCCTCACTGGATTGACTCCGTAAAAAAAGCACGTGAGAGGCTGAGGGTGCATGCCAGCCCTGCTGGGAAGTGCATGGTGTGGCAGACCGGGTTTGCTCTTGCAGGAGCCTTTTTGTTACTGGTGGCAGACACAATAGGCTGAGCCAGCCTTGTCTGGTTACCGCCTCCATCATGGACCTTTCATACCTGGGAAGAACGGCTGCCTCTTTCAGTTGTGCTTGCAAGACTTGTAACAGGACTCGACTCTCACCTAGTTAGAGCCTGCCAGCCCAGGATCACCAATTTCAGTCTGTTCCGTCATTGGGAAATTGTTCATTCTCATGGATAAGTCAGAATTAATGTTCAGTGATGGGAATGCGGTTCGGTACAGGGTCAGTGTGTTGCTGGCTGACAGCCTAAGGCTATGACCCTTGACCAAGGCTCCAGCCTGCAAGGGCTAGTACAGTTTTCAAGGCACTGTTGTTATTTTCTCATACGCTCTGGAGTATTATCAAGAAATATAAATATACAGAACCTGGGCAAATCCAAAAATCCACAAAATGCCTTTTGTACTGTTTGACAAAATCACATAAATGTTTCTTTCATGTAAAATATCCTCAGTGTTTTGCTGATTCAAAAGAGAAATGTATTTGAAGCAGTAACTGCAGTAACTAGTAAATAGAATTATAACTGCTTACTGAAAGAAAAAACACACTGTAATGGTATAAGGGCAGAACTGGTACAAAAAATAGTCTTCGTTAGTGTCAAAGTGAGACAGATGTGAAACATGATGCTAGTATTTCCTCAAGGGTAGCACTTAAGTAGTTCTTTGCTTACAGAAATGTATCACAGAAGGTCTGTATCAAAGCAACATTAGATTAAGTTTTTTGTGTAAGAGGAGATAACCATCTCTTTTTGGAATTTCACAGATAGGCTTATCAGATATGAGATATACAGCACAGAAGTAATGAGAGCCTTCAAAAGATGGTCTTTGTCCCCAGGCCGCTCTCTGGAGAACGTAATGTCCTGAGGGGACACTGAAACAACGGTTGTCTGTATTAAGTGGAAAAGCAGATATGTTCAAATTACTGCATTAAAGAAGGTGCACAGCTCACTGTAGTGTATCCTGGTACCAGCACATTACAGTGGGTAACAAACCAGCATCCAGAGGCTCCAGGTTTCATGGTGCAGGAGGAGAAAGTTAAGGGTCTTCCCAGCCAAACTCCCCGGCGCTCCAGTGTTGACCATTGTGCTGGCCTGGCCTTTTGGCAGCGTGCGTGTGCGGCGCATGGGCCCTTAGTCATGCTTGCGTGACTCTGTGCCTGGGTTTCCTTTGCAGTACAGCTGCAGGCTTTGCAACTTTGCACTTGCAGCGCAAGTGAGAGGATTGCCTGTATCTCCTCCTGAAGTGGCAACCAACTGTACCGGTGTCTTAGATGTTCTGCAGAAGCCTTACAGGGACTGGTGTCCTCGCACAGTGCCTGGTCCGTAACACGTTGAAGCCAGTGAGCACGAGTGGCCTTTGAACAAGCAGCTGCTGGTATAGCTGCTGTCCCCGTGCACAGTGTGCTGCTGAAACACATGGCTCTTCCTCTGCACAGTGAATGGGGGAACGTGCCATCAGCCCTGGAGAACTGACACAGTTCTTGGGAAGGGTCCCATTTCCAGGAGGAGGGTGACAACTGCAAGGTTGCACAAAGGGGTGGCAGTACAGGAGCACAGGAACCATGAAGCCGAGGGGTCCCCCAAAGCCTCTTTGCTCGCTCTCCTGATCTGTGTGTATTGTGGATACTGTGGGTCTGCAGGCCAGCCATACAGGAGGACTCCATCCTCAGCTCCACTTGTCTCTGTGCCTGAGGCCAGCAACCAGAGTGGTGTCTGGAGGGATTTCATGGATCCAGCTTTCCAGGAGTGAAAGGAAGTTAGGGCAAGTGTCTCAGTTCCTCCAGCTCATGCTTTGAGTGAGAAAGAAAAGGGGCAAGTAAAGCATGCTGCATTGCACCAGGTCCCTTTTCAGGTGAGCACTAGCCATAAAAATGATTGTTATCTCAAGAACTGTGCGAAGTTGAACTGGTTTAACTAAAGACATGTTCTGTAAGTTGACTTCACTAAGCTGGTTCAAAATCCCCATCCTGTCTTGCCCTGAGTTGATATTGAGCTGTCTCAGGATTATGCTTACTGAGAATAACTTTAAGCTAAAATCATAGCCTGATCTAAATATGTCTATGCTGATCTTTATGCCAGTTAGTTTTAGTTTAAGAACCAGTGATTGGTACAGCTTGTGGCCAGAGGCTATGATCTGTCTGTCTGTGGGCAGAGATGTTATGGTTTGATCTAATGAAGTCGTCTGATTTCCATAAATGAATCTGAGATACAAAAGAAGCCACCAAAGAACTCTGAAGAGCAGCAAACTCTCACACAGATGGGGTCCCAAAAAATGCTGTTGGGATTTCTGTCCCAAAGGGTTCCAGCTCTTTCTAGCGATGTTGTTCTGTTTGTAGTACTGTTCTGTGACATCCAAGTGTTTTAACACTGAAAGTATCAGCTGTGGGGGTAAAACACCCGCTTTAATTTTAGAGCAAGAAATCAGTGGGAAAGAAGGAAGGACTGGATTTCAGAGGAATGAAAAGGCCCTCAGAGAATGGTAGAGCTGTCTTGGAGGTGAAGAGGAAGTTGTGATGTCTTGGAGATACCGTAGAAGCAGCCAGAGGGTTCCCTTAACTTTCCAAAACTCGGTGTGTTTGCACTTGTCCCACTGTCACATCTCTAGGCTATAAGGAGAGCTGAAGTGTGCCTGCAGGGGAGTTTTGCGAGGGAATTGGTTATGTCAGGTACTGCACAGTTCAGACTGCACAGTAATTAAACTGCAGCAGTAAAGAAGTTAAGAAAAGGTGAAGTTTAGTAGCTGTCTGCTTCCTTTTAGCAGACATGTATCTTCAGGTTAAGCCACTGCTTTGGCATCCAGAAAAAAGCTTCCCAGCAATCTCACTTAGGTAGCATGGATAATCTTTCTGCATATGCTCCTTTACATAAAACACAAAGTTCCCTTCTAATCAGACTTGTTTGGGTCAAGGACTGTCTCTGAGGCTACAAAAATCACATCCAGCACCATAAAGACCTGATCTTTTTTATTATTATTATTGTTGCAAATAACAATGTGAACGTCCAGCCATGCTGGCAGTGCAGCACACTCTAACACAGAGAGCAAAGGGAGGCCATTTACCGGACTGCAGAGCCTGATTTTGAGTGTTCCTATGAACAACATGCTCAGAAGCCAAGGAGAAATGTCATGCTCCAAACCCACCTATTAATATGTAATAATAGAAATAATTATTTCTTTAAAATTTTAATGCAAAAGAACGCGCATTTTGCATTACATTGTATTACAGACACACATACATAAATGAAAATGTATTAAAAGTACTAGGCTATAGGTACCAATCCATGATTCTGTTAGGCTTCAAAATAGAAATGCTTTGAGTTTGTTTTTAGTTCCTATTCCAAGTCTTTTCTAAATTCCGTAGAAGTTTCCCATAAAAGGGCTTTGTTTTCAGCTGTAGTGCCGCTTTCCCTGAGAGCAGGGTGAAGGGGATGGTTAGGTATGCCATCATACTGAGTTGGTCATGTTAGCAGATTCTTGTCTAAAAAGAGGTGTCACGTTATTCATCCAGCTGAAGTAATCTACTTGGCAGGAGAGTGACTTAATTCAATAAGCAGAATTTTAAAAACACTGTGGTTCTTTGTTTAACAGCCAGATTCTGAAAAATTAGCTCCAGCTCTGAAGTAATTTCTCTCCCCACCTTCCCCATACTGTTCCCCTTCCGGCCTGCATGTCACCACGTTTCCTTACTGCCCTGTTTTGTCTGGTGCCAGTTGGTGCTGGAGTCGTTCTGCATGTCTCCTGTGGTGGTCCGCTCAGCCGAGTCAAGTCGAGGCACCCACGCTCTGCATGTAAGCTCTGGGAGTGAGCCAGCTGCCAAGGATGCAGGTACCTCAGTGTGCAGTACCACTGTCCCACTGTCCCGCCCCATGCAGCAATTCCCTTCTCTCTGGAGGCAGTCAGGTGTCCGACATAAATCCTCAGTGGGAACGTGTGACTGTGCAGGCAGATGACAGAGGTCGAGCTAAACCTGCCTATAGACAGGGCTGAGCAGGGAGGACCCGCACCCCGCAGTGCTGGGAAGGAAGGCTTACACCCGCAGCACCTGCTGGACGGTACACAAGGAACTCCTGTAACGGGCCTAGTTCAGTTACCGCGAGCGGGGAGCACGCGTTGACCTGCTGTTGCCGTCAGGCTGTCAGCACCAGTGACCAGCAAACCTAGTGGAAGTTAAAAACATGCAGGACCTGCAAACACCTTTGCAAGGAAAGAGAAACTATCTGTGCTGTAGTTCTAAGCCTGCTGCGCTGCTGCTTCTTGGTCCCAGGAGAATGCCTTGTTCCCTTATTTTTTCTGATTTCCCCCCCCCCCCCCCTTGTCTATTGAGATGGATGAGAAAATGAGTTACCGATCTGCTGCTGCGCGCAGTTACTGGTAGGGGTAGGATGGCTCAACCACTGCTCAGCTGCTCAGAGATGGTGCTTCTTAACCTTTTCTCTCTCTCTGTTTTGTTTTTTGGGGGGGTTGTTTTTTGGTTTTTTGTTTTGTTTTTTGTGTGTATGTGTGTGTCTTTCCAGAGTGCTGTTTGTTTGTGCACTGACCAGGTTAGAAGTTGTGCATTTCCTATCACCAGCAGCCCTAAGAGGGTATTTTCAGACATTTCTTCCCTTTTCCTTGCCTGTGCTCCTCTTCATGCCTTTGCTGCTTTGAGAAAAGCACTGCTGTTGCCTGGTGGATTCCTCTTTAGTGGGGAAGACCACTTTGATCTGTATTACTTGAAACCACGCAAAGTTTGCTCCAAAGCATGTCCTGCAGGGAAAGGGCTCTGAGACTCCTGGCAATAACTGGCAAGGCCTGAATCTTCCAGACATTTTCCTTCCACCATGCCCTGCTGGCTTTCCTCTCCTGCTGTCCCATACTGGACACCCCTGCATGGCGGGTAGCTCCCCGGGGGCAGCAGCTGCCTGCAAGACACATCTCGGGACAGTGTCGGGGAAGGTGGGGGGATGGTACAGACCCCTGCACTGTCTGGGAGGGGACTTGGCTCCGGGACCACTCTCACAGCTGTTCTTCCTCTGAATTCACCTCTTTTTCTTGCTTTCCCTGCCCTAGCAGGAAGCAGAAAGTGATCAAGACAGACAGAAGGGAATCGTGCTGGCGCTGCCTGTGCTCTCCAGAATGGCAGGGGATAGCAGCATGCACATCTCTGCTGTGTTAGAGTTCACAAACCAGGAGAGCTGGAGGAAGTTAAAAATGTTCTGCCAGATCAGGTTCCTTTGGAGGAGACCTGGAGGAAGCAAGATGAACGGTCAGGCTGAGGGCAGGGGTGGTCCGGCAGCAATGTGCAGAGCCAGAGCGAAGCACCCTGTGCCCTGCAGCAGCCTCAGTCCCTTTGCCAGCTGCACCTGAGCTGCTCCATCATCTCAGGGAGGAGGCAGCCAGCCAGGCTCAGTCGTATCTGAAGGAAAGCACCTTGAGGCGGTCCCGTGGACTTGTGTTCAGATTGATGAGTGATGCAAACTAACACTCCTGAAGTCGTATTAATGGAAAATGCCAATTTTTCCATTAGCTCTTGTTTCAGATCATGTAGAGATCAGATGTTCAGAAATAACACTGGCTTACAATAAGGATATGAATGTCTTATTTATGTGGTGCCAAGTTTTGCCACCATTTTTACTGAGTGAGCCATTTTCCTGCCCGAATGCAGTACTGTTGACTGCAAATATGGCAGAGAGCCTGGCTGATGGAGGATGAAGGTACACTGCGAGTATTGCTCCTGTCTCAGTCTGGTAGCTCTGCTGTTAGGATTTGCATCTGCCATCCACAAATCCTTTGCTTTCTTTATCAAATTTACCTTCATAACCTTAAACAAGTGCAGATGCAACTGAAATTCTAGGGAAAACTGCACTACAAATGTTATGCCTTTCCTTGTCTACTGTCACCATTTGATTCATCCTTTTCTTTCAATTTCAGATCTGCTGTTTTCTGATTGGAGTACTCTATACTCTGCATTATAAGAAGACCCATACATGAAGAATAGAAGAAAGAAGTAAATGGAAAACAAACTACAGGCATGGCCGTTAATTCTTCTGAGGAAAGAACGACATGTCTTCTTCAAACATCTAGACCTGCTGCAGAATATGTGAGGTAAAAATAGAAAGCAGAGTACTAAAACAAAGAGGGAGTAAAGATTATCACAGGGAACTTGGTGACCTAAATATAGACAGATCTGCCCCTCTCCAGTGACTTAGAGTAATGGAGAATATTCTGCAGCCAGCATGGTTTGGCTAATACCCAAAATACAACACAGAGATCTGACAGTAGGGATTGCAGCTAGAAAATGTGGAATTCTCTTTGGCACAGCTGTCATATTATACTAAGCCAGTTACTTCCATTTAATCCAAATTAATACTCTCTCTTTCCACTCTGAGCCAGCTTGTCTGGTCAGCAGTAATTCTGAGGGGTCTGCCGCTGCTTTCCCCATGGGAGCCCTCTGAGTTCAGGCAGCCTGGTCCTTTGTGCTCCTTCCACGAGGGAGCAGCTGAAATAATGAATGAAACATTACTGATGTTAAAAAGAACTCCTGGCATCCACCCCAGCAGAAGAAATCAATGTATCATTCATTAAAGCTATCCATACTTGCAGAGGAAACACATGCTTGCCAGATGGTGCCAGTTCAGGGTTGCCATCAGAGGGAGAGGAGAGGTCTGCTCCTGCCCTGCCTACCAAAACCGTCCCAGTCCCTGAGCTGCCCCAAGGGTGCTTGCTCATCTCCAGTGCAGCGTGGGAGAGATGCCACTGGACCTCTTCCAGCTTGGGCGGCGTTTTGAGCCCAAGCCACTAAGTAATGTAGAAAATTTATATATTTTGTGGGAAGGAGGGGGATGCAAGCTGAAATCTAGTGTCTAGATGCCATGGTGTTTTAGGTAGCACTGATACTCAAACATTTTATTCCCAGCATTGTTCAAATTGTGTGATTTACTACAGCTTGCAAATGCACGCAGTAACCAGAAGTTATTAAATGTAGCTGATTTTAAAGGACAATGTGTCTTTCACAAATGATATATATCCATTATATAAATGTTATACCATATATTTTACAGTTTTAGACTGTTGTTAATGGGGACAAACAACATGTTTGTAATCTGAGAATACTGAAATGGTTTGGTCTCTATTCTTTTCTCATTAAAGAATGTCATGCTTACTCAAAACAGATCTTTGTGTGCATGTTGTGAAATCCTTCATTGTAAACACAAGATCAAGATAAATGGAGTTGGAGTGGATCTTCACTTGCATCAAGAAATAAAAGCAGACAAGAAGGGAAGAGAGTACGGTATGTCAAACAACAATTTTTTAATGATGCAGAAAGGATTGGTTAAAAGATGTTGTGTTAGCAGTTCAGTAGAGAAAACTCTGGGTGTATGCCTGTGGTGAATAGTTATAATATTATAAATAATTAGAATTAACACACTTTTTCATATTTCTTAGTAACATGTATATCTGTGGAATGGTACAAATGCAGGATAATGCTGTGAGTAGTACCGAGCAGCATGCAGTGCATGGATGGGTGATTTCTTCTGCCCACAACTTGTAGCCATACCCATCAGGGCACAAGTCACAGCTGGCAAGTGTGCCACATCGTGCATTACTCTTGCTCAGGGGACACTCTGTCTTGCACAAACCTAGTTCAGCCAGGGTTTTCCCATCCCACTCACTGCAGAAGGCTGACGAGTCTTCCTGCAGCTGCAAAGGGTGCTGTGCAGCATGCAGACATGCATTTTCACCTGTGCTCCCTGCTAAAGCCAGGCAGAAAAAGTGAGAGGAGAAGGTAAGCTGACTGCAGCAGTATGTGGCAAGTCCAATGTCAGTGCCAAATGAGGAGAGTTCGGTTTGGTAAGTGTTCCTCGAGCTGCCCTCCTATTACCAACAGCTGAATATCTTTAACGTTCCCCCAGCCCAGGAGCACTCAGTCCCTCTCCTTGGAACCCGCCTGTTGACAGAAACACCCTGAAAACATCTCGTTCTGTCTCAGGCTCTCCCACCTGTAGCCTCTTTATGGAGCCCAGCCGTTCTGGCTCATCCACCATCTATATTGGCGCTGAGAGATCTTCCCAGCCCACACAAAGTGCACAGCTTTGTGGCTGGTGGGTTTTGTGCAGCAGCAGCAGCAGCATGTCTTGCTGTGACTGTTGTGGGGCAATATGGATCAAACATATGTTGGTATCTGTAGAATTATGTTACGCAGATTTTTGTATCTATGCAAGCTACCTAATTGCGTTCCTTAAATGTCTCAAATGGGGGTTCTCGGAAGTTGTCTTTGAGCTAATGCTCAGTGCTGTAACCAGCCCGTGTCCAGGGAGCAGCTTAGCTGCATGTGCCACCGAGCAGCCCAGCTGATGCCTGTGGTGCAAAAGGGGCACGGGGCCAGGCACAGCTCTGAAACGCCGTGAATCTTGGTGTCTGCACCTGCTCTGGAGATGTATGAGGGGGGTCTTCCCTCAGGAGAACCGTGTTTCACCAGGTGAGCAGGAGGACCCATCTCCACTTCAGCTGTGAGCCAAGGAGCAGCAAATCAGTAAGCTGAGTAACAAACCTCCAAAACTAGGGTTTTTCTGTTTAAGAGTTCCAGAAGAATGTGAAACTGGCACTCCTCAGCGAAGTGCAGCACGGATCTCACCGTGTAGGTCAGCACTGGTGGCTGAGGAATAGAAGTTGGTAGATGGAGCTAAGCCTTTTGAAAGGCTTCAAAGGTAATCCACAGATGTACTGATTATTGTCCAGATTTTCTACAAGCAGCCTCTTGGGAACTGCTTTTGTGTAATTATTGTTTCTCTTCCTTGATGGTCTGCAAAATATTGGGAATAGCAAGTACTTCCCAGAAGACTGGAAATGTTTTTGAGATCTGATGCCTCTTCTGGAAATCTTTGAAATAGTCTGCAAGAATGTGGTTCAAGTGATACAGTCAGGCCCAAGTACAGAACCCAAGTTCCCAAATGCCTTCCCCTGAGGAGCTGATAATGACGGCTACTAGAACACTGTTGGACTGGATGAACCTCAGAACAAATCTTATGTCCCTATGTCTTCAACAGCATCTAAAGCCTGAGGCAGTCTGTGTTCTCCAGAAGAGCTCGATACAGAGAAGTCACTTTCATTATCTTGATTTGTGCAGTATTTTCCCAGTAGGTGCAGATCCTTGTGAAATAATGACAGCTTGCAAAAGTTGCTTGTCATGGAAGCGCTAGAAATAATCCACAGACCTCCATAGTCCGATGCCACAGGCAGGAGGAGTAAGCAGCAGTGCGCTGCTACGCTTTATCTTGATTTGCGTTTTTAGTATTGGCTCCCAAAGGACATTCTTGAGCTTTTCCAGTCATTTTGCCTCTGACAGCTACTCCAAAAGCAACAAGTGCATCTAGCAAGCATCCAAATGCCCTGAAAACCAGTGAGATTTTTCTTCAACCCAGACCTGGAGCAACTCAGATGTATAAACGCTGGTTTTTCTGGATTTGATCAGGTGTGTGGCAGATGACTACTTTGCCCAGTATGGCTCATAGAATGCCTTAATGACTCTGCACCCAGGAAGAGCAGCAACAATAGGTTTGGAAGACAAGAAGTGACTTGTGTTCAGCACTTAGCTGCACAGATAGGTAGCCAGCCTGAAGTACATAGAAAGCCATGGAAACTTCACAGGAGTGCTGTCAATGTTCCTTGTTCTTCAGAGGTCCCTCAGCAGTATCCCCAAAGAAAACATGGTGAAACAAGTAGGTTTAATTCTCAAGCAATACCATTGTGCCACTGAAGAGCAGATTTCTCCCAGCCTTGACTCTGCTCTTTCATTTTCTCTGTCTAAGCCAACAGTGTCCGTCACTTTGCCCTGCTCTGCCCTTGCTCTACTGATCAGGGACTTTGCCCCAGCATGCGGTTAACTCCCTTTGTTCCCTGGAAGCACATGCCTGCAGGGACGTGCTATTCTGACCACTGTCAGTCCTTGCTGGACGCTGCGTTCCTTTAGGATAAAGCTTTAGAAGGGCTTTTGTGCAAGTGGTCGAGGAGGCAGACAGCTCTGACAGCCCCAAGAGCCCAGCATCGCTCAGCCTAATGCAGACGTGCTGTGCTGAGGCTGTGACTGCTTTCCTTTTCTTTACTACCTTGTGAGTGCATTTTGCAACTTCTTTTTTGTTAATTCTTGCAAAAGTTCTCCTTCGTCTCCCAAGCTGAATGGCACAGGAGTTTGAGCTAAGTCTTTAAATGGGGTATGGAGGTTTTCTGGTATTTATGTATTTTAAACACAGGTTTAAGTCTGTGGGTGGAAGGGACCACTATGTTGGGGACAGTGAGTCGGAAGCAG
>JAVJGJ010000003.1:29589391-29630148 GCA_035590215.1 Microhierax caerulescens | reverse complement strand
GACATGGATCCCCATAGCAGCAGACACAGGGGAGGTGGGCACCTTGCCTGTTGCCTTTCTGGAGGACCAGGTGGATGGTCCCACGTGCCCTAGAGCCCATACCCACAGGGATGGAGTCTGCAGGGCAGAAAGGATTTGTGCCCAGTTAGGGTCCAGTGCACAGTGGGAAGCGGAGCTCAGCTCTCAGCAACTGTTTCTGGAGCAGGGCGCAGAGCTTGGCTCTTCTCAGGAATGATCAATAATGATCATTGTCCAGAGTCTGGAAATACTTGTGCACGTTCACAGTTACGTGCGGGGAAGAAATCCTGTGCAGTGCAAACTCAGCATAACCTTTGTAGTGTCTGGCCACAGTAAAGAATTTGGGACTGGGGATTCCACTGCATTGTTATTTATTGGTATTGTATTCCTAAGAAGACAAACCAGGGCCTTGTTGTGCGAGCTTTTGCAATCTAAAAAATCCTTTGCTTTAATGAATTTACAGACTAAGTGGCATTGTCCTGTTCTTCATTACAAGTTGTTTCTCAGAAAACAAGTCCAGTTCATTAAACAGAAATCTCTCCTAAAATAGAATTTTTATCTAGCAAAGTCCCTCTGTGCTTCCATTCTTAATATAAAACAAATTTATATACTTCTGTAGTTGAAATTGCACATTTTAAAGGAGAACATAAAGTTTTTTTAGTTTTGTTTGATATACTTTGTCTAGGTTTGTGTGAAGGTTGGGATTATTTGACCATCTTGTGGCTGTAAGACTTACCATTTCATTTAAACAGTGCTGTAGTTTCTTATCACAAAGTTAGCAATAATACCCAAATTTACAGTGCCTGGAAGGAAAAGCTGCACTGTGAACCCATCTACAATGCTTGACGTGGGAGAAATTACACAGAAGCAACCGCAGACAGCCAGGTTCACAGGCTCTCCTGTTTGTCTGTCTGTGTGTGTCCAAGATGACTTTTAGATTGTCTTTCATATCATGATGCAAACAAAAAGTAAGCCTTTTTTTGCAAAAGCTTGGAAGTAAAAACAGCTAGAAGTTTAAGAATCTACTGAGAAGTGTATTTGAAAATCTTTGAAAAAAATATTTGACATTCTCAGGGCAACAGTGAGCAATACGAAGTATGCACAAGCACGTGACTTGTGAAGATGGGCATCTCAGAGAGAAAACATAGAAGGAAACCATGCAAGGATGTGGGGCAGGCGGATTCAGGGGCCCGTGCGTTAGAGACTTTTACAAAGCCACCTCGTTCTTCTCCTGGTTTTGGTGGGCTTCCATTTAACAAAGAAAGTAGCTGGAAAAATTACCCAGAACTATTTGACCTTCAAAAAGGCCTCTAAGACACAATTACCTGATGTTCACTGAACTGGTTCACACGGTTCCTGCTCTAAATGATTTTCTAGGTTCACCCATGTGTGAAAAGGGGTCTGATTATATGGAGGGCAAATGAGAAAAGAAACTTAAGGAAGGAGAGAAATATGCAAGGGATTTTACTGGTTATGTTTGCTTTAAGGAAAGAAAAGGGCAAGTAAGTGTAGCCAACTACAAGTAGCTTTTCAGCTTTGAACTTCAGAAAAAAGTAACATAGGAGAGATCTGAGGTATCAACAGCACTCAATATAAGCTGTTTCATGGAGTTAGGTAGGAATTGTGGAGTACATCATACTTGGCTTTCTTAGCCACATGACAAATTCTCTTTTTTCCCCCCAAGTACAACAAAAATATAACAGAAATCCTGTTTTCCCCCAGTGCCTTTTCTTCCCTTCTGCCCTTGGGTGTCCTGCACACAGGAGATCGCTTGGCTGCCCGGCCACCAGTGTTCATGCCAGGGTCCAGCCATGCCCTCTCTGCACAGTTTCAGCTCTTTCCACTGCATGCTCCTGACACACTGGAACAAAGCGACCGAGTTATCTAGGGCTGCAATCTCTATTAAGCTTTAGGGAAAATACTTTTTTAAGAAAATAAATTCCATAGTTGGCATGAAAGTGCCTCTACCATGCACTCTGTTTAGTGGAAGATATAACCAGGTGCACATAAAAGTATGACTTCAATAGTTTAATATTGGCAGAGACACAAAGCAGCATTTTACTTGCTGCCCCTCTGCTCTGAACTGCCAGCAGAATTGCATGGGTGTGCAGGGAGAGATGGGCTTTCATACCATGTGGAAACAGCAACACCTGAAAACTTAGAAGACTTCCTGAAACTGGGGAGTTGGATATCCTTCTTTGATGAGACAGCACAGTGCACAATAGGAAGTCTGTTTGTATGGAAGAAAATTATTTTAAATAATCTTGAAACTTAAAGACAATCATGAACAAAAGCAAGTAGTCAGTACCCCTTTTGTCTGCATTATCTAACAACAGGTGCAAATTCTGTGAGACAGGGTAGAAAGACATCGACATGATAACTGTATGGCTGAGACAGGTTTTAATTATTTGATCAAGTATCTCTGTATGGGGATGAAAAATAATTCAGATTTCATATTTGAAATAGTGGCTTGAAAAATTGAATCTCTAAATCCAGACAGGTAGCAAGCAGAATTTATGAGTACTTCAGTCTTTAAATCTTGTGTTCTAAAATAGCAGTAACCTGCAGTATCCATGGGGCATCATAGCCTGTTCTGCCTGAGAAGTCCTTTGAAGGCAGGTTTTGGCTGTCCCCCGCTGTGGTCTGCAGTGCGTAGCTGATTTATGGTTGATACCTTTCTCATTGGGGATTTTAACTCAAAAAACTCCAGTGTGGTGGCCCTGCCTGTGATGCCAATACCCAGTGGCAGTGGTGGTCCAGTGATGCTGTGGCATGCAGCACTCGGTGGAGCTCCTCCAGCCAGAGCCTGCGCACTGCACAGCCGCTCACCTTGGCATGGAGGCGCAACTGGAGCGAGCCAGATGTGAGGCTTTGAGGCCCTTCAGGCAGAGGCTTAATGAGATCCCTGCTTGCTGGTCACTGGGCAAAAGGAGGTTGCGTGGAGGCTAAGGCACCACCTTCCAGGAGGCAATTCGTGGCTCTGAATGATGCCTCCATGGGAAGCAGGAGTCCGTGGTGGCAGGTGGGCAGAGACGTGGTGAATTGTGGAGCAGGTATCTGAGCACAACTATCCTGGAAGGCTGGAACTGTTGCATCTTTCTTGTTGACATGAGATTGTCCCACTTGGTGCTATGTGGGGTCTACATGCCAAGTTTAACTTTGGATCCAAAGCGATAGACTTGCATTTCCACAGTTTTGGGACTTTGGAAATGTTCTGTTGTTTTTCAGCATAAGCTCATGATCTTGGAATAAAATTGTCCTTCGGGGACAAAACAAAACTGATGAAAAATAAGTGCTAATGTAAGGTCTGAAGGCTGAGGCAGTCTCAAAGCAGTGCTCTTTCATCCGTTTGTTTCCCATCGAGTTCACGAGCAATCCTGAGTACAATTTGCCTCAGTTTAGGAAGGCAGAAAAAAATTGTATGCTATGAATAAAAGAACCCTGAATAAGAAGACTTTTTGAAAAGCCATTTCTTTTCCTAGACAACACACCTAGATCAAAAGGGAATGTTGATTCAGGAAAGCACTCAAGC
Source organism: Microhierax caerulescens (assembly GCA_035590215.1). NCBI lineage: Eukaryota > Metazoa > Chordata > Aves > Falconiformes > Falconidae > Microhierax > Microhierax caerulescens. The sequence continues at coordinate 29,626,598 of JAVJGJ010000003.1, read as the reverse complement.
ACATGGTTACAGGAGTTCCCAGACTCCCTCCGACAGCAGCTCCACTGGAAGGCCAGTTTATTTTCAGCTTATCGCAGCATAAATATGGGATGATGTAGAATTCATCAGGCTCATGTCTCCTCCTTTTGGAGGCTGAACAGTGCACAAACATCTGTGTTCCTTAGTGTATGCCCGTTGTGGCAGTTTGCCTGTTCCTTAAATTTATGTGTTCATCTTGGTCTACACCAAGTGCGCTAAGCTCTGCCAAGCCTACGGCAGCTAGTTGTGGGCCACAGATGGATACCTCGACTTACTGCAGAGACTGCGTGAAAGTTTTCTGCCTTCCTGCCATGCCTGCTGCTTGTTAACAGCTGATCCCAAAAAGGAGCTGACATAAGGGCACCAAGGAGCGTGGCTTTACAGAGATGAGTTCCTGCATTTCTGACTAAAGGGTATGTGTTGAGTAGTAGAGAGACTGAAATATTTGAGAGGTTTCTATTGGAGCCTGCTTTTAACCGTCTGTAGCCCTGTTAGGAAAGGAGCACTGGTTAGTGCAGTCTTTTAGCTTGAATTTGCAATTCTTTGGTCTGGGAGGAAGAATGGAAGCAATGTTTTGAGAGCAAATTCTGTGTTCGTCTTCTGCCATCTGCTAATAGCATGTGTGAGCAGCTTTGCTGCCCGAAACCAAGGAACAAAGATAGCATCGTTGTGGAGAAAATTGCACTGCTCTGAAAATGAAACTCTTATTCCAGATAACTTGATAGCTCAGCAACCACTGGGGCTGAGCCTGGGGCCAAGCTCTGCTCACCTACGCTTGCACAGACCCAGGATAACATTGCTCAAACTAATGTGAGCCCTTACAGGGGCAACGTTGTTCTGCTGAGCCTAAGAGCAAGTAAGTTTTATAATCCATTTAGTATGATCACCTTGTTGCTATGTTAAATCAGAAATGATTTAGGGCGGGAGGAAGGACAAAAGCTGAAGAGCTTATCTGCTGAAACCACATGAAGGCAGCTGGCAGAAAAAAAATGTGGGGATTCCAGATGTCAGTGGAACACTGAGGAAACTGTCATAGTTAACCTTCCTGTGTCTCTTTTTGTGTCACATCTCACTTGTGTGACACAAGGTGTCAGTGCACCCTTTAATGCTGCAGCAACGTCGGCAGGATCCAAGCCACCCAGGTCCCAAAGCATGAGTCCCTGTGGGAACAGTCGGAGCTGTGTGCCTGTGGCCAGCAGCATGCCAGGCTGTCTCCCTCCTGCTGCACGGGGGGCACGCAGGGCGAGAGATAACCATGAAAAAGGAGATTCACAGGTGCAAATTCTAAACTCTAACAAAGTCTCTCTCCTCACCGTGTGTCTGGTACAGCAAAGTCAACAACACAGATAAATCCTGTGCAGTACTGTTCTTCAGACCTCTCTATTGTGCGTTAATTTGCAGTGACTGGGTAGCAGATGAGACTGGTTATCAGGCAGGAAAATTATGAAACACAAATCATGTGAGGTATGCAGGTAACGTGGCAAAAAAAAGGTCTAAAAATGATGACAGGATTTTTGTTTGTTTGATAAAGTCTGCTAGAAAAGACCCTGGTAAATAGCACTGTCTGTAATTCTGCTTGCAGTCAGCTCAGTTTCATCCTTCTCCAGGACTTGGCCTGTGATATTTCAGAAAGATGTTATTAGTAGATCTCAGAAGTGTTTAAATTTCAGTGTGGAGTTGATATGAGGACAGTCTAGGTGCTCTTGAAGCAGTCCTCTTGAAGGCAGCAAGAAACAGCACAGTGGAGGAGGAAGAGGGGCAGGAGAGGGTGAGGCGGAGAGGAGAAAGGAGGGAGCACTGTAGTCTTGGGCTGAAGAGAGGCACCAAGGAAAGGGGAGCATGGTCATCATGATGTGAAAACTGTCCTCTTCTGACATTGTCCAGCCTTTCAGGCTGAAATATACCTACCAGAGCTGAAAGGACGTGCTGTGTTGTCAGTTAAATGCACATCTGTCCCCGAATACAGGCTTTTCTGTATCTGTCTACAGACTGATTAATACAGGCAAAGGCAAGGGAGGCTAAAGGATATTAACAGCTGTTGAACTGCCAGGTATATCTGCTAGTCTGAAAACTAATATAATGGCAGAGTACACTAGGTGTGCAGCTCTTCAGAAGTAAACATCCATTTACAGCAGGGCCATAAAAATCTGTGAGGGGCTCAACAGCAAGTTGCCTGTGGCTTTTCACCCTTGTGTCTCCAGGAGTTATTGCCCAATGAGGGAGTATGCGTTGTTTTGTGTGGATTGTGAGCAGCAACTTAAATAACCCTAATTATGTTTAGAGAAGGCTGTTCCCTGAATGCAGCTGGAATCTGTGAATAAACATATTGCCACAGGTGACCACCTGATCTATGCATGTGGACCTAAAAAAAGCCAGTTTGCTAAGTTTAAATACCTCAAAATAAAGCTGAGCAGACACTAGATGCCAACATCTGTGCCTGCTGTGTACATGCTCCCAAAAGCAGCATTGTACAGGGGCTTTGTAGTGGGGGAGAGTGCAGCTCAGGTCCTTGTGGCATTACAGATGACCACATAATGTTTAGCCAGCCTGTAATGCACTCCTGAGGGGACCAGTGGGCTTAAAATACAGGCCTTGAAATACCACACCACTTGGACAAAGAAAGATGAAGTGACTAGGCTCCATGAACGGGGGCACGAAGAAACCCAATGGCTTATTTTGCTTAATCCTTTTGCAAATACGCTCGACGCCTGCTGAAGCCCAGCAGCAGCCCCGGCCTGTGTGAGCGCCGGCCCGCGCAGCAGGCCCGGAGCTCCCTGCGGTGGGTGGGCACCCACTCCCCACCTGGAGCTGAGGGGGCTGCGGGGCACAGCCTGAGCCCTGAAGCAATGGTGAGCTGGTGAACTCACATCCCCTGGTGAGCAATGCCCAGGGGCTGCAGGGCCTCGCGGGGCACCGGCAACGTGCACTCGCTGTCGGGACAGGGCCTCTCTCTCTGCACCAAGGGCACCCGCCTGGGGGCCAGGCACAGCCTGAGCCTTGGCGGGGGGACCGGAGGGGCGTCCCTGCTCCACTCAGGCCGCAGCGGCAGCTCGCTGTGCCCGGGGGGTAGGGCTGGGCGCAGGAGCCCTCTCCGGCTTCGGCTGCGGTTGAAGCCCGTCGTGCTCCAGACCACCCTCGCCCGTACCGCAGCCTGGCGTGTGGCTGGGCTGTGCGGAGCCACCGCTTGGGCAGAGGCCAGCCAGCCCGGGGACGTGGTGGAGCCGCCACCTCCCAGTGCCGGTCTGCAGCAGTGGCGCGGAGAGCTGCCCAGCGGGGCTCGGGCCATGGGACCCCTATGCCACCAGAGTGTTTGAAAGAGAAAGTGTGTGACACAGGGGACAAACGAAGCTGTTTAACATCTGTGAGGGTTGAAGAGTTCATGGTGACAGCTGAGAGGCCTGCAGGCCGAGCTCTCCAGGGCACCCTCCTCCGCCTTCTCCTCCTCCTGGAGCGAGCGCCCAGCTGCCTCACCCCACCATTAACCACGCGTGGCTTTAGCGTGACTTAAAATTAACAGCTATGCGTAAAATGGGTACATAATTATTATATATTATGACATGGAAGTGCAGTAGGTCTAGAAATAAACCCTGCGCCTTTCTGAATTAGCCTGGCAGCTCTTTGAATGGTAGAAAAGGATTTCTCAATACTTGTGGTAGTCAGTCACATTTTCTTCCTCTTTGTCCTGTTTTGATCGATAATTGCTTTCAGCACTCCTCATGCACGGCCATGGGAGGAGGCATGATGCTCAGAGCCCCAGCCCCCCTCCCCGGGGCGCTCAGTCCTGCAGGCAGCACAGGAGATGCCAAGGAGATGCCACCTCCACCTCAGCTCCTCTAGGCAGGTGACGGTGACCCAGTTGCCTTGCAAGAAGCTGCTGACATTGGCCCGTACAAGACAGGCTCATCTGGTGTGCTGCACCTACCCATTTTGGCACTGGCCACCTCGCCATCATCACAGGCTTATAGGACAGGACCCTTTGCCCAGGCAGGCACCAACTGCCGTCCTGCTGCTTCACTGCAGCGCTGGCAGGATGCCTCTATGTCGGAGGTCCTCCTAACCCACCACTGGGCTCCCAGCTTTTCCCCTGCTCCTCCAACAACCTGTTTACCTGCATCGCTCCCCTCCAGTATCATCCTGGTGTTGTCTCTGGATTTTGGCTTGCCCTTCAGGGAGCTGTGAGCTCTGGGAGCAGCAGAGGGATGGGGAACATACCTGGGTGGCACCCATAGAAGCTGGCACAGCTTCTAAACAGTAAGTTTAAAGGTGTTTTCCAAGGAAATCAGGGACAGCCAGTCCCAAGTAAAAGGCTCAGCAGGGGATCGCTATTGATGCTTGCACTCCCCAGGTACCAGCTCCAGGCAGAGGAATGGCTGGACGAGGATGCTGCCTGTGGAAAAAGCCTTATGAGACCTTTTAGCAAATTCCTCTGGTGTCCCAGGGCTTTAACTAGAAGCTGCAGCTGAGGATAACTGAAAACCTGTGCAAGACAGACAGTGCTGCCTGCTTGCTCTGGCACTTGGAGCTGTGGGCCTGTCTCCCCTGGACCCCCTGTGTCACAGCTCCCTGCAGCCCAGAGCAGACATGAGAGCTTCAGCTCCCACCAGAATGATGATGAGCTGCACTACTGGGAGCAACAGCTGAGCTTGCCCAGCATTTAGGCTATACCAATCTATTGCCTTGCACACAAAAAGTGCAGAATTCAGTCAGCTTTCAGATTTTTTAGTTTTTTTTTTAATACTTGTAAAAGAAGTCCTTAGGAATACAATTTTAAATACACCATAGACAAAACTTCTTGGTAGCAAACTTTCAAAAAGATTTTACAGGATTGTTCTATAGCAATTATGGAATTACAGTTGAGGTAACTTAGCAAGAAAGTATAGATGGAAGGGAAAAAAACATTATATCCATTCAAATAATGATAAGATGGGAATGAGAATAAAGGTAAGTTTTGGAGCGATGAGTGATATGTACCAGAGTGATGAAGAATTGCCACAAGTCTCTGGATGATCAGAGTCTGTCAGAGTCTTCAGTCAGGACAGCCATTGCACCTGGAAAAGCCACAGCCTACTGCAGCAGATTGGGACCAGTTTCAGATGGGCATGGAACTGTGCTGGTCTGCGTTACACAGGTTACACTCGGGGCTCAGAGGCTTTGACAGCCCTGCTACCTCGCTGCTTACAGCTCACAGGGACAACAGTATCACCTCCAGTATAGGGAGAAAAAGTCCTCCTTGCTAGACATGTTGCCTCTGCTAGACAAAACTCAGAAAGATGACTCAGATCTGAGATGTGAGGGTTTTCCTGACATCTTCCAAACAATCTCTTCATTTCATGCCTGAACAGTGATCAGTGGATCTCCAAGATAATTCGTAAACTGAGACAATCCCAAATCAAAATATCTGGTATTTCCTTTGCCCACCACAGAAGCTTTCAGCAGAGCTTTGTGCGCGTTGCACCAGGCAGGAAAACAGTCACTGTGTGACTCTGTCATCGGCTAAAATCTGTGCCTTTAGAGGTGTAGTGGTTTGACCCTGGCTGGATGCCAGGTGTCCACCAAAGCCACTCTGTCACTCCCCTCCTCAACCAGGCAGGGGAGAAAATATAACAAAAGGCTTGTGGGTCAAGATAAGGACAGGGAGATCACTCAGCAATTACCATTATGGGCAAGACACACTCCACTTGAGGAAAATCAGTTTATTACCATTCAAGTCAGAAAAACACCCCACCTTCCTCCCCCCCACCCCACTTCTTCCCAGGCTTAGCTTAATTCCTGATTTCTCTACGTCCTTCCCCTGAGCGGCTCAGGGGAACAGGGAACAGGGGTTATGGCCAGTTCATCACGCGTTGTTTCCGCCGCTCCTTGCTCCTCAGGCTCTTCCCCTGCTCCAGCGTGGGGTCCCTCCCACAGGAGACAGCTCTGCATGAACTTCTCCAGCATGATTCTTTCCCACAGGCTCAGCTCTTCACACACTGCTCCAGCGTGGGTCCCTCCCAGGGGGTGCAGTCCTTCAGGAATGGACTGCTGCAGCTTGGGGGGTCACAAGTCCTGGCAGCGAGCCTGCTCCAGTGTGGGCTGCCCGCGGGTCACAGCCTCCCTCGGGCATCCACCTGCCCCAGTGTGCGGCCCTCTCTGGGCTGAGGGGGGGAGGGGAGATCTGCTCTCCCGTGGGCTCCATGGGCTGGGGGCACAGCCGGCCCCACTGGGGGCTTCCCACGGGCTGCCAGGGAATCTCTGCTCCAGCACCTGGAGCCCCCCAGCCTCCTTCTGCACTGACCTGGGGGGCTGCACGGCTGTTGCTCTCACGCAGTCTCACTGCTCTCTCCTGCTGGTGCAGATTGTTTTTTCTTCTGTCTCTTCTTACTGTGCTGTCCCAGAGGTGCTGCCACCGTGGCTGACAAGCTCAGCCGTGGCCAGCGGTGGGTCCATCTGGGAGTCGGCTGGCATGGGCTCCATCAGACATGGGGGAAGCTTCTGGCATCTTCTCACAGAAGCCACCTCTGTAGCCCCCTGCTACCAAAACCTTGCCGCACAAACCCATTTACAAGAGGACAGCTGGATCTCTAGTTATAACTTTGTTATATGAAATGAAAAATGAAATGAAAATGAAAAAAATGAAAAAAACACAGAGCACAAGTGCACAGTAACATCCAGTGAAGGTGCAGGTGTGATCCTAAGGCAGTCACTCTTAAATAAGGATACTGTTCAGCAGGACATCTTTTCTGATGCTGTTCCTGAGACCAGAGACCCACAACATTAAGAGTCAACATATGAAAGCAGATCTGTCTCCCTGCTTGTTTACACAGACTCTCACATCCATGAGCATCAGCGATCACTCAGAGCAGTGGCTCTAAATATCCACAACCAACACCACATCCCTCTTTCAGAGAAGTGTTTTGAAATGCTCGTCAGACTTTTCAGTTATCAGAAGGGGAATAGGAACACAAAATTAGAAAAAAGCAAGCCACGCTGGAAGGAGTAGACTACCTGAATCTTCAGCTGCATGGTAGAGATGCATTGTGCCCTTAACGGAGTCTCAGCTATGTTTCTGCAAGCAGAAGGGCTAGAGACTGGGTGTCTTTTCATGGCTGTGTACTTAGAGGTTTACTCTTGGGGTAGCCACTGTGGCTATCTCAGCAAGGGCAAGGCCATGCAGTGAAGAGCTGGATCACTCTAATATGCTTCTTCCCTCTTCAAACCTACTGTGATCCCAACCCAGAGACGTTTTTTGCTGCCTGATCTTCACTAGGTTGGTGCTAGAGATGTCGTGTTTTTCTTTCCTGGCTACTCTATAATTGGAGAGCATGAAGCCAGTAAATGGATACAGAAATTGCTGCTGGCCGACTCCCTGTGCTGAAAACGTGCAGGGCAGTTCATACTGGCTTTTGTGAAGGACGGCATTCAGTTCCTTACTAAACCTGTCATGGTACAGTCAGATGATGATTCATGTGCAGTGGTGGACTGAACTGCACGCCCGAGGCTCGTATGACCACAGGCTGCCTTCCACTTCACTGTCTTGGAGGTTGATGGCCCTAAAGCAAGAACAGATGGGTAAGACACACAGCAGCCTCCGAAAAGCCACACTTTATAGTCTGGTGTGTGACGTATCACAGACCATACTGCATCAGCCCAAGGCTCCTGTTAGTCCAGTGTCCTCTCTCCCAACCCAGCTGCAAGCAGGTACCTACAAAACAGTAAGAAAACGCCAAACCTATCTGCTCTTTTTCCCCAGCTAACCTCCCAGCCTTTAATATTCTCAGTTCAAGTGATTTTATGAGCTGGTTGTAGTATCTCTGGTAACTCCCACTGGCTGTATTCCACATACATGTCCATTTTCCCCTTGAGTCCCCGAGAAGGTTTTGCACGTCCTTGCAGATGCCCTTTGCAAAGTGCTCTGCAGGGCTAGTGCTGCTGCATGAGGGACGGCCTTGAACCTGGCTGTTATGATCCTTTGCTCTTCGCAGGCGCCCTTATCCACCCTGCCCAATGGCTTCTAGCGCATTGCCTTTCTCTGAACCTTTTCCAGTTACGTATCTGTTGGAGGTGAGGTGGCCGGAACTGCACACAGTGCTCAGTGAGTGTCTGAAACCTAGATTTGTACCCTGCCATAATTATGTCCTCGGTTTGGTCTCCAAATAATTGCCGGTGTTAAATCTGTCGGGGGTTTTTGACCACTGCAGAGCACCGACCTGACCCTTTCATACTACCTAGCTCAAGCTCGAGGCCTCACTCCTGCCTGGTAATAGTCAGCTCATTTTTCATAGGTGAAGCTGTAATTTTCTTCTAGTTAGATCACTTTACAGTTATATATATTAAATATAATTTGCTGTTTTATTGCCCAGTACTCAATTTTGCTGGGGCCTTACGTGTTTCTTTGTAGTCAGCTCTTACTACTGCAATGTATTGAAATAAGTGCTAGTAATCTTTAATGCACTGGGCTGTAAGCTGCGCTGAGTCAGGAGCTGCTAGAATTCCTGTTCAGCATTTTCCCCCCAGGGTTAGCAACATCCAAGTGAGTCAAGGCAGGAAACTAAATGGTTACAGCATCACTCATCTCAGTTTAATTTACTGTCAACGTAAATCAATGCCTTAATCCCACAGTGATAAAAATCTTTATGATCTCTGCAGTGGATAAAGCTGTTTGGTCAGGCCAAGTAGCCAATTTTAAACCAGCTACTATAATCCCCTTTTTCATGAAAGCAGATGATTTTGTAATCACTGTATACACTAGACTCCCACCAGGAGAACATTATTCTATAATGTTAGCTGCAACAATTTACTTTGGACTTCACTAGAACACATGATGGAGTTGTTAGTTCGCTTCATTCTCACATCATGAACTTCCCTGACACGTAACATACAAAGCTATGTTTCTTTGCACTGATAGGTGAACAAAAAAGATCAGAGTATCATTTTCAAGAATGATGAGCAAGCATCTTCAGTTAGAGGAATCCGAGAAGTCTTGTGGTTAGATACCCCCTTAGGAGCCACAGAACTTGGCTTGTTTCCAGTGCAGAACAGATTTTGTTTATATTATCTTTGAGCCCCAGCTTCCCCATTCAGGACTTCTGTGAAGTTCAAATGATTCATATTTCCTAAATTGATTTCTCTCTTCCTCCTGTAACCATTTTGGCTGACTAAGTTTGTTCTTCTTCTCTTGCAACAATTAGATCTAAATACGAGTCAACCTGGAAGAAATCAGTGTCACTGGATGTGATAGCTTTTACTGAGAGAATACTCCCAAGTGCATAAATTTAAAGAATTAGAGTTTAATTGTGGTGTTACGGCACTGTCCACATGCAAGGTCAACTCTGCCCTTCTCAGCTGACACAAATCTGTTCTGCTTAGAAAAGCCAGGGACATGGCAGACAACTGCTGTGATGACATCCATTTTCCTCTTGGGTAGGGGTCTGTAAAGCTCCTGGAAAGGAACGACTAACATGCTCTCCTCCTGGTATGCTACAGCAGCTTTCCAAGGATCAATGCATGCAAACAAAAGAACTCATGAGTCAAATACCGTGAGCCTCTAGACCCCTCACTGGTTCCCAGGAAAGTTGATTACTGACATCCATAGCGATGAGAACCTCCTTTGCATTCCTCCTGGCACATCTACTGAAGGATATGATTCAGACATGGGCTCTTATTGTAGACAGGATGGCATTTCGTAGCTTTCACAATAACCAGACATCAATACGTAGATGACTGTACCAGAGCAGCTCTTTTGTTTCTTTGAATGGCAGTGATAACATTTGGCGCTTACCTCACATTTCCAGCAAAAAGCCCTCCCTGCATTACCCAGAACAAGAGTACAGCATGTCCTTCCCCTTCCTCCTGATGTGCCCATCTCCCACCACACTGTGCAGTGCAGGTGCTTACAGGGACTCTGGGTACTGCAGGGGAGCAGTACTTCTGCAAGAGGCTGTTGGCACTGTATGCTAATCCCTCCACATCAGCAGACCTGGGCTGGTGACAGAACAGATGAAAGAGTAAGGCCCAGAGTCAGCAGAAACACGGTGCAACCGCTGAAGACGTCTGCTTTCAGCAGCTGAGTCTGGCTGCCTCTCTTCAGGAACCAAAAATCCTGTCTGGTAGTGGACATCTTAAGTTACCACACAGAAGAATAAAAGCCCCCAGACATCAGTCACCCACCCAAGCCTTTGGGGTGGAAAAATCTCAGAAATCTAGATGAGATGCACACGGCCTGTCTCCTGCCTGGAATACCTGGGAGCGCTTGTTGGTAGCGTGCCTGATGATGTACTGCTGCATGGACGTGGGGCCAAGGCTACAGCTGTTCACCTGCCAGTTGCGTGATCCCTGTCCCTCCTTCGGGCTGCGGGAGGAGCAGGTGACGCCTGGGTGGGACAACTGCCAGGCATTAGGAAGGACCACTTACACCTGTGGTTCATTTCCCAGGCAAGGCATAGCTTGTTTCCAGGGGTGAAGCGCTGACTATGGCCAGCGTGTCCACCGCTGCGCTGCAGCTGTGCACAGCAGTATGCTACAGCCCTTTGCAGCGGTGTGGGACCACCGGTGGGGACTGTGACAGCCAATGAAGCAAATACGGTGAACAGCACCAAACTTTCTGGAGGGGAGTGATTTTGGTACAATGTTGATCACCCGTACTTCAGTCTCTTTGCAGCGAGGCAATGTGGGCAGGCAGAGCCGCGTTCGTGTATGGATTGTGCAGGACCGTTTGGTATGCCGCAGCTGAAGCCATAGCATGAGGAAAGAGACCCACAACACAGTCACAGAGCTGAAAAGGCAAGTTCAGACCCTGCCACAGCTTTGACTCATAACATGACAGACTCCATACATTTCAAGTTGCAGAACTGATTTCGTATTTCAGCTTTATGAATGATAGATAGACAGTGTTCTTGCCACATTTCCTCTATCAGTTTTATTAACTTTCCATCAGAGTAAAGTAAACCCCTAATTTTGCTGCCTTTCCTCGCTTGTAAGTGGATGACAAGGTCAACTTCAGAGAAGCCTTGTGAAAAGGAGGGTGGTAAATAGCTGTGAAGCATCCTGCCTGGTGAGGTCTCAAATGAAAGACAGGATGGCTATGCAAAGCATTATGAAGTCTTTGAAAATTAAGATAATAACAAGGCAGGCCTGTACTTTTGCTAGTGTGTGAGGTTCAGAGTCGCTACTGCTGAGCAGCATTTCCATGCCAGGAACTTGCACCAGCTGCTATGGCCACAGATCAGTGCTTCAGTTGATACCAAAGTATGGGTTGTGTTCCAGTTCTTGGACTCCTTCACCTCTGTATCACCAGGGTTTCTTCAACACAGTCATTAACAGCTCACACATACCTGCCACACCTTCCAGCACACGCCTCTGCATTCCTCGCCCTGCTCCAGAACATGCCTGCTTCGTGGACTTGCACTCCCAGAGCTCACATTCACCCTCTCTCTTACTCTTGTGGGACCAGTGCTGCTAAGTTGTGGTTGTGATTAATTTAGCCCTGTCCTTGCAAAACAGATGAAGGGCAGACTGTCCTGTAATCTAACCACTACTTTTTTGAAGTACTTTTCCACTTACGTAAAGAAAATAAGCTCTGGAAATACCTGATCTGTAGTGACAATCTCTGGACCTTACTACATATGTAACACCAGCTAATGACCATCACTTGATGCATTTTTGTCTGTTTTCCGATCTGTGACTGGAACTTGCAAGCTTTCTCCCTGCTTTTTCTCAGCTTATGAGAAAGCTTTCCCTACCATCTCTTACATTTACCAAGTCTCCAGTTTCCAAGTGCTGTGGGTATTTCCAGCTCTCAGGGTTTCTGTGACAGCGACAGCTCTGTTCCAGGGGATGCAGTACCTGGTAGCTTTGATGGAGCAACCTGGGGGCACAGCACCTGACTCTGCAGGGAACCTTGGCCCTGGACCTTGGCACAGGCCAGCCAAAAAATGATCCCACCTTCCCCTCTACTTGCTGTTCTTACGCGGCGCAGCAAATCAGAACCTCAGATCAGCACAACTCCTATTGTTGCCAGATTTGCAGTCTAGCAAAAAAAATATCAGGCTCCCCATTTCCATGCAGCGAGTGGGAACCAGCAGTGGTTGGCAACTTTCTATCCTTGGCCAAGGGCAAAGGAAATGGTTAATCTCACTCCTTTGAAACATAAATCTCTCTGCTTGTTACCTGGGCCAGGGAGAAAGATCGGAGTCCTTGAAGAATATTAAACTACTCAACATAGGCTGATTTCATTTCCCATTTTTCTGCTCTAGTCTCAAATTTTATGCCCTGAATTTTAATTCAATCCTTTATTTTTAAGGTGTATCTGGCATCAACTGCTTCTCAAAACTATTCATTCTGTCCATTAGACTTAACTAGCTGTTTACCTAACATGTTACCTGATTATAAGTAAAATGATATTCTGTTCTGGAAAAAAAATATCTTAAGAAGTGATATCTCAAGAAGAGTTTGTTAGATCTTTACGGTAGAGAGGGTGTCTCTGGGCTCTGGGTGGGAAAGATGTCTCAGTGATTACCCTCGGGTTTTTCCAGTCACCTTTCTGCACATGCAGGTCCTGCTGACCATTACCTGTGAGGGTCATGACAGGTTAAGGTATGTATTTTGAGAACTTGTTTATGGTAAGTGAGACATTGCTGACAGATTCACTTCAAGCCCTTTGCAAAAGAGCTTCATTTAGGAGGGATACCCAGGAAGAGGGATGGACACAGAGGAGTCAGCGGCTGTTGCGGCAGAGAAGCCCCTGTTGTCTACGTGAAGGTTTGCAGTCCTGCTGCAGGGCAGGTGCTATGCACGCCTTCCCGAGCGAGGAATGACCTGGTGGTGGGAAAGGGCTTTTCTCTGGGACTGATCCCAACTCACGCCTGCTTTGAGGCTGTGGATTTCTTGTGTTGGTCCCCTGCAATACTGTTCTGATGTAGGATACTGACACACCTTGAGATGTGATATCACTTGTCTGATTACAGCAGAAACTCTTCTGACCACACACCAGTGCAAGGCTTGCCTGCTTTCTCATTTTTATTTTCTACTCTGAGTTTTGCAGCCTTAAATCCATGCTATGTTGGCACACACAGAGCTGCACTTTAAAAGTGGCCAGTCTGTTTTCATTGAAAACAAAATCCCTCCTTCTGGTATTTTTGCTAGCATTGGTCCCCAGAACACAGTCCCCAACACCGGGAACATGTTCCCCACTGATGTGCCAGACAAAAGTTCGTGGCTTTGTCTTACTGAAAACGAAGCCTTGATTATTCATGCAGTTCCCAATGAGTCACTCCACACCCTTAAATTATTTCTGACAGATGTAAAATGCCTTCTGCTGCATTCCTACTCCAAAGAGCCTTTTGCATGACTGGCTTATCAGTGAATGCAAGCAGACTCATGGTTTACAGTGGTTCTTCATCATCATGGCATGTGTAATACTAAACATGATGACTAGGGGAAACCAGACCCACCTATTTTTTTGCCATAGCCTCACAGCTTCCAAAATCTCCCAGCAGTCCCACAAGAAGCATTCATGCAGGGCAGGTAATATAGGAGACCCTGTATTACCCCATGAATCTCAACACAGCCATGCAGATGAAACAAAACTGATTGGTTGAGGGTATATGAATTCACTCGCAGGGATGATACAGAGACCGAAGAACTAACCTGAAGGCTTGTTTCTGTCACTTTTGGAGACCAGACCTGTTCAGCTGTGAGCTAAAGCTCAGCTCTGCTCCCTCAGCCTGCAGTGCTGACCTTACTTCCTTTAAGCTAGAAGTGCACTCTACTGTGTTTTACACACACACAGTACACATCACTCAATACACAGTCAGGAGACACATAAACTTTCCTCTACTGCCTGCAAAAGACGGGTCCCAAAGGTTCTATGGCTTCTTCCTGAAATGAAGGGTCCCCAGGCTGGCCTGAGGATTTTCACAGATTTGCTTTCTCCCACGAAGAAAAGCTCTTTTAGGTGCTCCGGCATCGAGAGGACCTTCTCCAAACAAGAACCTCCTCCAAAGCAAGAAGGCAGTTGCAGGAGGGACGCCTTGAGGAGTACCAACAGCTTGGAGCTTCCCCTGTGACCCGATGCTGCTTGCGGGTGCCGCAGGAACATACCCACGGTAATTCAACTGCTGACTCTGAGATAATGCTAATGCTGCCAGGGTTTAGTGTGGTCAGGTGTAATTGTTGTCCTGTACATGACTCTGCGTGTGTCTCACAAGAAATAGTGTAGTTTCTTACAAGAGGGGGCTCTGCTGAGCAGCTGAGCACACACTGTCAGGACAGACCATGTAGAAATAAACCCCTGTTGTCTTACCTGCGGTTACTGAAAGGGGCTGATGAGCTTTCGCTGGCGGCTGCAGGCATTTCAGTGACATTCCCTAGCAGACGACCAGGTCTGGCACTATATGAGGCTGAAGACATTGTCTCTGCAATATGAGAGTCTAGGCTGGGATTCCACATTTTTCTTCTGTGGAAATCTCTGTCACTGCAAAACTGAATAACAGCACCCGAAACCATTTTAAGCGGTCGTTTTAGCTATTCCAAAATCTATTACTCATCTGGCTGAGTAAAACAAAACCTAAAGAAGCAAATGCATTATGAGACCTTACCACTGTGAATTTTGTACTTCCAATGGTGACACTCCCCCCTTCTTTTATTCACAGATGGTCATGATGATACCTTTTTGTTCAAAAATTAATCATTTTTGAGTCAGGTTTTACTTGTTTCAGGGCCTTAAATTGAGCGTCTCGTTCAAGGAAATCTGTAACTGAGATACAAATCTTCATCTGGGCATCTGTGAAAGACTTCAAGATTTGTGCAGATGACTAAGGATACGGTTTTAAGCATGTATTCTACTACCTGAAAGGCATCTACACATCTAAGGGTGTTAGTAGAGGCTGTTAAGTCATCTCTCTGTCTTGCCAGTAGACCCACTGGGTTCTGACAGCTGAATAGAGTCTATTAATTAAAACTACCAGGTTATGTCAGACTTTTGTCATACTCCCTAGATAATTCAGTCTTACCATTTCAAGCAGTGTCAGTGGGAACATGACCAAACCATTTGATTTCCCCCCTAAATCCATGCCTCTCTCTCTAAGAAAGAGGACTTACTCCCACAGTAATAACCCTTTGCGTTTTGGGGGGGGATCACTGTAACTCAGCGCTGCGTTAAAGGGTGCCCAGGTTTGCTCCGACTCCTTGGGAGAGCGGCCCCAGGCAGCCAGCCTGGGAGCAGCTGCACAAGGGTTCTGGTATTAACTCCCCACCCTCATGAAGGTTACAGAGCATAGCGCCACAAGTTTTGCAGGAATAAAGAGCCTTTTTCTTGCTTTTCTAAGGAGGATCTATGCTAGAATAAGCAAACAAAAATTGGACCTGATTTCACATCCCTCTGCTCCCACAGCTATCCTCACTGAAGTCAGTAACTCTGCTCCTGCGGACTTATGACATGGCGTAGTGACTCTTAGCTGTTCATTCTTAAAGAAGTGTTATTTTTGCATGTAACTGTGACCTAGTTTTTAATTTTGCTATATATACAAATTGACTCTTTGTGGCACATTTGTGAATCCTTTGAAATGCATGTGATGCAGAGCAAAGGATTGGACCTTAGAGGCATATTTAGAAGCCAATTTTGTTTATTGTACATGTTTGTAATTGTCTCTGGCCGTATTATCATTGATTGTTTTCCACAGTGGCTTTCACAGTAATGTTGGTTTGTCTGGATATTTAACATTGCTAAAAAGCACTTAAAATGTCAAATGCAAGAACGGTTGTTTGTCTTCTCATGCTATTGCAGCCTAATACAGATTTGAACCATGAGCCATCTTGTTACAGCGTCTGAAATCAAAGTAAAGCGAGATAATTTATAGCATAGCAGAAACATACGCTGTAAGGATTCAGAAGTATCTTTCGTGAATCCATAGTGTGCAAATGGATAGACCTTACAATGTTTTCCCATTGTTTCAAAGGCACTGGAAAATAAAATTGTTTGGGTTGGGAGATTGGTTTGGGATAATGACCTGTAGTTGTAATGGACAGGTCTTTTATTATGCTGCTTACTTTCTAAATTATCCTCATCAGAGCTTTTCCTTAATTATCTCTGCTCTTCTCTGCTCCCCAGACTTCTTTGGTCAGCAGGGACTGAACTGGGTTCATAACTAGATTCTTACTGAAATACAGAAGCTCTATTGCTGGAGCAGAAACATCTTTTCCTTGCCTGTAGCTACACCATAGTAATTTTATAAATTTTATTTTTCTGCAAGAGATTATTTTATTTATTGTAGCTGAAGTAATACTAATAAATAATTTCTATTTAAGCACAATGTGTACATATTATAATTCTGTTTATTTGCTTGTAGAGCTTTTTACCCAGCCTCACTGGAGGAAGGAAACTGATTTAAAGAAAATCCAGAATAAGAGATTGTTTCAACTGCAAATGAGTGTTTGGCGGGCACACCATCATCAAGCTGTAACAACCCATGCTGAGACAGACTGTTCACCCAAGCCGAGCCCCAGCTGGGAGCACACAGCCCTTCTGCAAGATCAGCTCAGACAAGTGGCACTTCACCACTGTTCACTCGTGCGGAAGGTAGTGCAACAAAACTGACTCCCATGTGCCTCCCCTGCTTTGTCCGATCCTGGGACATCCTCTGTGCACCAGTAGGAGGGACCTCTCTCTGACATGTTCTGGGTGGAAGCTCTCTCTGCACATCAGAATTAATATAATCAAATATATTAATCAAAGAGATTACTCAGAGATTGCAACCTTCTCATATAGTGTAGGTGATCACCGTCAAGGAGACTATGCCTAAATGCCCCTATGCTAAATGCTATTGAAGGTATCCTTTGAGCGCACTAGGAACCTCAGCACCCTTCCCTCAACTACGTAGGCAACTAGAGTTAGACAAGCTCAAGTCACGCAAATTCTACCTTTCACATCCAGTTTATGCTGCCCAAGCACCCAGTTTTACAGGAGAAAACAAGGATGTATAGTTAGAGGTTGATACCAACTTTTCACTGTTCTAGATTGCGATAGCAATTATTTTGTGTGGATGGCTCGTGCCTCCCGTGCATTGCTCAGCGGTGGATCCTCTTCAGAACCTATTCCCTGCCCAAACGGAACGAAGGGCTGTATCATCTTCGTCAGGAGTAACCTCTGTTCAACTGGGGTGCCGCAGATTTGCCTCTGGGGCCAACCTGAGCTGCAGTAGAGCAGGGAGAAGGCTGGTTTCAGGTAAGACAGCACATTCAGTTTGCACACTCGTGAGGTTGTTCCTCCACGAGGAAGTCACACCAGGAGTGAACGCGCTCCAAAGGGCATTCACACGGCACATTCCACAGGGGCTCACACGGCTGCACGGAGGCAGCCAGGGAGGCAGGTAGCTGGTGTCTTGGACGTTCCAGAGGATCTTCCCACAGCTCACCTGCATTCAGGTGGCAGTCTCTAGAGACTCCATTGCCCGTCACACTTTCTCCTCTGAGGTGTCCTCTGCAGTAACTAATGCAGTAGCCAAGTTTTCTCTTCTTGGTCCCTTCTCGTGGGCCTGCCCGGGGAATGAGAGACTCTGAGCCACCTTTGGGCCACCTCATGTCACGGTCAGGCTACCCAAGGAGCTTGCTTTTACTCTTGATGCAATGGCAGCATCTTGTAAGACCGCTTGCACTTCATTTCTGCACTGCACGATGCGGTGTAATGTTGAATTGCAAAGTGGTGTGGATAAAAGCATCTGCCAACATCTGCATATATATGAGGTCAGTGGGTTTACATTCCTTCAGGTCAGAAAACAGAGCAAGTGTGATCTCATCTCCATGCCAGTTTCTCCACATTACAAAGCCACCGCAAGATGTGACGACACATTGTTCGTGCTCTGGGAGGATGGAACTGAGGGCTTGTCTGCAGTGCTTGGAAGAACAAACGTGCAGAAGCAATCTCCAGGTAAGAATGCAGCAGAGAACAAGCACGCTGGCCCTCCCACAGCATGAAACAGCTGAGCTCACAGCATATACCTACAAAAAAACGTAAATGCCTGGTCTTTACTATATTTTACCCTAGTCATTCATGGTCCTTAGTAAATCCATACCATATGTTTGAAGGACTGGAAGATCTTAGTGGCCACGTTTGCTTGGTGTTTGCCCAAATACCAAGTCTACCACTTTAAAGTGATCTGTATGATCTAGTGTCCAGCCCTAATGATCAGTAAGGGAGAGGAAAGCAGGATAGTGGGAGGCAGCTATGCGAAACCTCCACAGAGGAATCCTGCTCTCCCACTTCTCATTTGTTATCATATGTGGTTATGTATTAATTCTTTAACTAAACTCTTTTGATTATTTTTATACCCCTTACTCTCTGAATATTACTGTTATCCTTATAAATACACAATCCCCTTTCCAAAGAAATTTGAGCCATCCAGCTAACATGCCCTATGCCTTTGAAATCAGTACAGTAAATTCATCAACAGGATTCAAAATAAAATTAAGCTTTGGATGAAAGCTATACTACATATGCCTAAAGCTTATAGATTTGGTCTGGTCCGAGGTAACAGCTAAGTATATGTCCCCAAAATGAGTATCATTCTGGTATGTTTCTTATGTTTCTTAGACAGAACTAGACAATTTTAGAGGCATACATATGTGTGCAAAACAAAGTTAAGGTTATAAAGGCACCTCCTGGGTTAAGGAAATGTTGTTTCATACAGAGGTTTACATTAAGGGTGGGAATTGCTCGGAATTGGTAATTGTAAAGCATTTAAAATTTTGTAAATGTTTTTAACTTTAAGTTTAAATTTTAAATAAGGCCTTTAAATTTTATTCACTTTGGCAATATCCAACAGACCAGACTCCTTCTTGCACACCTTTGCTCTCTGTAAGTGAGTTTGCTGCCACATGATCTGTCTAGAGTGGAAACAGCCTTGCACCTATCTCTGAGTCTGGCCAGAGTATATCCAGCTCTGATGGGCAGCAAACTGGCAGGCTGATGCTGGCACAGAGCTTGTCCCCAGCAGCAGATGCTTCTCTGTGTGCCTGTATGGACAGCCGCACTGTAACAGATGATGGAGAATTTTTTCTGCTTGCAAGCACCCTGTAAGGCCACCATACACACAGGTCTGTCAGGGGCAAGGGTAGGCAATAGACGAGAGGGGCTGTAACACTGGCACTGTCAGGACCGGGTTGTCCTGTTTACTGCAGGAGAAAGCCACAGGGCTGGTATCTAAAAGGCCTGGATGGTCTTATCCTAGAAACAGGAATGCATCCATTCTCCTCCAATTTAATACAAAAACATTGGTCTCTCCTTAAGCACACCACGCACAGAAGTTGAAGTTAATGTTAGTGAATGGTGAACATACCTCTTGACACCCATTTGGATCCTGTTTCATCGAAAAAGGATTGTCTTCATAGAGACTACCACTGATCATATGTTCAGGACCTATTATTCATGCTCAGATATAAAGTTTCCTACTTCTTTTTTTTTTTAAATGCTATGAAACTTCAATGTAGTTGCTACCTTTGGGCCCAGCCCTGTAAATCTTGCTCCTGTGAATAAGCCCTATTCGTGAACATTCTGGTGTGATGAGAAAAAACTTCTGGGATCATTTTTTGCAAGTACTAGTGAAAAGCTAAGCTCGATAGTACCTAGATAAGTGATGAACACATGATAATAATTTTTTTGTATTTATGGCCAGACCCTAACATCAACAAAATTACCATACGTATTGAGTAACAAAAACGTGAAGTCAATTTTGAAGACATACTTCAATAATGCTGTTGTTCTTTTCAATGCACAAAACTTCAGTAGGGCTCTGGGAATTAGCAACATATAATGATGATGGTGATGAATTTAAAACGCTTTCCAAACAAGACATTGAGGAAGTCTTTAGAGATGCCTTATGGTGAACTTGATAAATCTTTTCACAGTTTTTAATTCTGAGGATTAGTTATTTCATCATCTACATTGCTTACTTAGTGACTGTGACGGGCTATGGAATAAACTGTCATGGCAATATACAGCTTTTGCCATAGGCCAGGATCATAAAACTACATGTGGATCACATGTCATCCTGAATCTGCGTATGCTGTTGTTATTTTATAACTGCAGATCTCAAGATGATTAGCGCTGGATAATCATCAGCTTTGTTTTGAAAATGGAGTACTGTGATGTAATGAGATGAAGAAATTCACTTGATGTCATTGAATGAGTTACCATCCATACAAGGATTAGAACACATTCCCTTATTCTGCGTGCCATTTGTAATCCACTGCACAAGGATGCCAAATCCACTTCTTATTGCCATTCACCACGTTTCAACAGACATGGGCATCAAAGGACTAGGTGTTAAATCTTCCCTTTTCACGTTTTTGGGTTTTGTTTGGATTTTTTTTTCTCCCCTCTGTTACGACTAAAAAGAGGACTTCAGCAGCTGAAGAAAAACACCCACGATGTGCACAGTTTCACCGTATAGTTCCTCTCACAGGATTACCTCTCCATTCCCTCACTCCATCCTCCCAAAGAACCACGAGACCAACCATGCATTAAGGCCTGCGGTGACGCTGCTGTGACAGGTTTTTGCAGTTCTTGACCCTCACAGGAGTGTAGCAGACAGCCAACACAGCTGCAATACAAGGCATTTCTCTGGCTCACAGACCTATGAGGAGCCACAGACTCCAGTTTGTTCTGTGTGGCTTTACCATCGCCACTGTTGCTCTTGCCACCACCACAGCCACCAGAGACGGAGCAATACCTGGCATGATTTTTCTGATTTGTGTCTATGGACATCAGAAATGGGAAAAACCTGGCTGACTGCAAGTAAGGCCCTTGGTTGAGATTCACTGAGAAAATGCTATCCCTGTCTGCTGACAACAGTGAGAACGTAGCATGAACTTCCCTGGACTGAGCGAGATTCCTGCTCTAGGGGCACAGTGCCTTGCTGCCAGGGCATGCTGGGGGCTCACGTCCAGCCTGCTGCCCACAGGACCCCAGGGCCTTCCAGCAGAGCTTCTTGCCAGGCAGTCGATCCCCAGCCTGCACCATTGACAGGCTTCTTCCCTTCCAGGTACAGGATTTTGCATTTGTCCTTGTTGACTTCCATAACAGCCACTGTTCCAGCCTCAATATTTCTGAGTGGCAGCTCTGCGCATTTTTTCCAGTGGTAATGGTTTAGATTGTGGCTTATTGCAATGGGAACCCGTAAGCACAAAGATGATTCCTTGTTTCAAGGGTGGCTTTGCTTGAGTAAGGACTGTTGTTATTTATCATGGCTTCTTAGGATCTGAAATTCAGATTCTCAAAAAGATACACATTCAAGACAAGGATCATATTTATGCAGAGGTGATTTCACATACAGAAGTGTGGGTTCTCATAGTCCTTTAAAGCTTCAGGAAGCCACTGAGGAGAATAAAATAAGAATATACACGGCCACAATAGTTTCATGAGATTTCCTTTCTTGGGCCTTTTTTGGGGTGGGTAATCAAATCTTTGGTGGGCAGTTGGCATATGGTTAAAAAAGCTGTGGTGGAAAATGTAAATGTAGGAAATTGAAGCAAAATCCAATAATCCAATAATTGTCACGGATATCCACTGTTTACTTGTCAGGTCATTTGTGTTACCAGAAGTCAATTTTTACAGAGTCATATTCTACACCATTTTTTTATTACTTCCACTTGATAGTGCAATTCTTCCAGATAGATACTGGCATAATTAAGGTTTGTCTTGCATTATGTTTAGTGAATTTGGAAGCCAAGTTGACATCAAATATCTTTGTCTCTATTGTTTTCTTCTAAGCACCTATGCAATGCACTATTGTAAATTTTTTAAAAACTTGAATTTTTTACGCATGAAAATTTATTAAGAGTGATTGCTGAATTACTCTTTTCTTTTTGTTTTATAACCTGTGAAAATAAGCTCATAAAACTCTTAACACATCTTTAATTTCCATGCCTTCCAAGATAATTCTGATAATTTTTCTTTGCAACACAGCATGGAAGAGACTGCGGACAAGTGCTTTCAAGTTTACTCATTATCAGAGCTGTGATATGAGCTTGTAATTCAGGTTCTGTGTCTGGGAAAAACTGTAGAATGCTCATCTCTGTCCCCTGCACCCACCCAGATGTGGTATCAGATTCTGATCACTTCAGTCATTACAAGTTTTTGTTATTATTTGAATTAGCATACTATCTAGATAGATTTCTTACAGACCAGAATGTTACTGTGCTGTATGTTTCTCAGCTTTTTCTGCTACATATTTGTGGATCCCTGAAATGGCTTAATTTCCCGTGTGTTACTACGTTCAAACATAAGTTCAAAATGAAGAAGGATTGTCCTGCCCTCATGATCCTACCATCAGCACTCTGTCATAAAGCTTTTTCTTTTACAGTTGAGTGGGTTAGTGCCTGTAACTACTGATGAGAGGAATTCATCCAGGCTGGAATGAGAGCCAGCGGGGACTGTGAGGGTGTGGGTTTCCATTTTAGTATTTCAGCAGGACGAGGCTGAAAGGTATTAAGTCTAATGATTTACAAAGCAAAAACAGGGTTACAGGGTTCCTATCTACTTGCAACTGAGTATGAGTCATGGAAGGAAGTAATAGACGTTACACATTCTAGAGGGTAAAGTCACACAAACTTGTCACTTGGGCTTTCTTTGTACATAACGCAAGTCCTTGTCAGGTTCCTGTCACTGACTTTTATTTCATGTTTCATGGCTTGTCTTTTCAAATACTGGCCAAGGCAAAATCATAGAATGGTTTGGGGTGAAAGGGGTCTTAGAGATCATCTAGTTCTAACCCAGATCTAACTGCTGCTTTCAGTTATGCTGACATCACCCAAATGCACATTCTTACGTAAAATCTCTAGCAATCTGCTAGGAAGACCAAAGACATGGGCCTGCAGTTCTCAAAGCGCTGTGCTCGAGAATCGTGACCGAGCACTAGACCGCCAGCTCCGGGAAGCCACTGCAGCTCTGTGGAAGTCAGCAGCACTGACTGTCCACCTAGACTTTTACACCATGAACCTAGCAAATTTCCTCCTGCTGCCACACGTGCAAAAGGTGGAACAGGAATGAGAAAGCATGTGCAATAGGGAAAGATACAAGTGGACAATGTGGGAGAGAACTGAAAGCATCTTCCTTCCCCTTGCACAGCTTCATCTCCAGCTTTCCAAGTTTCTGCTCTACATCACCTCTGTTACAAGCAGAACCTCATTTCCCTTGTTGTCTGAGAACACACGAAGAAGTATAGACTCAGAAATCCTTTAGTAATTTAACACCCAAAATTACTTTTCCCCCCATATGCTGCATGGTGTCAATCCCTCTGCAAAAATGCAGCTGTAGAAAGAACAGACTAGTGCAACATGTATTATACAATGCACACACATGATCAAGACAGTTTGCACAATGCACTCTTTAGTGTTCACAGGAGTAGGCAAGGGATCAACAAATCCTAGATTTTAATTTTACTTCAGGCACTAACTTGGTTTGCAGCTTTTGAGTGAATCATTTGCAATTCAAGTTTCAGTTGTATTAACTGAAAAAATTGGGAGATATTATTTGTAAGCCTTGTAGAACTTCCAGGAAATTCCCCTGAAATCCACCCGTTTAATTACATTTCAACAGAGGCTGAAATGTCTCTGCATACCGAAGCAGCACTAAAGAAACAGACTGTACCTGATACAGAAGATAGAGCATATTTCTTTTAACAGTTGGGTGTATGATGATAGTGCTGGTGGCCTGGTTCTGTGAAGTACACTGGAAGAAAAGTGGGTATTTCCTTAGGTATCGAGCTACTGATTAAGACATTTGAATATGTCAGCATTCTTGAACAGAGTAATTTCAAAGACTTTATTATGTGTATACTGTCATGCTAATCAGAACAGCATGCCTGCATACACATTTTAACTTCAAAAAAGATGTGACCCCCCTTTCTGCTACTTGTGTGTACATTGGTATCGCTTAACCTTCATATTCTTACAGAGCTCACCAGGAACTTTCCCACATGCTAAATCTGCCGTACTATATATTTACTTACCATTCAAGAAGTCTTTTACCGCAAGAGTAAATACTGATATATTCACACAGGTTAACTGTGATATTGGTCTACACAGAATAAAAATACAGTTTCACTGCACTGTTGTTCCGTATTTCAGCATCATACTCCCACTTCATCTTTGTCTCCTCCTGTGCATTCTGACCTCTGTGTACTCATAAAGACCTTGATGATAAGACAGTCTTCCAACCGGCACAGAGTATGACTGGACAGAGTAACCCCTAGTATCATCCTGGGAAAAAAACTCTGGTTCACTGAAGCACAATATAGACAACCAGACCAAGAATTACACCCTGTGTTTCCTTCACTGAAGGGTACTGCTTGCCATAGTCACCCTCAGCCAGGGTAGAAGAGAGCAGGCGCGTGCCTGTCACCTCCGTGTCATTGCTGGCAATGAGACCCCCCATGCTGAAACAGCACAGGGGCCACCCACACTCTGACAGTAACGTTTTCTCATAACCTACATCCCTTCCTTCAGAAAACTTCCATTTATAGTTCACATCTTGTGCTCGGCTTGTTTTGCATTGGTTTACACATACCGACATTCAATGAGCGTATCTAAATAGTAAGGACTGTTGGGTGAGGGCCATGCAATTGCAGGCAAACTTTCCCATCGAGGTGTTTGAGATCTGGGGGACCACTGCAGACCTTTCAGAATTTTGTTTGATCCACTGTACAGCATTGTGCAACCTGCAATTCTGTAACAGAGAACAATATTGATCTCACTTATCATCTCTGCCCTTTGTTACTGGCACCAGATGAGAAGGAAAAAAAAACCCAGCTCCAAGATAATTAGGTGGAGAAATGTCCTAAAACTTAAAAAAAACCAGGGGGTCTTTGATCTAGACAGTGCCTGATTCATAGTAAGTTATGTAATCTGAGTGCCTCACTGAGGGGGAAAAAGTAAGAAACCGAATGGCTTTTATACAGTTGTCATAATGGAAACTAACAGTGTTAATGCTGAAAGACTAGGAAAATCAAACTTCTCTCTTTTCCTTCAACTGATCTTCTCTTTGTACGACTGTATCATCTAAAAATTGTGCATGACAATGCTGAAAAAAAGCTAAGACCTATACTAGAGACTACAATAACACTGCTTATAAGCTGAATCAGTCATAACATGCATTACTATGTGCTGTTGAAGTGAGTTTTCTGTAGAACATGAGTATCAGCCAGTACAAACAAATACTATCGTCCAAGGAGAGAAATCTACATCACTCATGGTATTTTGTAATCAAACCTTGTCTACTGCTTAAGTAGAACAGATGATTTATTTTTTTTCCATTTTCAGACATTATGTTAAAACTGAAAAAAAAAGCAAATTAAAAATACAGGTCAAATTTGTGCTGAACTAGAATAGGGTTATTCAAGTGGTAGAGTAACTCCAAAAGCATTTTAGAGCCATTCTTATGGGAACCACACTTCTGTGAGTTTAATTGTTACTGTCTCTAAAGAGGAAGGAAGAAAAGGTGAAAAAAAAGTGTGTGTGTGTGTGTGTGTATGAACAGACAAATGTAAGATTTACTATTTCAGAGAGGAACAGTCCATATAATTTCACAGGGCAAATCTCCTTGGAGATACTGAATAATATGTTGCATAATAAGTGCCAAGTATCTCATTTTATTAGGGTGGCTCATTCTCAAATGAATGCATATTATCTTTCCAGGTTTGTGACCACAATGAGGAAGTAAAAGAAAATCTTGCAGTTTACTTCAGTTAGAGAGGGATTCACCTCTGTATTTTTTACTATTTTTCCAAAACATGTTTAGTTTTAATATAAACGCATCGGACACTTTTTTTAGTATTTGGAAGAGTATTAAAAGAACCAGTCATAACAATTAAATGCCTGCATCTTCAGGCAGCATTCACAATGATTTTGAATCTCTGTGTCATCTCCTGCCAAAAACAAACCATAGCACAATGCCATAGTATGGGAAAGGCAGTTCGAATCCATTATCCTCACTGCAGTTCCAGCAACTGTTATTACATATGTTATGTTTGAAAGCTCTGGTTGTGTATTCATCTCAATTTCAGATGCAATTAAAAACTTCTTGAGAATTCCACAGGCTTTATCGCCAGTTCATGTTTAAGTTAAATCATCAGCAGTGCGTGCACTTAACTAGCATTTTAATCAAAGCGAAACCCATGAAACTATGCATCACAGGGTGCAATGCATTTAGAAACTGCTTCTTTATGTTAACAGACATCGCTAAAACTTGCTAAATGCTTGCTGACATCTATTTCCAAAGTGGATTTTGATGGGCGTTCTGCTTGGACAAGGATTTCAAGCTTGATTCCTGCATTTCATGTATGCCTGCTAATATTAATGTCACCCAACTCTGCGCATTTTTAGTAGAGAGCCATACAACTTCAAGACTTCGTTCCACATACTTGCACTGTTCAGTACATTTATCCACAAATAAGGAAGTAATAATGTTGCTTCTAATTCCATTGCTAACTAAACAACCATATAAGAACTGCACTTTTTGATATCCCAGAACTACCTTTTTTTCTCCTATCAATAAATGTGTTTGTTTTTCCTAAGCAAACTTTGTTTGGGTTTTATGGCTTTGTATGTCATGCTACAGCAAAACAACAGCTTCCTCTTTTGAAAAGGAAGGACAGCAATTAATTTTCTTACGTGTCAACACAGAATGGTTAATAATAAAATGGCCTAGCCCTTAACTTTGTTTATTACAGCAAGGCAACCACTGTGGAAAAATATGCTCGGTGATGAAGATTTAGCAAGCCAGAAACCATATTTTGTTTTCCATGTCCTCAGCACATTACTATTTACTTTCTGCAACCATTAACATAAGGTAAATGCCGTTGATATAAATAGGATGTAGCATTAACAGCTGTACATGAGACTCACTGCATGATTAAATAAAGCCTTGTTAAGCAGAAGGGGAAACAGTAGTTGCTTGTTAGAGTAAATGAAAAGCAAACGTCTGCCTTTTTGCAATAGAACAGCATGGTCTGACACTAACAAGCTCTGAAGGTGAGTCCATGGGTTTTGTATTAGGATTCCTCTCATCAGTGGGGAACAAATATTTATTTCTGCCAAAAAATTATCTCCATTCTCTTGTATAATGTACTTGCTGATGATCACTAAAGCCAGTGTAAAATGGTTACCAGTTTTCCAGCTAGCACTTTATACAGAAGTCTGTTTTAGAACTATTCTACGTGCTAATGGGTGGGGAAGCAGAGTACTAAATTAGGGGACTAGTTGTGCTATATAAAAGCATAAAGGTGAAATACTGTTTTCTTATGGGATACCTGACAGCGCTGTACAAGACACTGCTTTTCTGCCCACCCTTTGACTGAGTTCCTGATAAAAGCCTGTTTCAAGCTCTCTCTGTGACCTTCCAGTTGAGCTGAGATCCACAGCTACTGTTTTGGGAATGGCAATAGGTAACAGAAATAGGGGTTTTTACTGCATTTGCACAGCATTAGGAACAACAGCAGTGGCAGTAACAGCAGGGTAGGTGTGTCAAGAATGGTTAAGACTCCCCAAGCCCCTCAAGTGCAACTTATCTGGACCTGTACATTCAAGAAGCCTTACTGTTTGTGTGAGAACAATACAGGGAGTGCTGGAGCCATGCCAGTTACGCTAACCTCATGTTTCTGATACTGCTGTTCTTTACTTTTTCTGATATTGCAAGGGCATTTGGTCAGCTGCAGTACTGGGAGACGGGACTTGGGTGTCTGGGTGTGCATTGCACAGGTCAGCACCACTAACAGTAACGCTACCACAAGATTTCCCTTGGGGTAAGGCCCGGGACCTAACTCTGCTGTTTCTGTTTTGTATCTACTGCATATATAGCTATAGCATATCTATACATATAGAGAGAGAGATATGCATGTACATCCTTCCATACTTAAATTTCACTGCTCTGATGTCATGTTTGCTGCAGAGTGATGCTAACATTGTGCAGCCCGTCTACTAGTTCACTTCAGATGCTGTCAAATTCAGACAGACAGCAGCAAGTGTGACTGTGGTTGAAAAAAAACCAGCTACCACCCCTCTCTTTCTGTAAGAAGGAGTCACCAAGGCCTGACTACTCCCTGCAGAGACCACAGCTCCTCTTCTTGGAGACCACTTTGTATCGATAGCCTTTAATGATTTTCAGATGTTTTAACAGAATATAAGCCCCTGAAGAAAAATACTCTATGGTCTTAACTTGAAAAATTCACAAACTAATTTTTATCTATACGGAATGACTTATTTGTAGTGCAACTCAGAAAAACAAAATCATCCTCCAGATGAAAACGCTTAGTATATCACTGCTTTTGCCGTGCATTACTAATGAGTTTCCTTACTATTTAACACCTTCAGGACAATTCCACTGATGAAACTCCTAATGCAGAATCTGTTAGGGCTTGCCACGAAAGAGGTGATTATTATGGAAGTCCTAGTTGTGATTTTTTTTTAAGTATTGTGATATTTTTCATTTAACCCAGAACTAATTTTGTACCACTTCTACCCGTTTACTCCGACAAGCTTCAGAATAGTCATTTCCACAAATGTTCTGTTTTCTCATTTTCCCAAGACAGATCTCAAAGTGTTTTGAATTTGCACACATGGATATATACTGAGATCACTTCTTCAGCATTAATGATGAAGGACAACAAATTGTGCCTGTTCTTTTAACCAATTTTATAATGGAATTGTTCCATTATAAAATAATAACAATACAAAATGCAGATCATCATACACAACTATTGCTTCTCTACTTCCAACACTTCTGGTTTTGCTGAGTAATCTCCATTTCACTGACAATTCTATTTCAGTGGAACTACTTACATAACTTTAAAAACAAAATTAACAGCAGAAAACCTGAGACTTATGTAAACAGAATTCAGGTTTGTATTTGCCACACTATTTTTGTGTCTGACAGCACAAGCATTTCAGTATGTGCAAAGTTACAGGCTTTTATAGTGCCTGTACAGTCTGATGAGAAAAGCAGGAATTCGCCACAGAAGTACTACTTTTTCTATGTGTTTTGTATACAGCTTCTATTTGTACCCAGAGTATCCATCAATCCACTATCCACTACAAAATCAGTATTTGTACTTTTGTAGCGAAATTGCAGCTATTGCAGAATGTAAGTTTTATGCAGCATGTTTATGCAAAAACAGGCCAGGGAACCAGTTTTGGCTAATCGGTATCCCACATGATATGGATGGTAGCAATAGATCTGTCAAAAATTACTCAGAACCTAAATATGTAGAAGCTCCCACACACCTTTATTTAGCTAGCTCTAATCTTTGATCTTGAATGCATGCTTAACCAGTAAAAAGGGGAAGAAAAGGCATTGTCTATGTTGAAGTGAAATGTGAGGGGCAGAGATACCGATTTACCTTTGAACCCAAGTATCCTACATACTTGAACCAAATGAATGTTGTCTCAGCTAGTTGGAGAGCACAGACATCACCATTCCAAACAATCAGGACTCCCTGGTAAATCTATTTGAACAGGCCATCTAAATATTATAGAGTTGCAATTGCTTTAATGTCTATTCTGTAGCTGCTCTCTCATCTTAGAAATAGATGATTTTTCTACACCACACTTCCTCTTACTCCTATGCTACAAATATTACATGAGACCTGCATGTTAGGAACTCAGCAGTGCAGGCTGATCTATAACCACAGATCAAGTAATGCCACAGGTTATTTAAGGTATGACTAGCTATCTGAAATTTGTGTACATTCCCTTTTTGCTTAGACAACATTCAGTGTTAATTAAAACAATAAATTCCCTGCCATTACTCATGCTTTTAACACTGAGAGATAATTGACATAGCTGGTAAGAAAACCTGAATAATTGTTTGTGCACAAAGTAACGTGGTTACTTACTATTCAAAGAAAACAAGCGACTTAGATTCCAGGAAATCCAGCAATGAATTATTGAGATGTCCCATTAAAATACACTCATGTCAAACAGATTTAAGACATAAAAAGTCTATTGAAGAAATGTGGATTTTCTCCATAATTGATATTAGTCTTTACTCAACATTTTGAAATACATGAGAGAATATGCTGCTGAACTCCCCATAAGGTATCTGAAACCATTCACGTTGCTCTTTTAACTAGGTAAAATGCAACCTGATCTGGATTGTACTTGATCATAAGGCTGGAATACTGAAAATACTGTAATCTATTTATACATCAAATTGAAGAAATTTTGTGTGTTTAAATTTCATTGCAATCCAGTGTATTAACTAAGTATCAAGTTTACAATCTGTTTCATTTTCAAACTGAAAAAGAAAAGCCAGACCAACCCAACTTATTTATCCTAAAACCAGGATTTATTTCCTGGCTTTAAAATACAGAACAAACCTAGGTCTGCTCTGTGCCTTCCCTAAAAGTGGTGTTCCTGCAGCAATAATTCACTGCTAGTGCCAACACATGGTAGTTGCCTTATAATGACCTCAAAATGCATGCTTTTTTTCAGCATCAAGAATGTACTACAATTCCAAACTGGATTTGCCGCTCAGATTTTACTTACCCTTTTCTTCTTTCTGCCTCTAAACCACAAATCATTCAAAATAAAGCAGACAACAAGGCTAAGAGTAACTATGTAAATGAAAACAGCCAAATCAAACAGATGAAAACCACACAGGGGCTTATACAGCCCAGAAGTAATTGACAATAACTAGTCTCAACAACCTCAGACTCCCCTAGTGAACCAGCACTCTTTAGGCAACTGTTCCATATAATACTGTAATTTCCCTAAATTATTTACATAATTTCTTTAAAGGGTCTTTGACAGGTCATGCTAAAGAGAGGAAAGGCCCTGCCACAGACTGCTTCTAGTCACAGAGCACAATCAGGTGCAGTACAAGATAGTATAGAAGTAGTAAAGGTGCCCATCAAGGAGAAGAGTGTATTACGCTAAAGACCTGTCCGTTGATCAGTACCAATGTTCATCTTAGATTTTAATATAGCTCAGTTAAGTAACACAGTTTAACTTAACTCAGTTAAGTTAAAACACAGCTCCCACTGACATTTAATGAGTTTCGCCATTGCCTTGAAAGAGGTCAGGATCGGGCTAGCAACAACTGATGAGATCTCATGATATTTATTAATTTCTATTTGCACTTTAAATGTCTTTCCGTATGTGTTACAGTTTCCATTTGTTCTCAGTTGTTGGACATACTAATTTTTTTTCACTGGTTGTTGCATTTAGTGCCTATTATTGTCCATATAGAAGACAATGAACACTGCAAAGACAAAAAAAAGCAATTTTGTTAGGGTCAGGAAAGAGGAAATTTCCATGCTTTTTGTCACATGAGACTTTAAGAAGAGCCTAAAGCTAAATACTGCAGCTACTATTCGCTGGTTCTCTTGGTAGTTAGTGGCCTTTATAAATGCAAAATTCCTACTTACACATTCAAGTTACTCATTTGCCCTTTTCTATGCCCTTCTTCCCTCCAGCAGTCTCTAACCTGGAATTTGTCTTCAGGTCTTGCAGTCAACATCCTGCAGCCTGAAATTCAAAAGGACTTGACATTCAAATTACCATTGCATCCCAGTCTGGTTTGAGATCATTTGTGGTAATTTAGATGAGTTTTAAAAAAGTCTTATTGACTAGCACCACTAGTTTAATAAAATGGAAATTGTACAGTTCACGGTGGAGGAAAGGAATTTCTGATATTATTTTATGTTTATTTT
Organism: Microhierax caerulescens; assembly: GCA_035590215.1. NCBI lineage: Eukaryota > Metazoa > Chordata > Aves > Falconiformes > Falconidae > Microhierax > Microhierax caerulescens. Next base: position 29,594,907 of record JAVJGJ010000003.1, on the reverse strand, counting down.
AAAATTTAAGATGTTAATGCAGGATCTTGATACAAGAGTCATCTGAAGGGGAGTGCACTCTTAAAATACCAAATTGGTAAACCTCAATTCACATACATGAAAGTTTAATTTTTAGTAACTCCTAAATCCCTGTTCAAATATAAGAAGAACCTAGTGAGAAATTAATTGCTTATCACTTGTCCATTATTGTGCCAGCATGTTACTATTTCTATGACAGTATCACATAGCCTGACCAAAATTTAGTGCTCAGTACTCAACACAAAAAAGAGGCAGGCAGAGCCCTGGAGACTTCTGTGTATCTGCAGACAAGGCAGGCTGATAGGTGGGAGAGAAAAAAGGCACAAAGAAGGAAAAATAACTTGTACAAGGCCACGCTGCAGATAAATACCAACTTAGGAGTAATACTGAAGTTAAAATACTAATCCCCCAAACTCTTCCTACGGACTTCCACACAAACAGTTTCAATCTGGACTTGGGTAAATGCCCTGTCTGTTAGATCACACTGCTTCCCCAGGCTAGTTTTTAATCTCCAACAATAATCACCTAATGTTATTAAAGGCTAAGAAATTTGAACCCATGAACTCTAAATACCAATAAATAGTCCAACTCCCTTTGATAATTCATATAGCTTTCTTTTAAAAAACATTGTATTTTTAATGTTATCATTAGGGATTTTCAAAATTTTAAATTTACATAGACAGCTATTAATATACATCTTTATACACAAAAGCATACATCTCTAGGTGTGAGCATGTGTGTGCCTGTGCAAACTCTACTTAGGGTTTTTAATGTACAGCTTTTATCCCTGTCTGAATGATACACAGATTTAAGCGATGATTAAGTGGGGAGGACCACCTTTCGGCTCTTTAGAATCATACAAACAAACAAACAGAACATTTTAGTACCATTTTCACTGGATACATGCAGGCAGCCAGTGTTTGAGTCTTTATAGCTTACGTTCTAGAGGAGCTTCTTTTTTGTCTTCTATCATCTGTGAAAGCACATCTGTGCTCTCGGCCTCTGAGGCTGAGATTTTGTGAAAGATCCATGCCTTTTGCATGACTGGCATGTGATCTTTAAAGGCCATAACATGTAAATGCACCTACAGCCTACAAACAGTAGAACCACAAGCATGGAAATCCACTTATAGCTCTCATTGCTACTGAAAGCCTTTTGAGGGATCCTCCTAGTGAAATGTGTAATGGTAGAAGGTGATAGAGGGAGCGTGGAAGAATGACGCAAAATTCTTTGTCACACAGCATAGGAGCACTGAAAAGGAGCCTGCTGCCTTCACCGCTGCCTGCTAAATCTGTCCTTGCCAGATCCTGAAAAAAACAGGAACATGCGCACAGACAGAAACCATGAGAGTCCCATGCAGCTGACACTCACAGAAACTCCCACAGGAGTCCTGTGGGAATTGAACTAACTGTGGCAGGTGTTTTTCTTGAAGGCAAAAAAAGGAATATATACATGCTTGACACAACAAAAATATTGGTATGTTTGTGCCCGACATACTAGAATATTGTTCAGCACTAAGTCAACCTTCCAAAAATATTATCAATGTAATATTGCCAAGGCCATTGTTGAATTATTTGTCTGTATCTTGGCTAACCTGGCTGTGGGCTGTAGCAATTTTTATACTTGACTTATCAGAAACCTTTCTGTTTTGTTAGTTTATATTGTTCATTCTTGTTACTCATCCTTTTCCTATTTTACTTTTTATTCATTCCCCTTTCTCCTTTGCTAGGCCACACTAAATGTCAGCCAAATAGCCCATTCCTCATTACATTTTGGTTTACACTAAAATATACATCTATACACAGCTGGCAAATGGAGGGTTTAGCAAACAACTTTCAATATGGGATTTAAAATTTTATAATTTCAAATGTTAATTTATTCTGAACAACAGTGACAAATTAATGGATTCTAAAATAGCCTCTTTGCTGTTTTAAATTTCAGACTTAACAAAATTAGAAGACCACTCTACTAACACATATTTTCATACACTTACATAATATAGTAGTTCTATAAAAATGAAGAGAAAATAACTTTTCATTTTAGTTTACTGTAGATTACATTTACAGATGCACAGGAGAAGCATCTGTTCTTACAGCCTACCAGCTTACCCTTCAACAGCCTACTGGTAGCTGTTCAATGTTGAAGAAAGTGTTACTGTATCTGTTGTGGGTCTGTGTACCTCTATGGTGGGAAAGAACTTCATCCCGCTAATTACTTATAAGTCTCCTTCCTATAATCATTTTGAAAGATCACTTACAGGGGTAGGTCTAATATAATAACTTCTGCCTCTGTTTTTAAGGGTCCTTTGCATGTTTTTAAAATGTCACTTCCTGAGGGGAGACTTTTTTGATTTCACATTTTACTGAGATGAAACACCACACACAAATCCAACAGCTGATCAATAAGAATCTTCACAACTACCTTATATTGGAAATAAAATGTTAAATATATACAGTTCGGGGGAGATTGTGCCACCTTGCTCATGATAAAACACTTCTCCACAGACAGCCTTATTGACTGAAAAGTATCTGTTGGATTGTCTCACTCTTAACATTCTGGCATTCTGCATCTTTCCACAGATACGCCTATTTATCTGTGTGGGGACAGGTCTTTAAAATGTATTCCTGTTCAGAATAGCTTTATGATATGTTGTCCTGAATGTATTGGATTAATATGCCCAAATGCTTTCTGTTTGAAAATGAAGAAATTTTAAAAATCCATATACAAAAATTATCTCAAGTCTTTACTGTTTCCTGTAGCTAGTTATTCCTTGCCTTGGTGAAATTTTCCTCAAAGATTATCATCATTTATGTAAAATCTGTGCCACATACAACCCCAGCTGGTTCGCCTCCCCACAGCTTTTATACTAACCTAAAAAAACCCCAGAACTTCTGCTGACCTCATTAGTGTCTGTGGTATAAACAGTAGTGCTGTATAATATATTGCATTATTGTACATCTTCAGCCGTATGAAGCTGAAGCCATCATTCAGCCAGTTTCCCTTGGCTATTTAATCCACCGTAGTTGTGACTGATTTAAAAACTCCCAGACACATTCACATGCTGCCTGTTAAAATGAAACTTGAAGTTGACAAAGCAGCATCGCCCTCCCAGCTAAAGTACAGAGTTCCATTCTTTTATCAGACCCTGCTTGGATGACTCGCAGAACAAGGAGCAATAGCTCCCAGGCTAATGGCAAGTTAAGGTCTAACACCTCAAGTCCCATGCCAAAAATATACTTTCTCATGGATGTAAAACATTTCTTAGATTGAAATACAAAGTTCTAACATTGCAAATTAGTATTAAGTTGATAATACTTGTTTTTTGAGATCTTTTACTGCGTATATTATATTTCCTCTCTAACATTTGTATATTTGAAACCATGCAGGGTGCTGGAAACAAAGGATCGCGTGTTGGAGAAATTTGTTTGGGAGGAAGTTTGGGGGATTGTCTTTATTCCCCCTCCAAAGGCAGGGTTGGACAGAAAAGATTAAGAGTGTAGATTCGATCAGAGGGCTAAGAAGATGGCAGCAAACAGAATATAAAGAATATGCTTTATCCTCTCCTGTGGGTACCTGGTAGAAGCTACTCCAGAAAGTGCTGCCTGACAGACCTCGTGTTGTATCAGGAGCGAAAACTCCTGTATAGCAGGAGGAAACCTAAGAATTACAAATGGAGTTCAGATCATTAAGGAGCAAAAAGCATGCCACACAGACAGTTCACCATCTCCTAACATATGCAGAATGAAGAAACTCTAGAAGGCAGACACTGAAGAATATGAGGACAGGAAATAATAAGGGATGAGCTAGTACAAAGAGAAACAGAATCAAAAATAAGGTTCAAACTAGTTTAAAAAGAATTAGGCAGAAGACAAAGTGCCAAGGAGGATGACAAGAAAAGCAAGTCTTGGCACACTTGTATGCATGCAGACACGGAAACCAAGGATGTTGCACACATAAGGAGAATTCACAAGACACCACAGAACACAAAGCAGAACAGATTTGGGTATAATCTGAGATTCTGGACTCGAAAGAGACTACCCATCTGTATGGCAATAGCCAAAGGGACAGTCCTCTACCCAGAGTATACCCAGAAAAGCTGGGATTTGGTACTTGGCAGGGCAGAAACTGTGGGACATTGACCTGGGGCTAACAGAGAAAACCCCACTGGTTATCTTCTACATTTGGTCAAATGACACTACCAGATTCCCACTGAATTAGAGCAATGCTCAAAGAAATGGAGAATTGGGTGATGATCAGAATTCTTTCCTCCCTGAGAAGAAATGAGAAGGTGTCACAGGATAATCACGACAGAAACTTCAAGGATGGAGACACTGACCATTTGAAATATCTGATTGATAGAAGATGCTAATAACGTGAATGGACACATCCAAATATCTCCCGCAGAAGTTTTCTGGAATTGGCACTAGCACAGTAGTTGATAAGAACTTCAAGTTAATGCGGGGGGCGGGGGGGGGGAAGTGGAAGGGCATTTGCCAAAGGCTCATGTAGTCAGCATGCCTGATTTTAATGGATAAATTTACCACGGTGGCTCATGCCAGATTCAGAACTCTTTTCTAACATAAATGAGTCCCTACACTGTTGATGCAGTAGGTTTAATGCTGAAGCCAGAGAAGTATTTGGTATGGTATCATATTGGAAAATACTACTGAAAATAGATACAGAAGAGATGGATTAGCATGCAAAATTGCAAAGGAAATCAGAACTTGGCTGAACTGTTTGCCCTTACAGGGAACAGCTGAACCAAAGGAAAGCGAACAGTGGGGATTTTCCGTATGTTAGAACTGGTCTTAAAGCAGTTTGCGGCCTGACACAGCCAGCCAGGCTGGGTTAATGGTACAGTGGCAAGGTAGGACTGTTCAAACCGGGACTGGATTATCATACAGGAGAACCCCGATGGCATTGGAGACTGTAATAACAGAAATGAGATACAACAGAAAGCTGACTTATGTCAGGGATTTCTGAGGTGAGCACCTGAGAACACCAAGGGCAGGCTCCTCACGGCCTTGGACAGGGCACCGGCAGTGCCTCAGCAGCAAGTCTGCGTGGGACTCTGCTCGCTCGTCTCTAAGAGCAATTACTCAAACTGCGAGTCACGCAGAGTCAGGCTCTGGGAATGGCCATGGCAATTATGAGAAATAGCTAGCAACCGGTTACCTTCGTGAATATAAACCTGTGACTACAAGTTGGCTAGGAATTTAGGCCTGAAGATACGATGACTCTCGTAACTGGAGGAGCGAATTTCTGGAACAGCAGGGGCAACTGCCACTCGACAGTTGAGATAACAGAACTTGAGATAAAAACCGTCACCCGTCACTCGACACACTTACGGACAGGGGCCCAGTGGCGACGCCCCGTTAACAGCCCTCCGGCAGTAGCCGTGTCTCGGCACCTCAGCGCGGGGAGGCGCGGAGGGCGCGCGGGCCGGGATGCGGGTTCGCGCCCCCGGGCAGGCCGCGGGGAAGTTCGCGCCCCTCGCG
>JAVJGJ010000003.1:29555134-29578743 GCA_035590215.1 Microhierax caerulescens | reverse complement strand
GCTGAGGAGGGGAGTGATAGAGCGGCTTGGTGGGCAGCTGGCTTACAGCAAGGGCCAACCCACCACGCTGTGGCTTTTCTTGAAAGCTGCTTAATACTGGCAAGAATCCCTGACCGGGTCCAGCAAAGACTTTCTGATTAAGTTTATCAACTTCTGATCTACAGTTGTTTCTCTTTGAAGGTGTGATCTATTGTGTTTTTCTTGAAGCTAAGCTGTGTATCAAGTGAACTACATTGTCTTTTACTTTCCCTGCAAGAACTGGAGGTTAACTTTATCCAGTGAAAGACAAGTCATTAGTATGAGAAATCTTACAGTTTTTGTGTTTTGATTTGAGAATAGAATCACTCAGATAAGTCCGTACACAGTTTGAGGATTATGTAATTAAAATTCAGCCTGACTGACAACCACGACAGCCTTCACAAAACAGCCTTGCTTTATTAGCACACACTGTTTTAATAAGCGTATCTGTGGTGATGCTGTCTGCGGGGAGGGAGAGCACAAAGAGCGTTGGTTACCTGGCTGGAACAGAAGTACTAGTCAGGAGTGAACCAATTGTGCACTAGTCTGGCTTTGGAAAGTGGGAACAGAGGATGTAGAGGATGGAAAAGATCATCAGCAAGTCCTGAATGACCTCAAAGCTGTTGTGATTACAGGACTGTCTACTATACAGCACTCCTGAGGTTTGGGGACCACTTTCTGGGACCTGAGAAAATTGAACCCTAGAGTTTTGAGTTGCAGCTGTTAAAATCAGAAGGAAGAGGTTTAGAAGTTGAGCATTTTTGCTGTTCTTTCCATGATTAGTATCAAACAGTCATATCAAGATTTACTATTTGAACTCTTTAGTGAAGCTCCTTCAGAAATAGTGAACGATTATTACCTAACAGGTAATTTAATTTTAATTAATAAAATTATTACTGACTAGTGTTCTTTAGTTACATCTCAAGGCAAGGTGCTGCTGTTCTATTGATCCAAGGCTCTGTGAACAGGAAACATGCTGTCCTTCTGGCCTCATTAATTTTCACCAGTATATGTAACCTTTAATGGAAACTTGGACTCAGGCTTTCAAAAAACATAGTGAAATCAAGGGAAACATCTCATTCTTCATGTTCCTGTGCTCTACTGATTTAGTGTCTACCAGAGACCTGAAAGTCAGAAACTACAAAGTGATGTTAATCAGAGAAGGCTTCGAACTGTTAGTAGCAAAACTTGGTAGACTGAAGTTAATAACTAGGTGTGGCTCCCCCTGAAACATCTGGGCTGGTTAGCTTCTGTAATGGGACTCTTTTCGAAAAGCCTGTGTTACAGAATGTTTTTATACTAGCTGTTCTATTCAGTGTATAGTAGAAGAAACTATCTTGATTTTACAGCTAGGAGCTTTGTAATTTGCAGAATTACTTGTTGCTAAATTACTGTAACCTGTTGAAGCGAGTTTGAATTTAATACTGTGTCAAAATCTTTTCTTGTTTTTTTTAGACCAGATTTTCATAGCCAATATTCACATTTTTTGGTGTAGGGGGAGGAAACTTTCTGCTATTTTATCAGATAATAATGAAGTGTAGAAGTGAGGCTAGGTCAGCTTTTGTCTCACAGATCAGTATCACGTGAGGTCTGTTGGTTCAGTAATGGTATGAAATGGTGTGTAGTGCATCTGCTCTGATTTGGTAGAGGACTGTTAAAGGCCTTGAGCAGGTTTTAAAAGGCAGTGGTGAGTCAAGTATAAAAATGTTTTCTACAACCATTCAGTGCTAGGAGGAGGGAAGAAACTGTTGGCATCCCTCCTGTATAGCTGAGGAGAATAGTGGTTGTCCTCAGGCAAGGGCATGTGGTGATACCAGTCACTGCTCTTTGTTCAGGGTGGGCTGGAACATTTCAGAAGCCTCTGACTGTTGCTCACTAAATACTCGGATTATATGCTACATCCATCTGGTCTGACTGTTAATGTTGATCTAACCTGCTCAGTCCATGTTGCATTCTCATGACCAATTTTTGTAAAAGTGGTTTTATTCTTTTCCCTATCATTCACAAGGACTGAAGAATGTTACTCGTCTCTTTTCTAGAGAGCCAAGCCCACAGGGCAGGGGAAGGCTGATGCCAGCATCTCAACAGAGCAAGCAAGTGGTCTATGAAAGGCCTCTGCCAAACTTTCCTACCCTGTGCAGTCGAGACAGTCATCTCTCATTCACTTCTCAGAGACTTCTAGTCAATGCAGAAGGTTATTTTCCAAAATCCTCTTTTGAGGCAAGGCAAAGGAAGTATGGGCTCTGGTCTTTGCTATGGAAAGGAGGATGCAACTCTGGTAACCAAAGTCTAGTTCTTTCTTTTCTGATGCTTGAAAACCAAACATCAGGAGTTTTGATACGCAGCTAGTGGAAATGGAGCTGCTGCTGTCAAGACTTCCCTGTCGTGTTCCAGGTGATGTGTGCTGCTTTTGTTCCCTCAGTAGAAGGTGATTTTCATAGTTTCTGAAAGTGTTGGGTGGGAGTGTGTAGTTTGTTTGAAAGCAGCTGAAACTCCTGGTGCTACTGGCACTGTCTTGCTAATGACTGTGTGGTACATCTGGGTGTTGCTGTTAAGTGTATCCTATTTTGGTCATTCTTAGCACTTAAATTTGTGTATCTTGATTTTCCAGGGGAGATCAGATCTATACAGTGTGCTTTCTCTCTGCTGTATGGTATTTTCATTTAGAAGTAGCCTGTGACCCCTTTAAAATCCATTGTGCTAGTTGAGAGCTGCTGTGCCAAAAACTGTCATGCGGGCCGCTGAGTTACTAACCTGTCATCTGTAGCTAGAGTGCACCTAAAACTGAATGTAGCAGTGTCTAATTCTTGCTGGTTTTTCAGGATGTGTATTTCAAGTGTAATGTATTGAAGGAACTATATGAACAGAATACGTAGTTAAACACAAAACTTAAGAGCTTTCATCTTGAGGGTTGTTTGTTCCTTAATTCTACAGAGACTTCCCCACATTCAGTCTTTGTTAATTCTCTCCTGCAAAGCTTTGTCCTCCAGTTACACTGTTTTGTAGGTGAAGTCTTATGAAATAAAGCTGATGCAGAGTTGCTGTTGCATTAAATAGAAGGTGATATGAATTAAAAAAGTAAAATGTCTTTCAAAAGAAGAGGAACAGAGAAGGAATTCTGTTACTAGTGTAAACATAATCTGGAAGTATCATAAGCTTTACTGGGAGTTCTCTGGTAAGCTATGATCAAGTCACTGCAAAACCCCTGGTTCAGGACTTCAGTAAACTGCACCAGGTGTTTTAATTTGGATATCAGCTATAATTAGTCTTTATTGCAGGTCATAGCTAGTAACCTAGTTAAACACAGCCTTTTACTGGTGATCGGTAGGACATATAACAAAAAACTAACTGAGGTTTGAAATGCTTCTGGGTAAATAATACCTCCAGTTTTCTATAAACTTCTAGGGAGGGATTTATTTGTTGTCCTTTAGTAAGATTGGGCAGTTGATGGCTCTACCTTTTTTTTTTTTTTTTTTTAAAGAAAAGCCTCGATTCCTTATTGACCACCACAGTAAAAACACATCCATATATGCTGATAGTCTGATCTTACTTGAGACCGTGCTTACTTGACTGTTAAATAATAATTCTGATGTGGATTAAAGGCTAAACTTCATCCTTAGGCTGGTTTTGAGACGCTTATTTCTTAAAATCTTTAGGTCACTTTTGACAATGTAGAAATGACGTAGTTGTACGTACTAACATCTAAATGTGGCTGAAGAACACAGTTATATTTACAGGTATGTTACCAGGCTTCTGTAGCTTTCTGTGCAAAGGATAGGAGGTTAGAAGCTTGCTGTTGAATTCCTTGTTCTGTTGATCACTGTATGATTAATGACTTACTTAAGACTAGGAACACCAGAATAATGGATATTTTACTGATTCTTTCTGATCTTAAACTTGGTGCTTCAATATGAGCTTTGTCTGCAGCTAAGAAGGATTTTGTTTCAGAATGGTCATTTCTTACTTTCCATCAAAAAAAGAAGTGAACTTTGCAACTGAACAGAAAGGCAGATGGATTTCAAAGTATAAACCAGACTCTTTCTTTACTGCTTTCTTTTCCATTTGATAGTTGAATTTGGTCCCTATAGGAGTTGATCCTATTCAAAGGCAGAACTTCTGCCTTAAAGTTCTTGCTAGCAGTGTCCTGAATTTTCAAAGAATTGTGAAAGATGAGCCTGTGGGCTGCTCTGGATACTTAAGGGCCTGAAATCTTCTAGAACAGTTACATCTTGATCTCTTCTAGAATCACAAGTATGGAAAAATCCTACCACTTCTGCAAGAAGCCTTTTCTATTCCTTGCTGTTTGTGTGTAAAACAATTCTGATGTGCAGTTTAAACTTTCTTTGCTGCAATTAAACCCTGTAATGTTTGTGCTGTGCTTATGTCTAATAGGTATGAGAATGAATTTTCTTCTCCTATGCAGATACTTTAAACTGTGTGAAGCTTGTAACTTGTCTCTTTCATCTCTTTCAAATGTTGAAGTTTTCTACTTAGTGATTCTGATTATTGGAAAAAAAAAAAAGTCAAGTATGACATATCTTCTAGTGGTCTTAAATGGACTTCAGTATGCTTATATCCTTTTGGAGAGCTGGTTGCAAAACTGGTTGTAAAATCTAAGTAAAGGCTCAAAAAGGCTGAGTAGAACAAGACTTCAGTTAGTATGTGTACATTCTGTGTAAGAAGAGTATTGCAAGTTTGACACCTTCGCAAGTTTTTTATTTTTTAACTTCTGTTTAAATAAATTCTCTTCTGTGGAATTGCAGTCAGCTACTCATTCCATGTTTTGTACTTGTGCAGCTGATTATTGCTACCAGAGCATAATACTTCATGCTTATCCTTATTGAATTGCATCCTTTTTATTTCAGACCATTGCTCCAATTGGGCAAGATCTTCCTGAATTCTATTCCTGCTGTCCAGAGTGCTTGCAGATCATCTGCAGGTATAAAGATAGTCTGTACTCCACTGTCCAAGTCATGGATTAAAGTATCCTATAACACACTCGGAGGAGACCCCCTGGAGAGCTCTGTTTGATGCATCCTTCCACTGAACCATTGGAGAGCCGCGTGTGCAGAGTAGTTATCAATGGTGGACCCGCTTCGTATAAGCTGTGTTCTTACTGACAAAAATGTCATGCAAGATGGCATTAAAAGTTCTACTATTATAATGTGATCCCATCTTCTGTGTGTTTTCTATGAGGCCTGTTAGGCCATCCGTGTTGGCTTGCTGCTGTCTAGGTAATAATGAATAGGTGGTTCTGCTCTGCTTTGGTTTTCCTCTGAGGTATTGAGCACAGGTTGTCTGACCTGTTATTTTCATGTTCTTCAAAGATGGGTGCTTAGGCCTTTTTAATCTTCTGGATCATTCCTGTTCTCAAAATTAATGAAAATAAGTTGGTGATAGAGAGAGAACTGTCTGAAGTGGTCTAGTATGATTTTTTTTTTTTTTAATTTAATTTTATTTTGCCACCCGGGGAGGGAGGGGAGTATGGGGGAGTGTGGTATTCTTTGTGTTCTTCTGTTTGCTGGCCTTAATTGCTGATGTTGGTCAGTAGTTTGAAGATTGAAACGTTGTTCATGACATCACTGAAGCTGATGTTACTATTCCTCCTTCAAAGGTAGTAGCTAGGAAAAAAGATCTGTTCAGCAGCCTCTGTGTGCCAAACTGATATCCAGTACTTCCAAAGCCAGTATCATTATTTAAACTAAAAGGCGTTTATCTGTATACTTGAAAATTTGCCAGTTTTCATGGGCATGGTTTCTAGCAAAGCAGAGCTCTAGAATAAAATTTGTATCTGGCAGGTGCTTGTTCTGATTAGTGGCAGTGGGAGAATACTTTTTCAAATTTCAAATATGAGGTAAAGACTTTGGATATGGTTTAGACTTCCCTTTTAAAGGGACAACTTGAAGTTTCAAGTATTCAGAGAACTGAATAAATTCTTACCCTTTAAATTTAGATCATATTTCTGTTGCATGAAAACCAGTTATGGCTACTAACAACAGAGTGTGTTTGTGAATATTGACATTTGTGAGCTTTTAAAGGAAGTAAATATGGTACGTGTTGTAGGACTTTCTAGAAATGTTTATAGAGACATTTTTTACCAATCAAGATACAGTTTGAATGTTTAAACGTGCTAAGCTAGTTGTCTGTTGCAGTCTCTGGGACTGGAATTGAGCCTCTCTATCTTTGGGAATACCTGTTCTCCTTACAACAGACACCGAGAAAGAGAGGTGCCTGGTGTACCTCCTGTGGAAGAGGAGGTGGGCGCTTAGTCTCTGGTTCAGGGACAGGGATGTCGCCTTTCTGGGCGGCTGTTGGCCCACTGTGTCAACAACTTGAGTCTTGGCCTCTCGGACCCAGTCGCCTGCTGGGGAGGGGTCCTGAGGAGTCTGCTTTTCTGGTCCAGGCTGTCCCTGCGTCCAGTTATGGCAGTGTCAATAGGACTTCTGGTGTTTGAGCTGCGGCATGGCAGCAGCAGGCTAGGTTATGCTACTTCTGTAAGCAGTTTTGTGAATTGCTTCTGCAAACTGAAAGGAGTTTTTAGTAATTCTCTAACCTGTTACAGTTTGTGGTTAAAAATAGATGCTTCAACAGTCTGAAACCCAATTGCATTAGTTCAGACCTACGGATTAGGCAATATTCGTGTTACCTGTGTGGATTTGCTCTTCCTGTTCAGGGAGCACCCCCACCCCCTCAGTTAACATCTTGCTACAGAGTAGAAAATATTCTCTCAATTGTCTGAAGTAATGCAAAAGCAATTTCAACAGCAGGGGGTACAACTGAGAATTTAATGAGGACAGCTTTCTCATACCTTTCCAGATACTTTCTTAAGAATAGTACAAGAATATATAGCATATAGGGTATCAGTATAAAAATAGACCATATGAAATACATGCCGTGTGGTTATAAACCACAGCTTCTTATAGCTAACAATAACAACAGGGTTTTGTATGCTGCAAGTAAATTTATCTTGGAAGTTAAATGACTTTCTATTTCCAGTCAGTTTTTGAGGAAGAGACTTTTTACATGCTCCTCACAGACAACTGAATGAGAAAGAAGAGCTCGGGCCTCCACCTTTCCTTCAACAAAGGAGCGCTTTCTCGGCCTGCAGATGCCAATTGCTTTCCCTATGTTAAGTCCCTGTGTCACTTAACACTTAATTGTGTTACTCTTCCTATAATTAGTTGTATTTAATTGTCACTCAAGAGTGCAACACTTATAATAAAAACTTAAGTAATGCCAACATAAGAGCACCATGCTTACCAGCTTGATTAAGCAACTTCTGTAGCAGGCATTAAGCTAAATTCCAGACTTGAATTAGGTTTTGGTTTTTTTTGAAGAGTGGAGTGGTGAAGTTGGGAGGAGGAGTGACAAGTACTTTAAATAAGCAATTCCCGATCATTGCTGATGCACAAGTGTTGTTATCCTTGTGAGGTTTTTGTTGTATACCTGCCATGGGAATCATATTACTTCAGAGAGCATTTTGTTATAGTGCTGCCTCTGTCATTGTTTTGGGTTTTTTAGTTCTGTGATATCAACTCAACTATACAGTAACTGTACTTAAATGGAAATTATTAAATAACTTGAAGACAGTTGTTTTAAGAAGTATTCTTGCCATAAACCTAGAAAAGTAATGGACACTTGTGCTTCTAATGTTGGTATAAGCTTCTCATTTTAAAACTGGCTTTAAAAGGAATTTGAACTAATACTAGCTTTTCTGAAGATTTTTCAGTTAAGCTGTTGCGTTCTTCTTTAGGGCTGGCACAGCTATACCAACTCAAGGATGAAGTGCAGTATTGATAAAAGCAGTTTATAAGCTTAAGTAGAATGCTCCGATACAGCCACTAGCAGCAGAGAATTTTGTCTTTGTGCTTCACCCAGTATCTTGTAAACAGTAAGTGTTCAAAAGACACTTTGGAGAATTAAGATATTTAAATTACACTCTTGGTACAGTTGCTATCTACGGGGCAAATGTGTGCTGAACAAGGAGGGTCAGGCTGTCTCAGGGGTTTGGCACTGGTGACAGGATTTGTGCCGTAGTGTCCAGTTAGGTTACTGGACCAGCAAGGTTACTGGAGCTTGTGCTGAAGGCCTGTGAGACCCACGGTGGTAGCTGGGGCACTCCGATTTGCTGCTTGCAAAGCCCCTCCAAACAACAGTTGCCCTGTTGCACATCAGGAAGGGGAGGCATGAGGATGACTGACAACCGCTTACAAAGTCAGCAATGTTTTAGATTCTACTTATTTTACCTTAATCTGGTTTTCAGTTATAACTTAATGTGTCGTAGCTCAAATGTGGCATATTTAGCTCCAACTTCTAGGTTCCCTTGGAGAACTCACATGTTGAATATGAAGTAGGGTGCTAAGTAAACTAGAAATACTGGGTACTGTTTGCAGAGACATTTGTGAAATATGAAAAAGGTATCATTTGAATTTAGGTATGTATAGCATTAGAGTGGTATACAGCTTACCTATACAAGACTGTTGGCTTGACATAATATGTTTCATTGATGGTTTTACAGCCATCTTTTTATGGTAGCAACTTGAAATAGCATGAAAATCAGTAGGGCTAGAGATTTATTTTTTTTAATCAGTATGTCCTTAATGGAAACCCATAGAAACAACAATTATAACTATTCTTTAGGAAATCTGTGACTTCTGTAAACTTTTGGACATAAATTTAACCTGTCTGGATGGTGAATTTGTAATGCGGGTTAAATAAGAGAGTTAGTATTTGTATTACATACCCATTTTCAATATATCTGTCTGATTCTTGGATCTCATAGGAATCCGTCAGCTGCATTCTACCAAGCGTTCCATTTCAACAAGTTACGCGAGTCAAAGACCTTCTGGGATAGGTATGAATGCTTAAGTATGGAATGCATACATGTTGAGGTATGCATGAACAGCTTCGCTCTATGCAAGTTTCTTGTCATTTTTGTTTGCACAGAACCGCTGCTTGTGTTTTGAACTTCATATTGGGCTTTTGCAGCCTGAAGGTGTAAAAACAGTCATAGAAGTGAAGTATTTGTACTGAAAATTAAAACTAAATAGGTCCAAAATATGTGACTTGACAGTTTTTTCCTCCTTCCATTATGCATGTATCTCATACATAATGCGTAAGCTGAAAGAGTTTAATGCTAGTCAGCTACTAGCTGACCTTCACTAAAATATTTACAGCTTCCTTTTCCAAAAAAAAAAAGGAAACTGGCATTGTGACTATCGAGTCCTAGATCCAAAAACAGGTTCTGAAAATGTTACATTTAAAAACAATTTTGGCAGTTAAAATCTTTGGTCTCAAAACCGGGAAAGGAAGCTTTCTAGCTTGCTTTCATTCTGCTTAAGTAAAGGTAGATGGGGAATAAACAACTGTGACAAGATACAAGGACAAAGTAAGTCTACTAAGTTAGCATTGAACTCATGGAGAGAAACTGCTACGAAGTGCAACAAAGTCATATCTGTTACAGATATGATTTGTCAGAGATGCATTACTAATTCATCAGTAGCTGCAAAGTGTTTCTCTCCTGCGCTTTAATTATCTTGAAGGGGTTTTTTTGTCATCAAGTTGAAGTCCTAGTGATTATGTGACTTCCTGCCTTGTGATGCTCTGGTTTGTCACAATACTTCTGCTTAACAAGCTCTGTAGAATACAAATTTTGTTTAGCTGTTGAAGTATTGATAATTATTTCATCATTGTACTGGCTGTATTTGATTTGAGAGGCTTTTCAACTTGCAAAGCTTAACTGAATCCTTTAAAGTTTGCTTGCAAGTTTGTATAGTGTACAACACCGATGGCTAAAAGTAATGCTAATGCATCCTGCTGGTTTTGCTATTGCTGAAGTGCTAGCATTAGGCTAAGTTTCAAAAGCATGTCTTCCTTTTCAGCAGAAACTTGAACAAATTTGCATTTTTGCTTTAAGCTCTGGATGATGCTACTTTCCTGTATTTATGGGACAGAGTTGGTATTTAGGTTCCAAGGACTTCATTATTTAACTGAAACAAACTTCAGGGCTTTGAATACACATCTGGCGCATAGACCAAAAGCTCAGTGTAAGGCCTAGCCTTCATCTGTTTCTCTACTTTCATGTCTCAAGTAGAAATAATTTTTAAGATGAGGAAGCCAATTAAAAAAAACCCTCTAAAATCAAATATTTAATGAATAAGATCGAGGCTTCACAAATCTGAGGTTTGTGTAAAATATCCAAGGCAAGTCCTGGAAGCATACAGATAATAAGATATATCTATATATAACATAAGATACAGAAAAATGTTAAATTCAGGTAGAAGAATGCAGACTGCTTCCTTTAAAATAGTTTTGCACCTTTGCTGTTGAACATTTTGTGGTAAAAACGTAGAATCAAATTCATCAGGATCGATGCAAGTTTTAAACTTCTTAAATTGCAAGTTTTAAACTTCTAATCCATTCAAATTTCAAAGTCTTTGGCTGAGTTTAGCAGGTTTTGCTTTTATACCCTGGTTATTAGATTTTCTTAAGATCACGTTAGGTGGGTAAGTCACCTAGTAAGGGTGACTGAAACTGAAAAGCTTTCAACAATAAACTTCCAGTTAAGGGAGCTTCAAGACCTCAGCCAGCAAAACTAGTTCTGGGGAGCACTTTGCAGGGTCTGGGTATGGTGGAGTTCTGTTGTGTGGCTCTGCCAGCAGCAGGACGGGAACCGACGGCACCCTGCCCGCTCTGCTTCCCGTAGGCAGGATGGCCTCTGGTGCAGGTGGGGGTCTGTAGTCAGGCTTGAATACTTTGATAATAAAGTGGTTTGCGGCTTTTTTTGTGATCTCTGGTTTGTAAAAGAGAAATGTCTGCCATGGGAATGATAAGCTCATGGGATTTCCTCAGAATCCCTTTGTTTCCCCATCACAAGATGTGGGGGTTAACACACTGCAAAACACAGAGGTCTTAAGC
The DNA here is from genome assembly GCA_035590215.1 of Microhierax caerulescens. Taxonomy (NCBI): domain Eukaryota; kingdom Metazoa; phylum Chordata; class Aves; order Falconiformes; family Falconidae; genus Microhierax; species Microhierax caerulescens. The sequence goes on along the minus strand of JAVJGJ010000003.1, from coordinate 29,567,808 downwards.
CTGCTGATGGTAGGCTCTTTAATTACATTTTGCAGCTCCTTCGGAAGTAGTTTGTGGACCTCAGCGGCTTGGGTAGGACTCTTAAGTGTAAACATAATAGAAAATCTTCCTGTATAATTTCAGTACTTTTTTTCCTAATAAATAGATTATTCTCCTATGAGCAGCCATCTCTTGGGACCATTTGAAGGCAGCAAAGCTGACCACATGCTATTGCAAAAGACAGTAAAAGATTGCTGAATTGCTCCAGTAAAATAGAGACTTGTTTGTTTTTTCAGTAGCACACCATGGCAGGGAAGAGTACTGGTAACATTCAAACCACAAAATGTTAGTGGAATACTAGTTGTTACTGACACATTTGCAGGAAGCTTGCAAATGTTTTTCTGCATAGTGCTCATATAGCTGTTGCTAAGGGCACAAGCCTCAGGGGTCTATCTTTTCAACTGGCATAGTTACTGAGAAGATTAAGAAAGGGAATAATGGCTTCTTGGCATATTTGTGACTGCTCTTCTGTGCCTGGATTGCCTTTGTATGGTAGTAGTGCCATAGGAGCTTTGGATGGCTTTGCCTAAAACACAGCAGTTGTTGGAAAACTTGAATTTAAAGCAGTAGCATTTTAGGTTTCGATTGCATTTTTGTGTGAAGCATTAAACCTTCACAATATAAATCAACTCATAAAAGATAGATTTTCTCCCCGTATTACCATCCAGATAAATGTGTTTTAAGTGTTGCTGGTAAACATCTTTCTTATGTAAATGTGATAAATTAGATGGCGCCTCTTCATGTGAGCCAAATTTTGCCAAACTTCCCCTTTCCCTATTCTAGGCCTTTCTGTTAAATGAGATGCTCTTCCTGGAGACACGGGAAAGTCAAGTGTTACACACTTCCCACTTTTTTATTGTAGCCATATCTGGAGGTTCTTTTAGGGGTGAAACTTGTAAAAATTTTTGAACTCCATGTGGAATTTAAAGAGGGTCTTAGGACAAGGCTGATGTTTTATGTAACACACTGAGTCAGTCAGTGTTGTGGTTAATGTGATTCTTGATGCTTGCTTCTCATGGAAGTAGTGTGTAATGTGGCTGTCTTCATGTGTCGGGAAGAGTATTTGGTTCATTAGTGTAACTCAAACCTATGAAGGAGCTACAATTTTCTTTAATTTAAAAAAAAAACCACAAACCACTAAATCAAAAACAACCAATCAACAAATCTAAATCAATTCAACTCAAACATCATCTTGGTTTTCCCCAGATGCATTCTGTCTTTTATCAAGCTCAAGGTGTTGCTTCTAAGATCAATTATGTGGTTGTGTTGAGTAACTGATCTTCAGAGTTTCATGTAAAACTGAAGAAAACTCAGCTATCCTATGGAAGCAAGGACTTCTCTGTTTGACAGCATAGCTGACTAACGTGAAGCTTAACTAGACTTGCAGGGAAAGCCAGGCACCTGCCAGTAATCCTGAGGCTGTGATTTCACTGCCTTGGACTTTCTTACATTCTAATGTGGATTTGACAAAGAAAAATGATGAAAATCTGGAATACTTGGATAGATAATCTTTCAAGGCTAGATAATTGATTGTGTTGGGAAGCTATCAGTATAAAATCTCATCATTGGATGGAGGCTAATTAAACATGCCTTAATTATTTCAAGAATTGTTTAAAGGGTTTCTCTGGACAGACTAAATAGCTTGACTCATGGTAAGACATGAAGAGTGGCTGGTTAAGTGACTGCAGTAGCTCATAAATGAGAAATCCAATGAGGGGAATGAATAAATGAACACAGTTACTGGTTTAGTTTGTAGTCGGTTGCGAGCAAAACAAATGTGGGAACACTTGAAGGTACCTTACTGTTCCAGAAAGGTTGCTTGATAATTTGAGTTAAAGCCATAACAATGAAAGAACTAGAAGAGCTAGGGAAGATCACTCAATTCAGGGATGTCTGCCTGAGACTGTAGTGTGTAACATCTTTTCCACTTTAACCTAAAGCAGAGTAGATCTAGTGCTTTGAAGGAAGAGTTGTCTTACAGAGGCTATTAGATAAGATGTGCTAGCGTTGGTGTACCCTTTGTAGTCTGCTCTGCAGGCAGTCTTTTCCACTCTTGCAGGATTAGCAGTGTTGTGTGATAAGTTTTATTTATCTGAAAGCATGAGGTGAATAGTACAGTAACTCCTGATGCTAAAATTTGAAAGAAATATCAAGAAAAAGCAAGAAAACTCATGCATTCTGGCAGTCTCGGGGAGGTGACTTACTGCTAAGAAATTCCATGGGATAGTATGCAGTTAATCAGTAATACAGCTGAATACAAAATACGTTTTTTGTTACAGACTAAAAAAGCTTCAAAATTAGTTTTTATCCTCCAATGACTAGGAAGTGCAGTCTCATTTAAATGTGAAATGCTATTACCTAGTCTAGTACTTGACAGTGCCAAAGTAGGGCTCCCTATAATTCTATGCCAATGTTGGATGCATTAGGAATGAAAATACACATATTAGTGAGGACTGTGGAATCTCTAAAAATGAACTACTGCTTTTTTTTTTTTTAAGCATGCAGTGAATTAAGCTGCAAATACCTTTATTTTGAAGTTTGATTCCTAATCTTTCTACCTAGATTTTGCAGTGAATTCTGAAATAGAGAGCATATCTTTTTACAAGGATGATAGTTATATCTAAAGACATCAATGGTGAAAACACCAAGGTGAGTGTAGTGGCACTTGTTGAATTCACCGTTGAAATAGATCTTGGTGCCTGCAAGTGTGAGGTGATGATGAAGGTTTAAGTTTTCCTCCAGCCAGTAATAAGTTAACATTAAGACATTAACCTTTTTTGCTGTCTTCTGATCCACCCATCCTCAATTAAGTCCCTTACTTTATTTACTTTCCCGTTCTAGGAACAGTGTTGTTCAAGTTTTGGAATAGTCTCTAGTAAGTAAACTTTCTTGAACTGCAAAGTTACGCTTTACAAAGAACACTTGTTTGATCATTATATCTATATTTTCAGTGAAGTTGTACACTGGTATGCGTTATCCTAACAGGGCTACCAAGCACTTTTTTTTAAAAAAAAAAAACAAACCCACAGTATTATAGCTTGATGATGGTACTGAAACATCTTTCTGGTAATATCTTGCCATATACTTGGGATACCGTGTCTCCATAGAAAAAGCCTTCACAACAACAAAGTTATAAGTATACCAAGGCTTTTAAGAATGCGATGCATTATGGAAAGTGTGATTGCTGTATATTGTGTTATACACATTAGAAATCAAGCTTGGACTTAACTTAGCAGTTTTCTTCCCATTTTCTCAATCTGTATGTACATGGTTGTCCAAGATACTTCTCTTACTTTCATTGCAAGACATTTGAAACAAAAAATATACAGTGCTACAATGCAAGAGTTGTAGGCATATGGGAGAAATATACCTAAATTACAACATAAAGAATTCCATATTGCAAGTTGTAAGTATTTGATAAAGCACTTTGTTCCAAACGCTGCATATCTGATTATGAGCTGTAGCTAAGCAGTGCTATTAGCAGTCAAAATCTAGTTTTCCTCTTGGGTCTTTCTAAGTAAAATGTGAAAAAATTACATTTAAGCCACAAGGATTTCTATAAACTATCAAAATCAGGATTTCTCAGACTGAATACAGGTTTGCCTATCTGGTGTGTAAGGTAGAAAAATGTTGGTTTTACCATCCATCTCTGGATACACAAACTATACTTGGCAATCTTTGTCATTTTTGTTGACCATAATCTCACCTTGTACTTGATGGCCATTAGAATGATATTAGTGTAGCAATATAACGTCTTTTTGGTCAGAGCTCTCATTTATGTAACCTTATCTTGGAGGTCCCCGACAAACTGAATTTTTCTCTTAAATTACAGTGTGTATATATGGTAGCTAGTTTTCTGCAAAAGCTCAATTTGGGGGTGGGAAATTTGCAGTTACAAAAGAAATTACCTACCTAATTCATCCCTTTCAACCACCCAACGTTACTTGATGTGGATTTTTGTTTTATGTATTACAGTTTTGTTGATAATTGTCAGACTTCTGTAGTTCTGGAGCAATCACTTTTGTCTAAGAGCACGGCATAGTGATCAGTCTTTTCTTATAAGAGCTAAAAATAGTGTCCACTTCTAACTCAAGAATTTGCAAGTTGAGGCATTGGATATACAGTGGGATGGTGCACTCACAGAATCTATCAAACTGTTTCCAGTTATGACATCCAAAAAGAAATATTTTTTCCTGGCCTTTTCATAAGGACTGGATTGTATCTGTAAATTTCATTCTGCAGCCATGGGATAAAGTATTTTTATGCATACTAGGATTTGATATCAACAGCAAAGCATTTCAGAAAAACACAGAATCTTAAGATCTGGCAGTTACTTGGACGGCACCATAAGAACGGCTGGCACTGGCGTACTCTGCTTCTGAATGCCTCACAGGAGCTATTTGTTGTGGGGAGCACTATAAAATGAGCCAAGGACAGAATCATATGGGAATTGTGATAGCATAAAATCTTATTCTCATATGCTTTTAGAAAGTGAAGTGAAATACAGTCAGATGCAGTTTTTTTCCTGATGAAAATCTGGAAGGCCACTCTGTCCGTGTGGAACTTCTCCTGGGGCAGGCATGCAGTGGTCCACGTGGTCCTGTGCTCTGCACCTGGAGACTAAGGGACGCTGGAATTCGTGCAGGCAGTGGGACTGGAATTCTCCCTCGGTACTTCGATAATAGCACAAGCTGCTCTGATCAATCAGGGCAACAAGAATATTCAAATGAATAAAAGTAGCGTATAAACTACTTAGAGTTTTCGTCACTGTCTGTTAGTATCTCTTCAAGTGTAATGTATGGGTGGGAGAGAGGTAGTTTCCTGGGCTGCATTCAGATCACACTTAAGGGCAGGGACGGTTCTTATGCCCACATCGTGAGCACTCATGTAGTAGAAGGCAGGCAGGAATTGGGAGCGCAAGGTACAGCACAGGGAAGGTGCTTCAGCAGCGTGCCGTGTGGGTACAACTGTTTCAGGTGATGAAGGGGAAGACTGCCTGTCTTCCACCTGAGAGGCTTTTTTCATGGAACTGATCGAATGCATTACCTTCGAGTGGTGTAAGGGACTTTATTTTAAAAATAATCACACTGCAAAGTAGTTGAAACAGCAATAGAGCAACAAAGTCCCAATCTCAAATTTAACTAGGAAAGTATTGACACACAAGGTGGATAATTATGCTGTACAGATGCAGAAACAGATGCCCCTACAAAGCATGCTGTTTGCTTTAGTTTTGCTCCGCTTGTCTTTATCTCTTCAGAGCTACCTCACCTGAATTCTGGAGTGGTGTTTGTGAAAGGCTGCGTCAGGGACATGGAGCAGTCTTGGGGGTTTCAGTGACTCTAGGACACACATTTTTAACAGATATATCTGAAACACATTAATTCAGGATGGAAGGGAATACTTAAACGTTGTGAGTTACACGTACTCCTTATTCTGAGGAGTTTTACCACTAATATGGCTTGAAAGAGACTTTAGAGGACAGTAAGATGCTAGAACAATTTTCTTGTGAAATGGGTGTTGAGCACTTTCTTGTTTTCGATTACAACCTTTGTTCAGTGTAGAAGTAGAGGCTGTTACTCCCCGAGTCTGAGAAGCTGATTTCCTCTACTTGTGTGTGTTGCTAGGTACTGACAATTCTTGTGAGACCTGTTAAAATGGATTTCTCCGGTGTCATATTCTTTCAGTAGTTGAGCTTTGTTTCATGTATGTAACTAATACTGCTGAGCATATTGCCAATACTCATTTTAAAAAGTCTTAAGTAGTTTTTTCTTAACACTTGGTTTCAGCGAGTTACGTATGTTCACAGAGGCGAGTTTCCAAGCATGACTGCAAGCCTTGTGTTTTTCCTGTACGTTAACTTTTTTTTAAAATGTAGCTGCACACTGCTGATAGCAACTTCCATCGCAGGGGAAGCATTATCAGTAGTTATCACTGGCAGGCCTGGTAAATACTCCAAGAACTGCCATCTTAGGTCTGACATGGAGCTGTGGAGTACAGTCAGACCACTGGGACCCAGTGTGGGCAGCAGACATGGGGAGTGTGGGACCGGGAGCATGCGAGTGTAGAGGGAGGGTTCTGTGGCTGCTGCGCCGGCTGCCCTGCCTGACCTGGGGAGAGCTGTAGCTCCTCTCCAGACAGATCGGAGACTGCAAGAGAATAGGGACACCCCCAGCACCACTAGATTTGGACTCCAGAGAGTTACAAGTAGCGACTGGTTTGTGTTCTTGCGTCGTGACTTGAAATCAGACCAAAAATATTAAGGCCTGGATTGCCGTAACCCGGGATGCGAAGATGTAGTTCAGATCTTGTTTCACACTGCAAATACGTGTTCTTGTAGTGATGTCTGACATGCTTTGTTCATAGAATCGTTAACCCAGCACTGCCAAGCCCACCTCCCATCTAACCCATCTCCCCAAGGGCCACATCTACACGCCTGTTAAATCCCTCCTGGGACAGTGACTCCACCGCCTCCCTGGGCAGCCTGTCCCAGAGCTTGGCAACGCTTTCGGGCTGGCACTGGTTTGTGGGACTGTTCTGCACTAGTATGTCTTTGGAACAAGACTGACCGGAACTGTAACCAGCCAGCTGCAGTGCATTGCTTAGATGTTAAACATGGTTCAGCAAGAATTAACTGAAACCGTGTGAGCGCACTTGTGGAGTTCAGGGCTTTGGTCCTGTCTTACTGTTCTGTTGGTTACTGCCGCTTGGTTGCAAAGCTGTAAACACAGTGCTGATCAGGAACTTTTTAACTGGAAGGTAGTCCTCAAGTGAAGCCACGGAACACACAAAAGTTTTCTTAATACTCTATAAGAGCAACTTAGCAGAAATAAAGATAGAGGTAAAGACCTCCATGAATATCCCCTGAATCCCCGTTTTCCCCAGTGAGGAAGGCTGAAAAACAAGGGGAGGAATCAGAGCGGTTAATTATTCTCATGCATTTTTCTGCTTAGGGGTGTCATAAGCATAGTCTGAGGAGTCATAACCTGAAGGAGCGGTGTCTCGTAAGAGCTCTTAACTGTACTGGGCAATATGGCACGGGGAACCTGCCATGATTGTGTGCTGGAGTCCTGAATCTGAAGCTTTAGCCTTCCAGCGAAAGCATGTTCTAAGGAGTCCTGCGGGTGCCAATGGGTGCGTAGTTTCAGTTGAATGATACAGTAATGCTCACAGAGTTTTCTCCTTGTGTTTACAGTGGATCTGGTGCAAGCGTTGTTGCCATTGACAACAAAATAGAACAGGCAATGGTAAGTAAAAAATAAGTTGTTATTTCTCATAGGATTAGTGGTTCATCATCAATCGTAAGTTTCCAGCTGTATTGAGTTTCTGTGACTCTCTAACATCCCTTCATCGGGTCAGACTGAGACCAGCATGTGAAAAAAAATTTTTCTGCATCAACTATGGGATGACCACAAACCATGAGATTGCCTTTAGTGTTGGCCCAGAAATATTCTTAGATTCTTTCCTACAGTTTTCTCTGAACGAGCTGATTGAACTTAAAGGGGTGCTGAAAATAAATAGTGCATTTAAGTGTCTTATTTTAGTGCAGTTCATCACTGTTTTTTCTTAATTGTCACTTACGCTATACCATCCTTGATGTATCGTTCAGATTTGGTTACATCTGTGTGATTTTTGCTTCTGCTGATTTTAAGGCTTTCTTACTTGGCTCTCATACATCTCAGTGCTTGGGATTGTGTAACACAGTCTCCTACCTCCAGGGCAAAGCTTCAGAGCTGATGCATGCTTTCTGAGTAGCTGGAATGTAGTTCTAGTTCTCCTCTTCAGCGTAACTGAGGTGACTGGAACTTAATGCTGAATGTTGGAAACAAAGCTTTTGATGTAAGGGCCACTTTACAGTGAATAAAAGGGCTAGGTTATTTGCCCTTGAAGGCTAACTTACTCATGTATTTTTGGTGGAGGAGTGCTTTAGTTTTCCGGGCTTACTGCTTAAAGCGGTAAAACAGTGAATCCTGGGGTCGGAGCGGAATGAAGCTGTTCTTTCACTTGGTGTAACTGTTAACTTGTTCTTCACAGGATCTAGTGAAAAGCCATTTAATGTATGCAGTAAGAGAAGAAGTGGAAGTTCTGAAGGAACAAATAAAAGAATTAGTCGAAAGAAACTCTTTACTTGAACGAGAAAACGCACTGTTAAAATCTCTTTCAAACAATGATCAGTTATCCCAACTTCCAACCCAACAGGCCAATTCTAGTAGCACTTCACAAGCGCAAACAGTGATAGCACAGCCTCCGCAGCCAACGCAACCTCCACAGCAGCCGAATGTCTCCTCAGCATAAAGCTTTCTTGCCTCCTTTGAAAACAGAAACCTGAGAGCAGTCTGTCCTTGTGTGCCACTGATGTTCTTTCCACTTTATATGAAAGCGAGTAGCCATGCTTTTGTTGTGTGTTTGGCCTTTTCAGTATTAGACAATCATTCTACAAGAGCTGTCCCTCACTGGTATATCATGAAGCGCAGTTGGTGTCCGTTACGTCATCAGTGCACAAGGGAGGTCATAGGAGGAGTTCTTAATGCAAAGGATGCATCTGCTTGGTGTGCAGGAGTGAGGTCTTTAAGAGCTTTGGTGGCTCTCCAAGGTTTCCATTTCCCGTGGGGATTACTTTGAGCCTTGCTATCTGGTAAGAAGTAACAATTCGTTGTGAGAGCCACTGTTCTTTCAAGATAAGTAACATTTGCCTACGTTAGTTTCATTTATTTGTTTTATTTATTACAGGGCTGCTATTTTCATAATGTACATGAGCAATGTCACAGAACTTTTTAAGTTTTTTTTAAATACAGGTATGTATCAGTAAAATGATAGATGGTATTGCATTCAATAGATAAAATGTTTAGGCAATAATTGAACAAAAGAATCCTGGCATATTTCTAACACTAATGGCAATTTACCTTTGGTATTTATTTACGGTAGTAAAGATCCAGCTTGAATGTAAATTTTGTATAGAGTGTAAGTATGAAGACCATAGTGCATCTGTACAGGTAGTCACCAGTTATTGTGATATAATAAATAATTGATGGGCTATTTTGATGAAGAAAACTTTGCTCATTTCTGTTTCTACTTTCTAATAGAGAGAAATTGCCATGATTCCTCTGCTTTTTGACATTTCGTATAATTTTTTTTTTTTGGGTGGGAATAAAAAGCTGTGAAATTGTTCAACCTACTTTGTAACCAAAGAAGCAAAGCTGTGTAATTGAGGGGGGTATTATTTTATAATGCACATTCTTTATGTATTTTTATTTAGTGTCTTCTCATTCACAACTTTCTTTGCTGTCTAGCATGATCTGCATGACCTATAATCTTTGAACCACTTTCGTACCTCATGTTTTTATCCAGCACTCTTATTGTAATATGTAATAGTCTGTGAACAATGTCAAATAAAAAAGAAAGAACAGCTGGTTTTGGTGGAGCTGAGCTAGTGTGCTATGCACTAGTTGTTTAAAAAAAAAAAAAAAAAAAAAAAAATGAAGTGAGCCATCTTTTGTTCATTTAAAATGGTGTTTTGAATTTCGTATGCAGAAAACGTTTTGTTACATTGCAGATTTTAATGTATTTAATAAATGCAACATGCAAATTAAGTGCAGTGTATACTGAGTATTTAAATTAAAAATGTACATTTCATAAATACAGTTTCAAGAGAGACCATCATTTGTGTAAACTAACGTAGTGTGTCAAATCAATGTATAAATATATATATATTTTTTAACACATTTTCTGAGATTAAACTGCAGTTTTGAATTTTTTTTGGCTGTAGACGTTGTTACAGTGAGGCTAAATTGAATAACACTTTTTCTTAACAAAATGGAGAAAGGCAACTTCAGTGAGTAGTAATAGAATAATGTCAAAATTTTAAGTGCTTCTCTTGCAACAGACTTTTTTTTTTTTTTAAATTCTAGGAAAAGCGTAATTCCGATGCTGTTGGTGACACTATTGGTTTTGGGTTTGCACTGATATAAAACTAACATTTGGCTGTGTGCTGGGGTGCTGGAACAGTTTGGTATGTTAAAACCAAGAATTGCTTTTGAGGAATGCTTACAGGAGCAAGCTGTGCAGCGTGCCATCCCGGGCAGGCACAGCTCTGAGTCGTCACTTCGGCGTGCTGCAGTGTAGCTCACACTTGAGCCTGCCCCTGTTCCATCAGGTTCCCTGCAGATGTTTGCTTCAGTATCTTAACCCGGTGTCTGTCTAACTCTAGTCAGGTTTGCCTGGTAGGTAAAACAAAAGAAGCAACACTGGAAACTGCGAGTTTTGGTGTCTTCAGATCTCAAGGAAGCATCCTTGTCCCATGTTCCAGAAACTTGGAGCATCACACGTTCCTGGTAAGCGTCAGTTCACAGCACAGTTCAGAAAAGGGGAGGGGTGGGGATGGGGGTGGGTGATGATCTTCATTTCAGTTGTACGTTGCTGTTCTTGGCCTGCTACAGGCACGCATGTATACTGCTGTAAATCCTCTACTCAAACAAGGGCTTTGCATGCAAATTAGATTTCAAAGTATTTCAGTAGCCAAGTGTCTTTACTCTCCAGCGTGACCTGTATGTAGCTCACTCCTACTATACAGCAAGGATGTAGCTAGTAAAGTAAGTAAAAAGGAACAGGTTGGGGGACTTCTGGGAACAGAAGTGCTTTGGATGACTAGTTGATTAAAACTTTATGGAGGGAACACACTACCTCTCAGTTCATTCTTAAGGATTGAAATGGAGACATTTGAAATATGACTGAAGTTGTTAATGTCCTGCTGACTGTAGAAGTAGACAGTCCTAATCACGTCTGCGTTCCTGCGGAGCTGGTGTATGTGCATCTCCTCGTCCCCTCGCATCATGCATGTGAACTTGTTGTGTGGAGTCATCTTTGTGCAAGCTGTGCAGCATAGTGTCAGTTAGATCCACTTAGACGTGCTCTGGAGAGGTGGGGTTTTTTCTCCAAAAGAAAAAGGCTTTTAGTAAACCTGCTGGAAATAGGGGATGAAACAAAAGATTAAACTGATACTGTTAGAAATTCTCTGTTTCCCTTGCTCCGCTCCCGTCAGGTTTGGGTTTGGTTTTTGGTTTTAGTCTTCTCCTGGTGGTAAGTTGTCTTCAGCTCTAAATGCCAACTCAGTTTGTTGTGCTTTAAGACTGAAATGGCAGAAGAGGGTCTTTGAGTTGCTGCTCCATCTTCCCGAGTGGCAGTCTGTGGTTGCTGCCTGGGGAGAGAAAGGAATGGCAGTTCCTCAGCCTGAGAAGATCATCTTGATGTTACTAAACGTTGGATTTCAGATGGGGAAGAATGGCTTGTTGACAAATGATTGTGTTATTATTGGGCTGCATCAGCCGCTGCGCTGCTTTGTGCACACGGTGTCAGTCCGCTTCCCACTGCCGCAGAGCCTTTCTTTGTTGTCCTTACGTGTGACGGCACCAGCAATGTCAATCAACCGCCCATCACTGCATCGTGTGCACTGCTCTGTGCAACAAAGAGCCTGGCGTTCCCCGCGCTCGGGAGTCTGGCAGGCACCGTGAATGGGTGCGGGCAGCTGTGCCCACTGCTCCCACCGCTTGGTCTCAACTAATTGCTTTTGGGTGCCTTTGTGCTTTTTCAGGGAAATGACTGTTTAGGAAGCTGTGTGTGGAAGCGGGCTCTTAAGATGTGACGCTGTCCTCTGTGGGAAGCGGCGCTGTTGCATATTCCTGTGGCGTGTGCCTTTGAAATAACTCCATAGCTTCAGCATAACCAATAGAGTGGTAATTCGGCTCCTGGGCTGACCTGCTGTGCTTTGGAATGGGGTTGACCCTGCGATTCGTGTGTGCTCGGCACGGGTGGGAGGGAGACCGCAGGCAAGGTGTCTCTGCGGCAGAAAGCATGCCAGAGCAGAAAGGTCTTAAAGCTTTGTGGTGGCTCTGAATTAGCCCCTGGACCTCCAAGAGGATGTATCGGAAGGTGCCGGGAAAGGCCACGAGACCAACGGAGAGGATGCAGAGGAAATGCTCGATGAGGGCCCGGGAAGGCGGTGGCTGGCTTGCAGGGGAGTGGGCTGTGGGAGCGCTGACACAGGCACTCAGAGGGTCTCCAGGGAAGGCAGGTGAGGTGAGCACAGGACTGGCACTAACCACATCTTGCCCACCAGGGAGTGTGGATTTTTTCACATGGCAGAAAGTGAACTTTGGCGCTGGCTGCCACGGGGGACATTGTGGGGGCAGGTGGGATGTTCTAAACGGGGTCAGGCAAACCCTCGGGCAGCAGGCTGGTGCGCAGGGATGTACCTTCCTGGCAGCCCTACGCACCGCTGCTGGCTGCGAGGAGAGGAGCAGGAGAGGGAAGAACTGTAAAGGGTGGCTGAACTGCCTGTCCTTCATAGCATCTCCTGCCGCTGCTGCTCCAGACAAAGCACTGGGCTCGTTCGGTAACAGATCCACAAGGTTTTGGATCTAAGGTGAGATTTCAGCTTGAGCAAGCCTAGCAAATTGGCACCTTTGAACTCCGGTTTGAGTATGTTTTGTTGAGTTTGCACTGAAGTGCCCCAGAAGGGTTATTCACCTGGGCCAGTGAGGCATGGGCCGGGGCAAGGCCGAGTTCAGTAGCCAGCACAGCCACCTTGGCCTTGATTATTTTTTTGTGTGTGTCGGCCCCTCCTGGGGGGGGGGGGGGGGGGG
>JAVJGJ010000003.1:29531314-29546377 GCA_035590215.1 Microhierax caerulescens | reverse complement strand
CCGGCGGGGCGCCCCGCGGAGCCGCTTGCTCTCCTGCCCCGGACCCCTTTCCCGCGCGGGCACCCGGTGGAAGCGGGCCCGGAGGCGCTGTGCCGCGGGGCCTGGGGCTGCTGGCGGCGGGGGCTGCCGCCCCCAGGGTTGGAGGCCGCGGGCACCGGCCTAGCGGGACCTCCGCAGCGAGCCGAGCTCGTGGATGACCTCGCTGCGCGTCGTGGGCTCGTCGCTGCCTTCTGAGAGGCCGCCTGCCTTTTCCTTCTCTTGTGTTTTTAAAGTTGTCTGTAACGCAAGGGACACGCGTTTTTCCTGTCTGGTGTGTCTCTAAGCGTTGAGCACCGGTGTATTTATCCTCACTTGGGCCTGTCAGGGGCTGCAGTTGCTTAGGGTGGATTTTGGGCTGTGATCTGCTGTCTGCGATCTGCTGCAGATTTGGATCTTAACTTTTCCAGGGAGTCTGGCGGAGGACCTGGAGAATAGACTCAGGGCAGGGGTGTGAAGCTAGTGGATCGCATTTAAAGTGATGTTAAAACATACCCCGGAGGTATGTTAGGGGCATGGTGCTCCCCCAGTGACCTACAGGGCTACGGAGCAGGTGGAGGTTTGAAATCTAGCGAACTAGTGTTTTCTGTAGTCTAATAAACTCTTACTTAAAACACTTCCTATTTGTTACTTTCCAAAGTGCTGTGAAGAGATGTGAGGTACTTGGCAGCTGCAAGAGCAGCTCTGAAGAGCAGCGTAGGGATGTTTGGTGGCAGATGTTACTGTCGTCTGGGTGTTGCTGCACCGGCACGTGGATTCCACCGCATGGTTCACGTACGGGCTGACCCGGCTGAGCGGGAGCGCTGCTGTCCTGCTGTCAGGCCTCCCACACGCTGCTGGCCCTGATGTGTCCTCAAAATAAGACAGCTGCTGAACCTGCGGCTTGAGCTAGCGCAGATCGTGCTTTCTGGAGTCGTGTTTGACAGTGTAAAATTGCCGCCTCAGCAGGCATCTTTGGTGTCCCAAGAAAATGCATAAAAGACAGCTAGTGCCTACGTAACAGTTGCCTGTTTTGTTGTTTTAAGTTTGAATTTCAGTATGTTTGTAGCACAACTGGATGATTTAGTGTGAGTCTGTCTTCATTTTTTGTTTGTTCTCTGATGTCATGAGCATGGAAATGTCTATAAAAAAAGAAACACATTTTGTATTAACATTTCCTTCACACCTGGTATTCTCCAAGTTAAACTTCAATGTTGAAACTAACAACAGGGCAAATCCTGTCTCATGTTAGCAAAAAAAACCCCAGTCCAACATAATATTTCTTTGGCAAATGCTCTTCCTGTGTTTAGGCAGCTAGTCCTTGTTTTAGGGAGTATCTAGGCCACCCTTTCCCCCTCTGTTGTGCAGGGCTCTTGTGTGGCTCTTGCAGAGGCTGAAAATGCTCCATCACTGCAAGTTGGGCTTCCTGCAAGGGCCTCCTGCAGCAGCGTTGGGAGCCGAGGACCATCGGCCATTTTAGGGCAAGATGTCCTCCCAGCCTCCTTCCTCATGCACGTGCAACTCTTTTGTAGCTTGAGGTCGTCCTGCGAGATGAAGCCAGGCTCTCGTTTTGTGGTCTCCAGCGATGGGACAGGAGGCAATGGGCTTAAACTGAAATCCAGGAAATTGCATTTAAATATAAGAAAAACTATTTTACTTTGAGATGGAATGCAGGCGCAGGCTGTCCAGGGGGGCTGATCCCTGTCCTTGGAGGCCCTCACCTCCCAGTCAGGCACAGTCCCACAGCCTGCTGCCAGTGGCCCTGACGGAGCAGGGGTATGGTGGGGGGTTCCAGGGGTGCCTCCCCTCAGTCCCTCTGCCACACGCCTGCTTTGGGTCTGTCCCACGCTGCCCTGCTGCCTTCCGTAGCGCTTCTGTTCCCTTCTTTGCACTGGCATCAGTGCATCAGTGCTCCTGTGGCAGAGGGACCAGCCAGTGCGTGGACCAACGCTGTGGGGAAGGCTGCACCGGAGGGGCCATGCCGATTGAAGTGGGGAGTGGATTCAGGGCTGTGGGTGCGGGAAGGCTGGGACTCAGTCCTTGGCTCCGGAGTAGTGCTGGCTGGTCACTGTGCGTCTGTCTGCAGAGGTGTACAGCAAACTGGTGCCTCGGTTGCCTGTGCGTTGTGTGTCAGAGATTCTGGTGCATTGGCCAGTAGCTCAGCTTGGCGCTGCCCCTTCACTGCCTCTGTCCTGTGTTTTAATCCTGCCAGCTGCCTCGGATGAAGGCAGGTGTCTTGGCACGTGCTAACTTCTGAATGTCCGTTACAACCCTTTCTCTTGTTTACTCTAAAATGTGAGCAGGGAAAACGTGCGTGCAGGTCTAGAAAAAGCTTTTTTTGCTTTGGACAATTTTCCAGATTTGAAATGAGTAGTTATATTTGTTTACTCTTCTAGTGAGAGGATCCGAAGGGCTTTATATGGTGAACGGGCCACCTAGTTTCACGGAGAACACAGCATTTCAAAGGTACTGTTACTACAGCTATTTTTGATCTTTTGCAGAAAAGAAATATATTTCTAAAAAGTAAAGATAGACTCCAGAATTGAAAAGTTTGTAAATATAAATTAGTTTTTTCTTACTGTCAGTGCCTGACTTCTCACTGCCCAGGTAATAATCGCTGAACAATTGCAGAGTAGATTGCAGTGTTACAAAGCACTACTCAGAAGCACAGCAGGAAAGTTGGTGTGTTGGTTTTTGTCAAAAATAACTTATGTGGTACATTTGAGTGCTAATGTGCATTACCTATTTCTTTAGGGACTCTGGAAAAAACTGCAAAGCTGTTGCTTTTAGCAAGGATGGTTCCCTCTTTGCCTGGTGCAATGGAGAAAAGTAGGTGGATTTTATCGTATTAGTTGTGTAGTCTGTGTTAAATAAACTGGATCAGTTATGCCCCATGTACTCTTGTCTGTGTAAAGGCTACACTGTAATTCAAGTGTTTGCATACGTGCTTTAAGTGCAGTTTATTTTTGCCTTATCCACAGTAGCAGCTTTGTTTCCTGAATATCAGATGGAATATTTGCCATTTTTCTCATATTTATAACACACCCATTCCCGTGGAATCTGGATATGCTTTATTTGGGTTTTTTGTTCATAGTTCCCAGTAAAAGAACTGGGATTAATCTGTTAAAGTTCACAGAAAATTACTAGTCTTATGTACCTCATGTGCAAACATCACAGGGCTCTTTTTTTTTTTTTTTTTTTTTTATATAGACCAGATGCATTATAGAATTCATTAGAGATCATGTTCACATGAGAGTACACTTGGGGTTGCTGCTCTAAAGAGGTGATAAGGCTTCTTCTGAAATGTTGGTATTATTATTAATAGGTTAAAAAACCCCTGCAAAAGTATTTAGCAATGCCATTTAACCATTTCTTTTAAAGTAGGTAACACAGATGTAGGATTCATTACTTCCACTGTTGTTCTTGGTTCTCCGAAGTATTCAGACTCTTCATTTTTCATTAAAAACTTCATTTTTTGTCAATTGGAAAGGTCTGTTTCCAGAAAATGCTTGTGGGGAAAAACGTTTCCAAACAAACCAGGTTGTATATCCAGGTACCCGTACTTGAAATGAGAATATTCCAAATGGCAAATGTTTCCGGTCCCTTATACCTCTTTGTTCTGGGGGCTGTCTGTCTTCCTTCATTTTTGAGGGGGAGCAGTTAGCGAGATGGTGAGGAACAGGCTTCTAGTGTAGCTTCTGAGAACAGCAGTGGCTTGGATGCATCTTTTTTTTGTTTCTTTGGACTCCGTATGTGGCAGATCCTTAATATGCAGTGTTCAGAGGTGCTGCTTGACCTTGTTTGTTCAGCTGTCTGACCTTTGCTTTTTATTGTTCAGGTCTCCCTGTGTCCCCCAACCTCAAAAATCCCAAATGTTGAATGCTGTATCCTTATAGATAAAGACCTTTAAAAATATGTGGGATGAAGGCGTGTTTTAACTCGGAATCTTTTTGTTGGCTGTTCCTCAGCTTTAGCACTGGGGGAGTGTGGGTGGTCTCTATAGAAATAAGAGTATAGCTCATCTCTTGTTCAGAGTTTAGATGTTGCAGATAAAAATACGTGATGTGTTTTGACCCATGGTTTCATTTGGTTTCGGTTATGCTTGGGTATCTGGTTTTAAAATGTGTTTTTGCAAAGATCTAGTAGAAGCAGGAGGGGGGAAAAAACCTCTTCTATTTTTGTTACATTGGCCAAATCTGGGACAGATCTAGAAGAGTCAAATATGTGAAAAGTTACCTTGGCTATTAATGAACTAGTCTAAGCATGATTTATTGAAATAGCATCTTTTGGTTCCAGAGTAAATATTGTTAATGTCACCAATGCTGCATTACTGCGTTCTTTCGATCTTCCAAAGGCAGTTTGTCTTGAATTCTCGCCAAAGAATAATGTTCTGGCAACGTGGCAGGTTTACACAAGTGAGTATTTTACCAGCTGTAAAAGTACACGGGCTAACTGCATATTTTAATTTGGTTTGCAGGCTTTCTATTACCTGATTTGTCACTGTAGCATGTTTATTGGCTAAATGAGCAGTATAGAAAGTACACAGAAAATTATACGGGTAATCAAGTACGTGGTGGAGGAGGGAGGGATGCCATCTTCTGAAAGCATCTGGTATCGACCGTTCTTATAAACACTAAATCAGAGTGCACGTACTAACAATTACTCTATTACGTAAATCACATGTTTCTAAAAATTGCTAACTGATCTTAGTGCAAAGAGTGTGCTTGAGTCATATGCTGTTCAAGCAGTTTATAGTCATGTAAGTCAAGCAGTATAGTCATGTAGACAAGGAAAATTGTAAGCTCTCTCCGAGTAGTCATGTCCTCCACTGGGCCTAGCTGACTTGAGTCTTCTCCATTGTCCAGAGGGCTTTTTTTCTCTCCTCTGCCTCTCTGTGGAGTTTATGTTCCTGATTTAGGTTGCATCGAAGTTGTGTGTCTGAAAGACGTGGTCTAAGTGCTTCCTTACACAGACAGAGCTGGCCGCAGGCTGAGTGTGTGGGAGGGGTGGTCTGGGACAGGCGGTAAGAACAGACGAGCACAAGTGACAGAACTGATGCCAGATTGTGAAGAGAGCTGTTGGAAAGTCTGTTCCAGGTCATTGGTAGAAGTGGGCAGGCTGTAGCATCCAGAATAAGTAGGAGGGTACAGAGAGTTTAAAACCCACAGAACCATTTTGTACGGCTCACAGATAGAGCCGTGACTGCAGTGTGATGGGCAAAATGCATTGTATTCTTGTCAGAACAAAATACAGGAGTGGAGAACGTACCTGTGTTGTTTGCCAAGAGGGTGGCTTTTGATTTTGATTAAAAGACGCACATTAAAGAAGCTGTGCTAGTGTGTCGGTGGTCCTAGTCTTGTAATGGGGAGTAGAAACCCTACATTTCCAAATGTTAGTTCTTCCTGCAGACTGAAAGACCGTGGAAGGATTTATATTAATGTGTAAGGCAATTAGCAGTCCAGGGTTTAGCCCCTCAAGGGGAAGATGCTTCTTGTAAGAAGTTCATGCGTGTTTGGTTGCTTGGAGAATCATGAGATGGAATGTTATGACTGTGAAGCAGATTTAATCCCCAGAGGCCACTCCTGTAATCCATGTTCTTGTTGCAGCTGCTAAAGACGGTACAGCGGGGCTGCCCAACCTGCAACTTTATGATGTGAAAACTGGAAAATGCTTAAAGTCTTTCATCCAGAAAAAGATGCAGAACTGGTAAATAACATTGCACACAGTTAGCATCTGGAAAAGAACTGTGCTTTCCAAAATCTGATCCAGGTTAAATAGAGCTTTTAGTGTGTTGTTTGCTTTCAAAATACTGCCTGCTACTAGCTGAAAGTAAGTATCTGCACTTGTAAGTATCTTTGTACGTAACTGTAATTGTTCATTTCTTAATATAAATTCACTGTCATTTTGTACCACAGAGAAAGCTAGGGAGACTATAACTAAGTATAGCTGTATATATTTAATTTAGCAGATGTCATTTGTCCATTTGAAATATGTATCATGTTTGAATTTGCGAGGCTTTAAAAGTGGAGGGAGAAAAAAAGTCCTAGACTGCTAAAGATGAACGTAATCTAGTATTTCTAATTTTTTTTCTTTAAATGTAGGTGTCCTTGCTGGGCAGATGATGAAAGCATTTGTGCCAGGAATGTAAATAATGAAGTGCACTTTTTTGAAAACAACAACTTCAGTACGCAAGTATTTTTATATATTTCATTGCATTCCATATAGGTGTCTTCTTTTGAGTGGCTTGTTTGTTTGGTTTTTTTTTTCTCACTCCTTTTGCTTGCTTTTTATTTTAAATATTGCCTACATTTGAATTTGTAATTCAGAATCATTATGTTTTAATGAAGTATGTTTTCACTTTCTTTTTTATCTCTTCAGTGACTTACCTAGTACGAAGTGCATCTAATTTTCAGTTAGAGGCCTGATTCTTTGTTGTTCCTCATTTAATGAGATTCGGTAATTTGTCAATAGAGGATGTGATATAGATTGCTTCTTTGGGTTGTGTGTATTCTATCAATGATCCTGGCATTTGTTCATTGTACTAAAAAAATGACTCATGAGAAAATTTATATTGATATAATATTTTGAGTCAATAGATGTTGAAAAGGGAAAAGGAAAGAAAAAAGCAGGAAGATAAAAATTAATCGGAACAAAAATTTAAAGGGCTAAAAGAAAACTGCTGGGGTGTGTGATTTTGGTGTTTTTTTGTTTTGTTTTAAATAAAGCTGAAAAAAGAATTATTCTGGAGGCCAAAAGTGCAGCCTACGAGAGATGCAGTTTCCTGAGAATTAGCCCTACTGATGTTAACGAAGCTGTACTTGGGAAGCAGGGAATGTCTGTTCCTGCATGAGGTCTGCCGCTCAGATCAGACTTCCTTGCTGTAATGAGGTTGTTGCTTTTAATGCAGTTTTTAAAGGTGCATTTCCCCTATGTTGTTTGTGTAAAGGGGCAGTGTTCAGCATGGAACAGGCCTTTGTGAATTCTTCTGATCAGGAAGAAGCATCCAGCAAAGGTGTGAGGGGAGAACCCCTGGCTCTGGGTAATGGAGCATGTTAGCTGGGCATGATTGATGCTGCTTCCTCTGAGGTCAGCACAGATAAGATGAAGAACACTGCGCCTTGCTTAAAACACCAGCTGTGCTGGTGTGGGGTTCAGAAGTTTCCTTGCTGCTTGAACTTCCAGATACTGGATTTCAGGCCTAGGTTTGGTCCAGGTTGGTTTTGTAAAGAAAAATCTGTGATGAAATGGGAGAGTAATGGTTGTTTGCCTAGTAAAAGAAATCCTTTATCATTGTATATGCTGCTCTTTATTATCCATGATACAGGCCCATAAGAAGATATAGTTAAGTAATCCAGGCTAATGTCACTTGTCATTAACGTCATCATATCTGTGACTTTTTTTATTATATTTTTTTTTCCCTAGATACTATTGCAAATAAACTACATTTGCAAAAGGTTAATGATTTTGTGTTATCTCCAGGAGCACAGCCAACCAAGGTACCTCTGATGTTATTTCCAATTATATTTTTTTTTTTTCTTAAAAAAATTACTGTGATTTTAGTACAAATTGCTAATAGTGAACAGACCCTGTGCTACCAAGACTATCATCTGTAATAAAATGTCATGGCTTTGTTCTAGGTTGCGGTATATGTGCCGGGCAGTAAAGGTGCACCATCATTTGTTAGACTCTATCAGTATCCCAACTTTGGTGGCCCTCAGTCTGCACTAGCCAATAAAAGTTTCTTTAAAGCTGACAAGGTGACGATGCTATGGAACAAAAAAGGTATAACAGCTGTCTGTTTAAATTTTAGCTGGTTTAGATTTACTTTTTCTATGTGGGTTTTACGTTTAATTTGCATGTGCAGATAAATACTGAAGATAGCTGTTAATGCCAATGCAATGAATTAGAATTCTGATTACCCTGTAGTGCTGCTAACGTCCCTGTGTTGATTTCCATGACTTTGTGTATCATTACTGAGAATATTCTACATATTGGTAAATTTTGAAGTTGAATAGCAAATTTAAATGTAATTTTGCATTCTGTGATGGTAATGTATTTAGACAGCAAACATAAGATTATACCTGAGTATAAACCATTCTTAATCTGTAAAACTGTATATACACAGACATACCACGATTGGGATGACTTGCACAGTCCTCTGTGATTTGCTGTTTGTTAGCAATGAGCTGTTTCAGAATAATTTTATAAAAAACATTTTACTTCAACACCAGATTGTTTGGAATGGAGGGAAGGTATTATGTGTGGAAACCACATGTAGGCACGCAATTCTGGATGTGACAGATGTTGATGAAACATTTTATTCAAGGACTGATTGGAATGCTTGGTTTCTGCCTTAGACAAATATCTTTTTTTTTTTTTTTTTATGGCTGCAAAAGTATGTTCACTTTCACATAATTCAGTAGTGAATGAATAGACTTAGCTTACACTTTCCATCTGAGAAAGGAACGTACTCATTCTGTGTGGGTTAACATCTAGGAAAAATGAAATTCAGAAGAGAATAACAGCACTGTTATGCAAGCAACTAACTGGAATTCAAAATTGAATTAATTTCTCTTTGTTCGCTGTAGTTTGTGAAATAGTTTATATAATTTGCAATAATTGTTTTGAGTAACTGTATGTCTTCTCTATTAGCCACTGCTGTGCTAGTAATAGCTAGTACAGAAGTTGATAAGACAGGTGCTTCGTACTATGGAGAGCAAACTCTGCACTACATCGCAACAAATGGAGAAAGTGCGGTCGTTCAGTTGCGTAAGTAGCTCTCAGGCATTTTTTTCATTGTATTATAACTCTCAGTAGTGGGAATTGCTGTTTCACTAGCTTTTGTTTAATGTACGAGGGAGGTTTTGTTAGTGTAAGGAAGTAATCTTTAAAAAAAAGTCCTTCAACAGAATTTTTTTTTTACTTTGGAGTAAGGTGGGGTTTGTTGGTTTGGGATTTTTTTTCTTCATCTTCATAGCTGTATTATCTTGCTGTCTTTGGTATACTTGTCTTGATGTCAGTGGCGGAGCGTACCCACATTCAGTAAATATATAGAAATAAGTTGCTTGGGAGGGTGTTAACATGCACAAGAAGGGAACTGTGCAAGTTTACTAAGGAAATACCTGGACAGTGGAGCCAGCTTAATGTCTGAGAATCCAAAATGGGCAGGAAGGTATGTTACTAAACAGAATCATCCTACCTGCACTTTTAGACATGCAAATGGTACCATTACTAAAGGAACCAGGGCAAAGAGAGCGCAATTTTTAAAGTATATTGGAAAATAGAAGTCCTCTATTTTGCAGTGTAAAATGGGAAATGCTCCAAGACTCAAAACCCAGGTGTTGGAAGGAAGCAAGTGGGTGTGCTTGATTTCAGTGTTTTGTTTGAATTGGAAGTCCATCTGTTAATTTCCCCTATGGTGGTATTTTTTCATTGTCTTAAGCTGTTTATGTTAAACACCTGTCTTGTTTGGGGTTGTAGAGAGGCTGGTTTGTTGTAAGTATTTCAGAACACCAGAGGTGGTGTGCAGTATCTATGCCTAAGTGACTGTAGAGAGATGGTGAATATATTTTCTTGCTGAACTGGGAGAACACCTCCAGTTTGCCTTCTGTAGCAAACCTTGTGGTAGCAAGTACTGTGCCCCATTTCCCTTTTTTAACTTCACTGGGGAGAAATAATCAGCATTATCTAGAATCTCTGGGAGCAGTTTCTGGGATTGAGATCACTAGTTTTTTAATTACATGCTTATTAAAACATCTTTTGCCCTTTGAAGTTATTTCCAATGCATCTTTATTTAACAGTAGGTTTATAATTATTTTTTTTTTCAATTTAGCTATTCCTTTTCAAGGAAAAAGACAAGCTGATGTCTGTTCTGTAAAACTTTTCCAACAAAAGCAAGTGGTCTGCACTTGGAGTGAGTGGGGGCTCATTTCCTGTAAATTTCTATCTTCTGGTTACTTTTGAGGTCCAGTTTTGAAGCCGTTTTTTCATGCTAGTGTTTGTAGAGGGTTTTTTGTTTCTGACTAACCCATGCTCGTGCTGCAGACTTTGCCTTGGCTGTTGAAGCCTGTACAAAGCTGCCCTCGTCTGTCCAGCTGCCCACTGTTGTGAAATGTGCAGAAACGTAATTTTCCATCAGACCTCTGTCTCTTCAGTGGTGTTTGGTTAATGTCCTCTAAAAAGTTTTAAAGGGAAAAACAGACAGTGTGATCGTAACAGCTTAGTTCCTGAAGATAATGAGGCTTTAGCATAACAGGAATGAATTATTTAAAACAGTTTGTTATTTTGGGTCAACATCTGGATTTAAGAGTTGTCAGTAATGCACTTCTCATTTTTCTGAAATACAGGTAAAGATACCCAGATTATGAAAAGTTATAGTGACCTATGATTTTATTTACCCTTGTATATTTTACATGAGTTTCATCACTAATTCTTCATTCTTCAGTATCTTCTAATGTTCTGACCCACAAAATAGCTTTTGACAAGTTCTAATCGTTATGTCTAAAATAATTTTTGTGTGCTGTCTCACTTTAAAATCTATCTTATAAAATACCGTGCATGAGCATGGTCTAAAGATAGTTTCGATCATTATTTCTTAGCTCTGCAAAGCTGAGCTATCAATATTTCTTAGATTGAAAAAAGAGGAATTAGTGTCCAGCTGGTATAAAACTCCTGGTTTTGCAGGCTTCCAGTAGGACAGTTTAAGAATGTCCTGAGAGATCATACCTGAATAATGAGCAGGGTGTGTGGGGGAAAGGAATTGTTTTATGTGAAAAAAATACACTTACTGTTAAAAGTGCGGATGCTGACCCTGCAGAGGTAATTTGGAATGGCTGCAGCTATTGCTGCACACCTTAACTAAAAGTATCTTCTGATTGCTGTTTCTACCTCTATTGTTACCAGAATTAATTTTTAGTCAGTAATTAGATGACAACATTTTAGCAAAGCATGAAGTTATCACTATTGATTTTATTTTTGCTTGCACTGAGAAGATTCAAGCTCCTAACAATAGCTGCATATTTTCTTTTTCCTTTAGCAAAAAATGGTCCTATTTATGATGTTGTTTGGAACCCCAATTCTGTTGAGTTCTGTGCTGTGTATGGTTTTATGCCTGCCAAAGCAACAGTTTTTAATCTGAAATGTGACCCTGTGTTTGATTTTGGAACTGGTCCTCGCAATGCTGCCTACTACAGCCCCCATGGACACATCCTAGTGCTAGCAGGATTTGGAAATCTCAGGGGACAAATGGAAGTGTGGGATGTTAAAAACTACAAACTCATTTCCAAACCAGTAGCCTCGGATTCCACGTACTTTGCTTGGTGTCCTGACGGGGAGCACATTGTAACAGCTACATGCGCTCCGAGGCTACGAGTCAGTAATGGTTACAAGATCTGGCACTACACTGGCTCTCTATTACACAACTATGAAGTTCCATCAAAAGAAGAAATGTGGCAAGTTTCCTGGCAGCCCTTCTTGGATGGAGTGTTCCCTGCGAAAGCAGTAAAATACCAGGCAGTTCCAAGTGAATTGCCCAGTGCTGAGCCAAAGCCTGCCCAAGCATACAGACCTCCGGCCCTGAGAGACAAACCTGTAACAAGTTCCAAGCTCGTAAGTTGTTCCCTTTGATTTTATTCCCCCCGAGATAGAAAACATGACCATTTTGTTATTTTATCAGAAATTCAAAAAATCTTTGGGACATACAGCATAGTGCCATCCAAACTTGTCAACGGATGAGTTTGAAACCCTTTTCACGCTGTCTTCTGCTACTAGAAAGACAAAGGTCACATACTTGTTTTTTCTTTTCTTTCTTTCTTTGTTTTTCCTTCCTCTTCCTTTATGGTTCATCTTTGCACATGGTCTTGTCTTAAGTAGGTTTGGGGGTTCACTCAGGCTTTTTGTAGCAACACGCTTGCCAACATGGAGTACAGGTTTCATAACTGTTAATTTTGCGTATCCTGCAGCATGAGGATGAGCCACCTCAGAATATGAAACCACAGTTGGGAAGCAGCGATAAGCCAATCTCTAAAACAGCTCTCAAAAATCAAAGGAAACATGAAGCAAAGAAAGCTGCGAAACAGGTACTGCAAAAGTAGTTATTTCAAGGGTAATGTTAATCAGTTTCCACAAACGGTGCAGCTCAGTTGCCGAGCAGCAACCGTTAGTTGCACCAAGAGCCCTCCATGTGTCTTGCACGTGCCAAATTGTGGAGCAGGCTGGTAGACTTTTTAAAACAGGTACAAAAGGATGACTTAAAAATAACAGCTTTGGTTAGTTGCTGTGAACATCAGCAGAAATCAACGTTAAGACATAGTGATTCTAACTTTTCACCTTTGGACAACCTGCACATTTTTTTCAATGTTAGATGAAAGAATAGACTTTCTGCTGCTTCGTTGTTCCGCCTGCAGGTCAGGGCTGAGGCATGTTATTAGGGCAGATCAAAGACGGCCTGTTCTGTGACACCGTTTTGCTTGCTGTTTTTTGGCTAGATAGAGAAAAATCAGCTTTTAGTATTAGTCTTCTAATTTCTTTGAACTTCTGAAGCAATATTTTCTTTAATTTTTTTTAAATTTCTTACGCTGGTTTTGAGCCCTTTCTTTTGCTTCAGAGACAATGACCCACCAGTCTGCTTTATAAAACATTTGTATATGTATATGTCATGTTGTTCTTACTGATATTTGCTGTGTATGGTTGGTGTCTTGAGAAGGTAGAAATTAAACAAGAAACAGCATGTGAGTTGTTACAGATAACCCTTCTTTTGTGGAAAGCATGTATATAGGTGATGGAATACATCAAAGCAAGTCATTTTATGATTTTTGGAGTATACCAGCAAACCAAGATGAAGCAAAGTCATTTTATGATTTTTGAGTATACCAGCAAAGCAAAGATGAAATATTAAATGGGTCCCCTGAAATCACTAAAGACATTTTTCAGTCCCTTTGTAATCAAAGGTATGTTCTAGATAATGCATTTATTTTGTTTGTCTACAGGAGGCCAAAGCTGATGCGAACCAGGAATCTACACAGTCCTCAGCATCGCAGAATGCACCACGGAGTACTGTGCCTGCCGTAACATCAGGAGATCCTGAAGTTGACAAGAAGATAAAGAACTTAAAAAAGGTGAGGGTTGGGTTTTTTTTTCTAACAAAGAGTAGATTTCTCTAAGAGATGGTCTGTAAGATCTAGTCTGATTGTAAGGTGACTTGAGCTCAGTAGGAGGAGAGCATTGCCACAGGTGGTGATTTCCTGCATTTGGAAAAGGAAGTTGGTTTGAATCTTGTAAAACACTAGAGATCATCACTTGCCAGGTCTCCTGAAGATCTTGGAGGTTGTGGTGTGGAAGCCCCTGACCAGTGGACAGGGGAATATTCCAGTCTCCTGTTGTGAACACTGTTGCCTGTGTACCCGGTTGTCGCAGCTAATGGATGGGTATGGCCTAATGGTGTTCGTGCTTAGAAGGCAGCTGGGTGGGTTGCTTGTTTAATGGATCTTGGATCTGAGAAGGGAACCATGCTCTGTGGTTTTGGTTTCTTCCCTGACGTCTAAATGGTATGATTGTCACATTGACAGTCAGTCTTGGATGAAATAATTTCAAGATGGAAATTTTTTGGTCAAGGCTAGAGAATCCTATTTCTGTGTAATCCGTCAAGACTTTTATTTTTCTCTTGGCTGCTTCCTGCTTTTTGTGGTCTCTCTTTGGATCAATAGTCCAAGATTTCTGAGGAAAATGTGTGGTGAAGAGGGATAGTGATAGTGGAGGAGTAATTTCTGAATTTGGCTCTAGCCCTTCAGTGAGATAATGCGTGATGTTTATGTTTCAGAGCCTAAGTGCTTCTGTTCTCTAGGTTTTGTTCTTGAAGGAAATGTCTTCCATTGGTGAAAAATTCTGGACTGAGCATCTTGAAGATGCTTAAATGAAATGTGCCTTCCATATTGACACCTGCCTCCTGGTAAATCAAGCAATTGCAAGTGCAGGAACTTCTAAGACTGTTTCTTTTCTACTTGGTTCACCATATTTTGTCTTTAGTATGGTGTGTGTGTGTTTGTTTTTTTCCAGAAACTAAAGGCAATTGAGCAGCTGAAAGAACAGGCAGCTGCGGGCAAACAGCTAGAGAAGAATCAGGTACTGTTCCAGATGTATGGAGTTTATTCAAGTTTTATTTTATAATAAGGTACATCTGTGACATTTTGTGTTGGGTTTTTTTTTTGTTGTTCTAGTTGGAGAAGATTCAGAAAGAAACTGCTCTCCTTCAGGAACTGGAAGACCTAGAGCTGGGTCTTTAAAACGTTGGAAATCTGGTGTGGTGTTAGCACAGAGTTAATGAAAAATATAATCTGTATTACTTTGAACACAATAAAATGTTTCAGCAAATGACTGAGGATATATGCTGCATACTTGCCTTTTACAAAGCTTTCCTTGAAGATTTGTGCACTTGTGAAACTAAAGAAGTAACGAGTATCACATCAGCTGGTGCTGTTCAAACTAGAAGTGTGCTTATGTTCTTAAAGGATATTGCCCCCCCCCCAAAAAAAAAAAAAAACAACAAAAAACCCCAAAAAACCAACCAAACAAAAAATCACACCCCCCAAAAAAAACCAACCAAAAAACCAAAAACAAAAAACCCCAACAAAAAAACAACAACCCCAGAAGCAGCCTGTTGGTTTACCTTTTCCTTCTTTGGGTGTGAGGAGGGAGGGTGATGATGAGGTTTACCCATTTGATAGATTTATTATATTTAAAAAGATGTGATCTTTATGCAATAATGGGATGCAGATAAAAATAAAGAGCATTTAATAATAATAAGTACTTCTGTTCTTCTGTTTCAAGGGCAGTGTTTAAAAGAACGAGACCATGCCACCACCACCAAAAATAATTCACTGCTAAGGATAAATGAAGCTTCAGGTGCTGCAGCTGCAGTGGTCACCCTTGCAAGTATTTTTTCCTGTGTGATTTATTTTCCTTCCTCCAGCCCTGACTTTCCCCGTCCTCTTGCCTGGTCCCTGTATCTGTGACCGTTAAGAGCCCAGAGCGCAGCACGCAGGGCAGGGGAGG
>JAVJGJ010000003.1:29508843-29521126 GCA_035590215.1 Microhierax caerulescens | reverse complement strand
ATATGACTTTGTTAATAACTACTATGTTCTGCGAGCATGTTCTTCAGGAAATTATTATTTGCTACAAATACAGATCCCTAGTCTGCCGGATTATAAGAAGGCGAGTAATTTAATTTTTCTCCCTGTGCCAAAGAGGAACTCCCTGTAGTTTTATTTATTATCTTCTGTTGAGGGGATTCATTTTGCATTCAGCGGTGCTGCGCACCCCGGCAGCTCCTGTTCAGGCCCGGCTCGGCCCGGGCCCGCCGCCGTCACTGCGGAGCTGCCGCGGGCACCGCTCCCTGCGCGTGGGCGGACCGCGGGAGGGCCCGCGGCACCGGCGGGAGCTGCGCTGGCGGTGGGAGACCGGCTGCAAACCTGGCATGGCTCCCACCTGCGCCTGGCACACCCGCCTATACGGTTTTTTGTGTTTGTGTCGTTTAGCAAGCATCTGCTGCTGCCGTCTCCCGTGGGACTAGGTGCTGTTGATGCCCTCCAAGGAATTTGCGCTTACAGCTTGGAGAAAGAAGGCAAGCCTTTTTCTTCAGATACATCGTTTGTAAAACAAACGCAGGCTTTAGATTCACCTTAGGACAACACACGTGTGCTACGTTATCTGCGCCTTGTGTAAGAATTTGCATTTGGCTTACAAGCACGTGAGTTCTGCAGCAAATTATGTCTCGCTCATTTGTAAAAATAGAGTATGTTGCGGTGCAGCCTGTGGTACTAGCGCAGTCTTTGGACATGCTGCTCAGCTGGCACTGGTGCCAGCAGCTCCCTGTAGCGTTGGGGTCTTGTGAGAGTGCTTCCATGGTCGCTTGGCACAGATCACGGTATTGCCACAGCTCTCGCTTCTGGCTGCGGTGTGGGTGGAGGCGAGCTCCTGTCCCAA
This sequence comes from Microhierax caerulescens, assembly GCA_035590215.1. Taxonomy (NCBI): domain Eukaryota; kingdom Metazoa; phylum Chordata; class Aves; order Falconiformes; family Falconidae; genus Microhierax; species Microhierax caerulescens. The sequence continues at coordinate 29,520,255 of JAVJGJ010000003.1, read as the reverse complement.
CAGCAAACACAGCCCCGACGCTGGCACAGACACAGTCAGGAACCACCTGAGTTGTGCGGTACTCCTGCTGCAAGTTCCCCAGTGCTTGAAAGTTTTTGCAGTTTTCTTAGTGTTTAAAGTGGAAGTTTTTAGGGAGAATTGTCAACAACATACTATAGCAACTCAACAGAAAAACTGCTTTGTAGGCACAGCTCATGGTTGCTCACGTGGCCTTGTGCAGTTCCTGGCTGCCAGGAGGTGTTGGAGTAAGCTGAGAGGGGCTATGGGGTGCCTGCTGTCTGGGCAGGGAGAGGGCTCCCGTGGCAGCAAGGTCTGCCTGCTGCAGGTCCCTTTTTGTGGCCGGCTCCTGGGCGGTTTTCCCCAGGCGTCTGCACCATCCATTTCAAAGTCGGATTGCTTTGTTGGTGGTCGGGAGTTTAGACAAAAAAAGGCTGGTCTTGGTAACTTTTTTCCAGAACATTTTGAGGAACTTTCACACGTTTACTGAGTACTGCCACTTCCCATAGCAAGGTGCCGGTGCCCTGCAAGCCTCTCTTGCCTCTGGCTCTTGGATGTCACCCTTGCGAAGCCGTACCAGCTATGTTGCAGCCAGCTGTGTAGGGAAGAAAACCTGAACCACTTGGATCAAGTGCTGGAATGAATGTCACCTGTTTACTCAGTGATCTGAAGAGGAAACACAGCACTTTCTGGCAGCACCAGCTCAGGTATTCCTTATCCTAAATTCAGTTTCAGTCAGAAAAGCTACCAGGTGTTGGGGGTTTGTTTTGCTGTGAGAGAAAACAAAAGTTTGCCATTCCCTTAAAACTGAATGGTGTGGAAAGACCTAATGAAATAATATGTTAACCTACCTAATGTGGGTTAAATGCAACACAGCAGGATTAATGCAATTAATTAATCCAATAATCAAAGACACACTGAGTTTTGTTTTACATGAAAAGTCTCTTATGTCCCAACTGTCAGTAAGAAAAATTATCTTCCACTATAAATGTTGCTGAAATATGGGAAAATGAATCGAATCCTTAGGAATACTTGTTTAACAAGTTCTGCTGAAGGCACAGGTGTTAACGCCTGTCAGAGCCTGAGCTTGACTTTGATCCTGCTTAAGCAGGTGTAAATTAGTTCACTCTGCTGCTGGAGTTCTGCCAGCACATTGTAAATGAGATCAAATGTAGGATCTTTATAGGAACTGGACATGACAAGATTAGAGTAATTCCTTGGAAGTTTGGGGGTTTTTTTCTGTGGTCACTTCCAAATTCTCAAGGCTGGAACAAGCTTCCCTTTGTTGATGTGGTCCTGGTCATTCTCTCATGTGCTTTTCTGGGGACTGCTACCAGGTGCTGGATGATGTTTGTGTAGGACTCCATCATAACTCTAAAGAGCTCTTCCTTAGAGGAATGCATTTAGGACTGTTTATCCTCCCTATGTATTATTATATTTATTCACACCAAGCTTCATCTGTTTGCATGTAGTTTTACATGTAAAGTGAAGTGAATTTACTCCACTATCGTGAAGTTCCCTACTGTTGAGTAACTCGGCAGACTGTACCACCTCACAACTCATTCCCTCTTGCAAATGGCAAACATCTGAATATTCTGTAAAGCCGCATATGGAACTAGTATTTTTCTTGAGTGATTCAGACAGAAGGCTCTGGCTGCAGAGGGGGAGCTGCGGGGAGATTCAGCTTCGGTGGGTGACAGACTGTGATTTCAATTTGCACGCGTCAGGCTGTCACAGTTGCCCCTAGGACTCAGATCCCCACCCGGTTCTCCTGCTCGTGCGGTAAGGTGGCCCTCTCCAGCAGCAGGGCTGGGAGCTGGTGTGGGCAAGCATGCCTGCCGCTTGCCTGGGTGAGCTGGCCCGTGCCGTGCCAAGGGAACCCAGCAGACCTAGCAAGGCAGAGGGCGCAGAGTAACTGGGAAGCAACAGCTACTGCCACGCACACACGTTAGTGCAGGATGCTATGCAGTGTAGTTTTTGCAAAATATTTATTACAAAATAACAAGTAAATATGGCAACAAAACTTAAATAGCAAACAACGCAACACTGGCCATAAAGCTTTTGCTATATTATTAGTCTCTTACAATAATCAATAGTCAAGTATTGTCTCCGAGGGAAGCTGCATGTGGACAGCTTGAGTGTATTTCTATATTGTTTGCTCTAGCTGTTTGAGATACTTAGGGTATGTGCCTCCTGCTTTCACCTGTACCCAGCTGTGAGTGCTTGTGCCGTGTGCTTGGGTCAATCTGATTCCCCTAAAATGGACAGGAGCTGGCAGTTCCCATGCTCTGTGAAACTACCATGCATCACCCCAGTCCCTCCTCCCCTTTTTTTCTCTTAAAAATATAGCAAATGATCCAGTGCCCATCCTTTTTTAATAAGGCAGCAGGAAATGGAGTATCAACACTGAAGTACCTATTGTTCCCCTTTGAGTCACAACTTCTCACTGAGAGGTTGCTTGGATTTATTTCCTTTCCCACCTACTAAAAACTGTTATTAAAGCTCACCAGTGAAAGTCTGTGTTCCTGCTGAAAGGGCTTTTAGGTGCGCTCCAAACAGGAATGCAGACCTTCAAGTCTCTTAAGCCACGTGTCTAATGGAAGCACTCTTTAAATAACAGATGGCTAAATTAAAAAAGGTAACTGTGTGTGGAATCTTCCTAAGGCACCCAAGAATTTAGAAAGACCTTTTCCCACTTGCATTACTTACAGGACGCTCTTGTTCCTCTTCTCTCCGAATTTAAAAATGTTGGCTAGTTAGGAACCTTAGCATACACACGATGACATAGTTGAGTATCATTAAAAAAAAAAATGAACAGAAAGAAAACCCATGGTGAAGTAAAGCACTGTGTCCAGACAGCCTAGGTTTTGCTAGCTATGCAAATACATCACGGACAACATGTAGAAATAGTCACGTTAATGCCAAGGTTTCCATTGTCAGCAAAAAGGTGTGCTATAGCTGTATCAAAAACGAGGCAGTCGCTGTTCAGAATGGCCGCTGCCACCCCATCGTGGATGGAGCGGGGTGTTGCCTCCCAGGTCAGCCGGCGGCGGTTGCCGTTCAGCTCCAGTCTGTATGCAAAGTTCTCTGCTTGCTTACGGGTGCCGATGAGCAGCACGATGGCAAAAAACTGCTGGTGACCTTCATACTTCTCTTGTTTCTCCAGCACCAGCATGAAGTGGTGACCGAAGCACGACTGCATCATCACCCAGTCAACTGCCCCAGGAAGGTTAATGTCTGTGGCAAGAAAAACGATGTCTTCTCCCTGAAGGGTGGTAATGCTTTTGTGGGCATGCATGAGGTGGGACATCACAGCTTCCAAGGATCCCTGCCATTTACAGGAGGCACCAGGGCATGGGCAGGAGTAGGGACGATACTCGCAGATGTCTTCGTGTTCTGGCTTTTCTGTGTGATGGAGTGTCAGAGAGCAGCCTGTTGTGGCATACTGGAAAAAGACCAAATACAAGCCATCAGGAAAGGCACCAGCACTAGTGTCCACTGCTCCCACCTGTCAACTGGAAACTGGTTATCAACCAGAACTCTTGTTCTCATAGCAAATTTTACATTAGTTCTGTTCAGCCCTGGATTCAGAGCCGAGCTTTACTTATTTTTGTTTCCACTTAAAAATGGCAGCTTCTTGTCTTTTGTAGTTGGGTTTTTTTTCCTAATGCAAGCACTTAGATAAAATGGATTGTAAAGCTGAGTTGTAGTTACATTTGCTGTTGTAGTTAGATCTGATCAGTCCAGATCAGCTGAAGTAGTCCTTGGATTTTTCTTTTCTTTAAAAAGAACAAAGGATTCTAGTTTCAGCAAACAGCTACTAGAGTGATGTATTTTAAATAGATGTACCATATTACCATCACAGAGCAAAAGCGCTCTCGTTAAATTCAAATGCATATTCCCCACAGCTTTTTTTAAACACTGGAACAGTTTCAACACTGCAATTGTGAGAAGTGGAAGGAGGGAAGATGATTTTTCACTGAGCAGAAAGCTAGCACACAAGTAAGTACCATCTAACTTCTCTCAATGTCATTGGGCAACTCAGAGGGTTAATTTCCTTTAAACATCCAGGGTAGCTTTTCCTTTTTTCTGCAGTCAGTTCCGTTGTCCACACTGACCTACTGCTTTCATGCTACCTCCATAGAGAGAAAAAGCCTTTCCTGTTCTCCCCAAGAGCACAGCTCCCCCAGTCTGTAGGTATCTATAGTGATATCGGCACTGCTGTTAACGCTACCACAGAGGTTACGTACGTGCATGGCTGCTTAAGGGTGCTATGACACTTCCTTGAGGACAGATATAACCAAGTCCTGGTTTCAGCATAATTTCTTATTTCTGCGCTAATATGTGTGCAAGAGGTTTCAGCTGAAAGGGTTAAATGCCCAAGATGCAGATCACCCATGCTGTGAAAATGGCACTAGGAAGACTGGGACAGAAACTAGACCTTGTGCTTCGAAGGAGCTTGTTTTATAAGCCAAAAAGAGCTAACCAGAGTTTTCACTTACAATGTCTGCCCCTTCTGCTTAATCCTCTGCTAATGGCTTTATTGCAGGGTGCTGAAGTGGAACAGAGGGGTCCTCCTGCCCCAGGCAGAAGCCTCTTCACAGCAAACACATGGTCTGCCACTAAAGCAGCGACCCAGGTACTGTGTGCTTCCAGCCCCACTGGCCTTTCTCACGTTCATATCCCCTGTTAGCACTTCAGTTGTGCAAGGTGTTGAAAAGCAGCTCCGGGTCTGAACCTCATTAAGAAAACTAAGAATATATAAGCTGCTGACAGGGCAAAACCAGACATCTACATGTAAGTGACCAGCAGTGACTACAGAAGCGAGAGTGTAAATACAATGACAAGCAATAGCGGTGGCTTTTGGTCTTTATTGGGAGAGTATCTGCTTTGGCGTGCTCCTAAACCCATCACTGCGGGTTTCGTGTGGTAAGGAGCCCTACCAATGATGGGAGACTATGAACAGCAAAAACCGACTTGCTGTCTTCATGCTGCTTGGCGTATGTCATTGAAAAGCCTGCCTCATCTCTCCCATGTACAGGTTAGGTTATATGATACCTTTGAGCTGCCTGACCCGGGACACCTTTTCCACCTCTACCCCATCCCTGAGACGGGGAGCCAGGGCTGCGCAGTGTTAACAGTGCAGACATGCCACTAGTGCCTAGCCTGGCATGAGTGTTTTCTGCTTTTTCATTGCCATTCTCATCATTTCTAGTATTTCATGCTGGAAAGTATTACGTACTTGTTTTCGTAGTTGTTTGTTTAGCACTGTATTCTCTTTCCTAAGAAGAACACTCAGCTCAGAGGTCATCACCATATACGTGACTTAGCATGCCATGTTCTTGCCATATATGTCACTCCATGTGTGCTGCTCTGAACCTCACTTTGACAGGATAACTGTCTGAGCGTCCCAAAGCATTTGGAAACCATCAGTTAAGCTTGAAAGCGCTCAGCAGAGGCAGACCAGTATCAACCCTGCAAATGAAGGCAGGCGGGGACACAGGACGAGAAGTAACTCATCTGAAGCCACATGGGAAATCAGCAGCAGAGCTGGGAATAGTCCAGATCCCTCCTGCTCTACCCAGCAAACTCCCCCTCTAGTATGCAAGTAGCTTGAGATACAAGCACTGCTTTTGGAAAGAGGCCTATCTGCTCCTGTATGTGTGTCAGCAACGTTCAGGGAGCCGACGAGGACCGACACCCTCTTGTGCTTCTCCCTTCTCCAGAGCTTTGGAAAACACCTGTCCCTGCTTTCAAGATCCCTCCAGCCTGTCAGAGTATACACAGAAGCTTGGGTACAAATGCTCAGCCCAGTCTAGCAGTGATCCTAGGGAGCTCTCCTGGGGATCCGCAGTGAGGTCCAGCCCAGAAAATGGCAAGTGCTTTCCAGAGCCTTGCGCTGGTGAGGAACCCACGGCCAGGGACCCAGCAGAGTGCATTTATAAACTGCTCTGCCAGCAGTGCTGGGTCTGCTGTTACGACTCACCTGGGAAAGGACCAGTGAATGTTGTGTTGTTTCATATTAAGCGTACAAGCTCTATCCACATGTGCAGGTAGGTGATGTAAGCAGACCCCTGTGTGTAACAGATGTCTATTCAATTAAAACCAAAATAAACTGTGTTTTTATCAGAAAAAAATCCCACTGCTTTGTTAAGAGTCTACTATGTCTTGGAAATAGGAAGCGTGACCTTATTTAGCTTTCGTATATTTATTTAAAGTCTTTAAAATGACATAATTTTTTTAAAATGAAAAAAGCTCTGCAGAGGCAGCACTGGACGATATACAGGGGTAAGTTTGTATACAATAACAATATGAATGTGCAATTTCTGTTTGCAAGTTGTTTGCTTACATGGGAAACCTGCCATGCTTTCCCTTGAACTGATGGTTTTTTGTCTATGGACATAAGAGTGGTTTTGCCTACCTCCTACCACCTGTCTAAAGAAAATTAAAGAAAGTGATTAATCTGGTATTATTTAAGACTTGTTAGTTTACATACAGTCTCACTATGCCTGACGCTTCTAAAATACAAAGCACTGGTTGTGAGGTGCAGCAAGACTTTTACACAAAGCAAAGTCTAGGAGTACAGTACAATGAATTTACTGGATTCACTTTTCTTCAAAAGGACCAGAACCATCTGGAGACTCAGAAACATAGCAGTATCTCCACTTAGAGAAGGCTGTGTCTGAGGATCTTGGAAGACTCCCTTCACATGAGATACCTGCCCTAGCTTCCAAGATGCAGAACATCACCACTCCTAGGAAAACTGGTAAGATGGGGTTTCGATCTCCTGAAAAATCAAGCCCCATGTGCTTATTGTTAGGTTGATTTAATCACAGCTGTGAGAACTCAATGGTGTACCTATGCAGGAGGAGTTTTTTTGGGGGTGGGGTTTTTTGTGTTTTTTTTTTTTTTCTTTTGTGTTTTGTCCTGTTTTCTGTGTGCCCCCCCATACATTCCTAAATGCCATCCATATAGCTGCCTAACCAGGCTGCTATCAGTATGTAAACAAACACTGAATTTGCTCTTGGGTATTCTTTCCTCGGTACTGGGCTATTTTTTGCCTATGTATGTTGGAGGTAAGTTCTGCTATAAACTGAAATGCAAGCAGGAACTGCCTATAGTATTACAGAGAGCAGATGAGGAGTGCTGGTCCCACATAATTTCCATGGCCATGCCAAGATCACTCAAGCATGAACATCTTTTTTAAGTCCCACCACAAAAGGCTAGCAAAACAGAGCAGGGCACAGATCTCAGCTAATAGGGTGGCTACATGAGGACTGCAGTGCTGCCGGTGACAACAGAGAACATGCAAGTTGTTTTCTCATGGACTTTGGATGAAGTGGTTAAATTGAGAAACGCCTTTCACACCCTAGGCTGCTCAGTTAGCCAGGTCACAGTTCCCAGTTTAGCAGCTAATGATCACCACACCATGGCTCACGAAACTGCTGTGAAAATGAATTCTGGTGTCTGCTGAAGAAGCTTCCAACCCACAGGATTTATTTTCTTTCATAGCAGTACTGGACAAAACCCCCACAGTTACAGGAGAACCTATATCCAAATTAAGTCAGCTCCATAACTAGAGAGCACCTGTATATTATTTCCCACTTGCACATCTTTAAAAGATCAAAGAAAGCAACTAATTCCTTTTAGCACTCGTTAATTGGGAGTTTGACTGTTTGTGATGCACATTTTATCTTCTGTACATTGCTCAGAGCACTAAAAGGCATTTTACATTTTTAGTAACTTTACTGTGACTTTAAGATTTAAATCCTCCTGTATTTTTTCCAGATGCCCTGTGAAGTGCAGAGATGCAGTAACTGTAATTCTTTCTGAAAGCATTTTAAGAAGAACAGCTCTCCAAGCAGCTATAGCCATGGGCAATGTCAAATTCCCCTTTTTCTGCCAGCTGTGTTGTGTGTCAGTCCTACTTATTTTGAGTACCATTCACAGTTGTCTCTAGAAGTGCAGGGACCTCCTCCAGACAGACCACCATCTCTACTTGTTCTTTCACATTTTCCGGAGCTCTGACTTCTCCCCCAGCCTCCTCTCTCTGAAAGCTTACATCAGGTTCTCTTAACACTGTGACAACCACTGGCAAGCCAAACCAGGGCCAGGCCTTTGCGGTGAGCTGCTGTGTGTCAGCTGCAACGCTGGGGGTCCTTGCTGAAGCCCCTGGTGCTGCTGCAGCAGTGGATGGATGCTGACTGCCGATGGTCATAGTGGGTTGCCTCCCTGCTGGCTGCCTGTGACCAACGTAACACCGACCGAGAATTACAGCCCTGACAGTGTGTTGCTGTTTCTGGGCCCAAGGAGTAAATGAAAAGCATTAACGCATGCTAATTTCACTTTGCAGCTCTTGGGAACGGTGAAAGCAAGCAGAGCTGGAATTGCTCATGGTAGACAAAATCCACATAAAAGAGAGGGTGTGCACAGGAAGAGGAACAGAGACTTATTTACACCTCTTTGAGAAGCTTCTGGGTGCCTGACGAGCGAGAGGCAGAGAGCTCAGGAGCAGACACGGGTGCGCAGGGAGGATGCAAGCTGGCGCACAGGTCAGACCTCTGCACGGTCTGGGACGCGGGCCCCTGTGAGCACCATTATTTCGAGTCCATGCCAGGCAACTCAGAGGCGCACGTGTGACCACGGCAGCATGGCGCAGGGGAACTCTGTGCTGCCAGCAGCACCGCCCGGCTCCCCCCCAACGTGCAGCTGGGGCCAGGGGCTGCTGCCACCCCCTGCGCTGCCCCAGCTGTCCCCTTCTACATGCCATGGCCCAGGGCTCCTGCCTGCACTAGTGTCTCATCAGGCAGCTGCGAGGTGTGGACACAAACCGCTGCTGGTTCAAAGTCACCGTCCAGCTCTCCCAGCTCTGAACTGGCTTGCAGGTGCTGCACCATGAAGCCAAACCAAGCCCCAGGACAGCACAAGCCGAGTCTACAGCCTCCTGCCTGTTGGAGCCTCTGATGTGCCAGCCAGCACAGACCTGCGCCTTCGGGTTATTGCAGAGACCACCAGAACGCTGCCAGCTCAGAGGCAAAGCTCTCCCAGTCCCGCAACCATGACACTAAGCTGCCCAATCACCAGCACTTGCTTCAGCCATTGCAAACCTCACCAGCATCCCTCTTCTCGCCACTACTGTGAAGAGCACAATGTCAACCACAGCAGTAATACCTAGAGGAAGTTTCGGAAGTGCTGTTTTCTTAACTGCTTGGTGTGTGCTAGACACCTTATTATTATTTAGAGAATGCCCAACTGGAGAAGTGTTTACAGCTGATACACCTGAACCAGAACTTGCCCAACAAATGGAGGAATCTCTCTTCAGTTCTCCTGAGGGGCAGGGGGAGAATGAGGTGTGGGGTGTTCTTAGATATACTTCTCTTTGTTGGTGCTTACTCCTCTACCCATGGAGAAACAAGACCTCAAGGGGTGAAGAAGCCAATCTCGTCAATTAAAGGCGTAAGAAACCTTTCTGTTAGCAAGTGAGTAAAGCAACACCTGACAGGTACGGTAGGACAGTCTTTATCTTCTCCTCTTCATGAGAGTCTGTAGGCTTTTTCTTCCTTCTCCCATGCTTTGTTTACCTGCCATGCATGGGGACAAGCCGGCGGGAGTCCAGCCTGACAGTTCAACTGTGGACAGCCTGGCAGCCTGCATGTAGCAGAGCTGCACCGTGGTGCAATGAAGGGCTGCAAAAGACTCTGCTCTGGGGAGCTGCTCCAGCCTGGATGCATCTGTTTTACTCATGACAGGCAGCGAGTACCAGCTGTCACTGATGAGACCGACTCCACCACTTGTTGCTGTGTTCAGCAGAGAGGATCTGCGTCCCACCACCACACTCCATCTGTTATGGCCACCGTGTGGTTAATTCCTGTTCAAGGTTGAGCAGTGAAACAGCCCCATGCTATCAAAAGCTCCTCCAGCTGCCAACAGCCCCCCCCCTCCCCCCAAGCTGTGACCCCCCAGCCAGCCCCCTGAGGCGGTAGGGGCTCTTGCCACGAACCAGGCTGCGCTGTGGGAATTGACACAGACTATTTGCTCTGGAATTGCCATTACTCCCTGTCCATCCTTAACGACCTTCCTGCAGGCTGGCCAGGGAAAGCTGCTGCCGGGGCCTGGCGATTCCAGGCAGAGGTGGCGAGTGCCTGCGCGCAGCTCTCACTGGGCAGCTCGCCATGTGCTGCCAGAGCCCGGCAGTGCCCACTCCAGCTCCATCGGTCCCACTGCCAGCCTGGCCACGGCTCTCCACCTCGCCACAGACAGCTCTGTATTTTAGAACTTTCTTCTCATATTCCACATCAGCGATGGCTTCAGCAGTTCCTGTATCTGTCCCTCCATCGCTCCAGCCTGTGGTTTTGAAGTGCTTTTGATATTACAGAGGTATGAGCATCAAGGCACTCCAGGAAGACGTAAAAAGGACCCTCTCAGCATTGCCTTTCTGTACATTATCTGCCATCCTGGTCAATGTCTATTAGGAAGGAACTTTAGAGCGGTTCTTTTAAGAAGAAAACCGACTTAGGAAAACGAGACAAACATTTAATCCGAATGCTTGAAATAGTGCCAAGACAGAACAGGCTGGGGGTGGGCAGGGGGCAGAGTAATTCAGATGTAATTACCGACCTGACAGCTTACCAGCCCCTGCCCCTTCCGAAGGAGGGCTGCAGTGAACTAACACGAGAAACACCAACAGAATTTCTGCTGCCTCTGTAAAACACTTTGTTAAGACCAAACATCATCAGCATAGGTTAAAATAACTGCGTGGGGGGAAGTCTAGCCTTTGTATCTACCAGTTGTGCCAAGTATGAGGGCAAAATTTAGAGTAGGATTTTCATTGAATTAGGAAGAATCATTGGAAGTCTGGCAGCACTCCCATCATCTCATTTTACTTCGGAAACCTGCAGAACTATTGAACAGGCTAATGGAGGCCAGCAAGCACCTCCTTTTCTGTTCTGTGTTTATGTTGGGGAAGGGGACGTGGATCAGCAGCAAAGGAAGACTCCGCAGAGCTACAGCTTTGCTGTCTGTGGTGCCTCTGGATGTGTCCCACGTGCTGTTGCAGGAGGAGACTCCTGGGTATCTGTGGCGTGGGCTTTATTGTAAACGCCAAGGAATCGCTGCCTTTTGCGAGCTGCCGAGTGGAACCTGCGATCGCTTACGTTGGACGAACCGTAGAAACCCCCTTAAAGTCTTACGAGGTGCGAGATTTCTGTATCAGCGAAGGCGAGAGGTACATCGGGAGACCCCGCCTCAGGCCGCTCTCCCCTCCTCAGCCCCCCGCCGTGCGGCTCCGGGCCAGCGCAGCCGCTGCACCTGCCCCGGCCGCTGTTCGTTTGTTTCCCGGGCCAAGAGAGGATCACGCGGTTCTCTGCCCTTACAGAAACGCAGCCCGTGGCACCGGCACGGGTGGGCCTCGCCCCC
>JAVJGJ010000003.1:29488815-29499989 GCA_035590215.1 Microhierax caerulescens | reverse complement strand
GGCAACCTGGGCTGCTGGGAGGTGGCCCTGCCCGGGGCAGGGGGCTGGAGCTGGGTGGGCTTTAAGGGCCCTTCCAAACCAAACAGTTCTGTGAGTTTGCCTGCATAAAAGGTTACTTTTGCTGATGGCTATTTATTGTTTGGCCACTGGTGCTTAATAAACACAAAGCACATTTTAGAAATTGGACCTTGCGTTTACTGGACCTTACATTACTTATTTTGTATTTTTACAAGTGTGAGAAGCAGTTGTACTGTTAGTGTGGTATAAGGTGCGATTTTGTTATTGTACCATTCAGGCTATCCAACAAAAAGGCTGAAGACTCCCTACTTGTACAGATTTTTACAAGGAATAGCATTAGTTCTTGTGACTCTGCCTGGTGTTTTGGGAGAACATGCAAAACTGTATGTTTAATAATAAAATTTTATAGTCTTTATCTTAATAAAATGTTACTGGATTGTACTGAATCTTTCCCTTGGCACCTGCATTTATAGTTGTTTATGTTATTAGAATTTTATATGTGACATAGCTGGAAAAATTAATTCCAGCAGCTATGTTGTCTTGAAAGAAAAACATTCCTTCATTGTAATGAATGAATGGTGTTAGGTATGCAAGCTAGTGACCTTTAGAAAAATGAGCTGCTGACCCAGAAACTGATGAGAATCAGCAAGAGCAAATGAAGCAGAAGGCTTGCCCCAGCTGAACTGGGTTTGCTGGCAGAGCAAATTCATATTACAATTAAGAGAGATACAGTGGTCAGAGGGGAGCACTTAATGGGAACAAACATAGAACTAAATCATTTAGCCTGTTTTCCAGGCCTTTTCTTCTCAGACATGCTAAAGTGCATTTCGGTGCATTAAACTATGGATGTGTATGTTGTATATGGTTATCACGTTTCCAGGATGCTCCCAGTGAGTTCCCAAGAGCACTGACTCGGATGGGATGGGTCTGCTGCAGCCCCAGAGAACACAAACCAGCCTCTTTCATAACTGGTCTCTGAAGGGAATGCTCCTAGTAGAGGTATATTTTTGCGACGGCACCTAATCATTGTTTCTGCATGTAAACCCTATTAAAGTGTTGTGTTTGCTTTTTAATCTAAAGAAATGATGATCTGAGAACAATTGGCGAGGAGGACAGCAGTGCTTCTGCCCTCCGCTGTCAGTGCAAGCCTGCAGAGGCAGGTGGAGTGCCATGGTCAGTAGGGCTGGGCTTGTGGTGTTTTTTTGGGCTGTAACTGTGCTACATTTCAGGTGTAAGTAGTGCCAGAGGTCACCCCATAGCTCGTAGGTTTTCAGACCGCTATGTAAAGGGTAGCGGTGCAGGAACAGGCTTGTAATGTTGTGAGTGAGACCTAGTGAAATATTTCACTATTAATACTCAGCTTGTGTGGAAGGGGAAGGAGAAGAAAAGGTGAAAGAATGCTCTAATAAGCAAGCCTGGGTTTGGTGTTAGGTCTGTGCAGGCCCCTGGGCTGTTTCTGACCCTAGTGCTTCAGCCCTGCTAGCTCCGCTACTGCGGGTGACGGTCTGCTGTGAGGGATGCCCGATGGGCTGCGACGCTGGGAACCAGGCTGCTCTCCCGAGGGAAGGACGCCGCTCCCTCACGGGCATGTTGGCAGCCTTGCTTCTCACTTGAGGAGTCTCAGGCATAAAATTAAATCCAGCCTTGATTGCAGATCCTGGGAACAGGCATTGAAGCACATGCATCAAGCCTTATTTTCTCTGTCTGAAAATGAGCTCGGTGATATTGATTGATGTTGAGTGAATTACTCTTCCAATTTTTTTTCTCTTTGTGCAATTCCTGAAGGCCTTGGAGTTCTTTGAATACGTATATTAGGCACTCCTGTTAAATTATTTTTTAATATTGCCCTGTGCACTAGGATTCTGCAGCTCTGCATGAACACTCAGGTTTTGTGTGTTGGTTTTTGTACCATTTCCAAGTGGGTTGCTTAGCTGTGACTAATCAAAAACTTCACATTGTATTATTTTTGTTCTTTGGTTACATTTTGTGTCTATGTGCACTGTTGAAATTATACTTATAAATGCAAGTTTGGTAAATATTTGGGTAGGAAACTTGTTACATGACATTTCTGTGAGCGTAGATAGAAAATGTATGGCCACAGTGAGAGCAAACTCTGTAACCCTGGAGCGCTTTTGGTTGAAAATGCTCTGCAGTACTTGCACAGATCCAGAGCTTGCCTCGATGTAGCACTCAGAGCTAATAAAGTTATGATCAATATTATTAAATAATCACTAACAAGTTGTGCATTTGTACTGTCTTGTACCTGTTACATTAATTCAGACCGCCCACAAAATTAAAATTCTTTTGAAACTATTGCTACAATCCCATGAGCAGTATATTAAAATATTTTAGCCATAATGATGGAATGTACAGATGAGAGCTTTTATGCGAGGCACATCAATGAAATGGTTTAAAAGCATCTAAGTAACAAATACGTGGAAAGAAAATTATTAGAAAGAGAACCCGATGAGCTTCTCTGGCATGGGGGCTGCCTGTCGTGTCTGGGTTTAGTCCTGCCTGGCACACTGAGCTGATCCAGACCAGAGAGGCTGCCCCGCTGCTTGCCCCGTGTCCAGGTTGCTGTGGGTGACCATCCCGTAACTTCACCCACAGCAAAGTGCCCGCGGATCGATGCTGCTGCTGCTCTCCGTGCTCGGGGAGCTCTGGCGGGCAGCTCGGCCATGCTCCATCCCAGAGCTGTGGGAGCTGGGCGCACACGCAGGCAGGGCCGGCGAGGCTGCCCGCCGGGCACGGCTCTGGCCAGTGCTGCAGCTGTCTCTGCCCTCGTTTTACCCCAGTTTAGCTGTGCCTCACTGCTCTGTGGCTGGAAGGAACCCCGACAAGTGCCAGCCACGGAGCTGCTGATCGCTAGCAGCTCTGTCGGCCGTGGTTCGTAACAGTTCCAGCTACAGCAGAAAACTAGTTCCTTGAGATTTAGTAGACCCCTCTGAAAACTCACCCCAGCCTACAACCAGCAGGGTGGAATATCTGCACACTGTAATGGCGAACAAAGCAATTGAGGGGAGAACTTCAGCTGTATAAATAGACCAGTAATGGAATTTAATTAGAGATGGCAAATCTTAGTATGATATTAATTTGTCTACTACTTTGGGGAAAATATTATACATTAAATAATCTCTGATACTTAATCTCCTAACCTTACCTTGCCTTAAATGACTCGTGTAAGCAATTTACCAGTGCTGTTGTAGCAGAATACAAAACATGGTTAGAACCAGTAACTTCAGGTGGCACATTTTACATATAACAAATGGCTGTTTGTTATTATATCTCTTTAATGTGCTGCTATATACAAACTGTGTGTTCACTTGATCATTTTATTGATCTTATCCTTGAAGATAAATAGGTTATGAATATTACATGCAAAGCAAGACCATTCCCAAGTCTTTGATAAAATTCTGTATGTCAGATATGAAATGCAACTTGCAGATCGACTGAACATCAGCCAGCTGTTCTTCCAATTAATGCAGCAGATTGCTAACTTTTTGGCCGCTTTGTTTCTCTACAGCAGCCAAACATATCTATGCTCTAGCTCTTTCATGAGATTTCTGCTAGTTTAGTTCATTTTTTCATGAAGCACAGGGGACGTAATGTTGACATACACACAGAGGAAGATGACAGACTAATTGAAAACCAAAACCATTCCTTTTTAAGTAATAGTATAAATCTTTTGAAACATAGATATCCGTGTAACTGAAATATAGATAGCTGAAAATGTTAGTGTGGCTTTACTAGTATCGGAAGATAAGTTATTTGAACCTGAAGATCAGAACACTGTTAACAAGCATGAAATTCTAAAGCAAATTCTGCTGTTAGGTGCTGTGTCTGAGCAAGGGGACACTGGGGCAGCTATATCCCGGCTCCCCTAGCTGTCAGCAGTGCGGAGTTAAATAGTTCAGATGACATTATTACTCACATGAAAACTGGAAAGGTCTCCCTCCGAGCCCACACTGTCTCACACGCTCGCCGTAGAAAAGCCCATACTGGATTTTGCCAATAAACTTCTCCAGCTCCTGGCCGGTGGCGTTGACAAGCAGTGCTCCCGTCTTGCAGAGTATTGTCCCCTTAACCCACAGCTGCGTGCCGATGGCTGCTGCGGTCCCCAGTGCACAAGCGAAGCTCAGTGCCCCGGCTATGCAAAAGATAATTTTCTTCTGCTGGGCTGGCATGGCGGTGTGCAGAGTCCTTGGAGAGACACGGCTTTCAGCAAGGCAGTGACAAGGTCTTCATCAGCATGGCAAAGAGCCAAGCTCCCCGGCAGCCAGCCCAGCTCCAGGCGAGAGCCCTCTCCTCCGGCAGCCTCAGCTGACGACCTCCACGGGGCCCACGTTTCCTGAGAGATGCCGTCAAGGTTTTTCTCCCCGGTCCCCTCCTGTATAGCTCCAGCTTGCACACTGATGTGTTTAAATAAGCTGGAAAATAGAGCAGTTTGTAGAGTCTTCCAGTGCATCCTCTGTCACTTGATAACAAGGGTTTAGGGTGACAGAAGGGACCTCTCGGTAATTTGAGTGCTCGGCTGTTCCCAGCCCCCTGCCTGATTGGGCAAGCTGGGGATGTGAGACAGGCTTGGCCACTGCATCTGATTATCTGCCCTCCAAAAAGGAAGTTTTCAGAGTTTGTTTTTTTTTTCCCCAGGTTTTCCTCTAAAGCTAGCAATGCTGAGCTGCTCTATTCTTCCCTTCCCCCCTCCCCCCTGCCTCTTTTTTGAATGCAAGGGCACAGGTAACACGCTGTACCCCTGATGCCAGGAGGGCCCCTCTGTGGTATTCGGTTGCATTTGGGCACTTGCTTTTCCCTGGCAAGGGTGATGTGGTGTTATGCTATTATTTTGACTGTAGTGCATAGGATGCTTAGACAACCATTTCAGTTCAGGCTTCAAATGCACACAAACCCGTTTTCTCCTCTCTCCAGAAGACCCAGCCTACCCCGAGGCTCGAGGCTCGGCAGCGTGCTGGCTCCCGGTGCATCCTGCAGGCCAGGCACTGCTGGGCTCCGGCTGGGCACTTGCCTCTTTCTTTGTGCGAGCCACGGTCACAGGCATGAAATAACCCATCTTCCAGCGTGGGGCTGACTCGGGGCCTCGGCTAGGACCAGAAGCGTGGCCATCTGCGTCGATCTGACTGCCAGTCTCTTGGGAAAACAGAGGGCTAGGGTTTTTTTCCTGACCATATCAACTTAGAAAGTGGTTTGTTAACTGGATGCATATCCATTGCAGGAGTACTCAAGTGGTTTAAGAATATCCTATCACATAAGCTTAAAGGCAAGAGTCTGATTTCACTACATAGGTTTTAAGACAACCTTGGAATTAAAATGAAGCAAGGCTGTGTACAGAAAAATAATTTACTACTTTTTTCTTTAGGCTAATGCTTCAATGAAGCTTTGGGTTGTGCTGTGATTGTTGTAACCAAAAGATAGCATGCTGCTGTGCTGCTGGGATCCTTAACCATGGAGCTTGCACTGTGCACAGTGCTGAATCCATACAGGTTTGGGGGAAATGCTCATTTTTAAAGACTGTTTTGAATACTTTACTTGAGCAGAATGCATTTAACCTTCCCTGAAGGACTCTGATGTTTTACTATGATTATCACCAACACAATAGCAGTGAAAGGAACAGACTTGAATGTATGCATATAAAAATGACCGTGTCCTGGAAGAATTTGATGAGAGGAAAAAAAAATTTATTTGTAGTCACCAAAGCAGGTAAATGCCTTTTTTCCAAGAGTCAGCTTTCTGATAATCTTTCCATATGGAGAAATAGTTTATGCCATGGAAAATTGCATAATTTTCTGAATGAGCTAAGATGTTTCAGAATCCCTCAGAAAAGTGGAGGTGGCAATACAGGAGCAACCGTCGCGGAGGGGGATTGCCTTGGTCCAGCCATATCTTGCAGCGGGCTAGGCAGTGTCTGGTGGCATGAGGATAGCAGAGATGAGGATGGGCTGGAGATTAACACTGTGCATAGAGAAGCTAGAAATTAGATGAAAGATTGTCCTGGAGTAACTTTTTCTTGGAACGTTCATTATCAGCTATGGGTCCTGACTGCATTAGTTTGAAAACAGTTAATAGGTGCCTTGGCAGAGAATACAAGTCCCTTCCTAATTCCAGCTGTGAATTCTTCAGCAAACACTAAGGAGGCATCTGACAGGGTCTCTTTGTGTTTGCAGGTAACACAATGTTGCTTTCTGGGCAGTTATTTCCTGGTATCTGTGGTCCTGTGTTTATCAAACAAGTATAGGGGGAGGAAAAAGGTCATGCTCTCTGATGTTAAATTAAAGGCTGGCGGTTCTAGAAAAGAAGGGTTTCCTTCAGTGAACTTCTGACAGGTTTTTGTGACATCTTCCCTCTTCTAAAGCATGTGAAGCAAATAACAGGTTTACTGAGTGGGTAATTATTGAGTTATTTACTACTGGATAATTAACAGAAAAAGTGAAGCTGAGGTATCTGATGATCACAGAAAATATTTTATTGCAAATGCTGTGTGCTCCTCCACAACGAATACTGCTTTGAATGTATGACAAGAACAAAGAAGGTGCAGCAAATCACAAGATAAAAAGGGGAAACGGAAACATTGGTTTCTTCCCTCAGAAGCATTACATTCCCCACTTTCTGGTAATACCACACTAGAAATAAGACTTAGGTGTGTCACAGTTCAAGGACAAGCTTAACAACTGAAGTAGCCAAGGAATATTGTAACATTTCTGCTGTGGCTGGGATGATACTGAATTCCTGGCCTGAGTGTTGGGATGTTCCTTTTGGGAGCAGTGCCTCATGCAGCATCTTGAGCAGTTTCACAGCCTGCATTGCAGTCAGGTCTTTCCTGGAAGTTCCATCCTGTTTGCTGCAGAAGAGCCTTCCTCTGCAGCTTACTCTTCTTGCTCAGGTCTTTTCTCCCATCCTGCATGTCCAAGGTGTTACTAAATCTGCTCCTGTTTTTCCCTGCAGTATGGGAAATGACTGCCCTTCTCTGCAGTGGCTCAGACAGGCTCTGGAGGCTCCAACTATTACTGCTATAGCCCCCCTCCCGCATGCTACTGCTCGGGGCTTTGCCCTTGGTGAGGAGGCACGCTGCTCCTCCCTGCCTTCTGCCCTTTGTCAGGTGTCAGCTCCTTTGTTCCCTGTCCTTGCAGAACAATGCTGCACCTGGGACCTCTCCCTGAATCCCGGCTGGTTGCTGCTCCCTCTTGGTCCTGCTCTTTGGTCCTGGCTTTTCTGCAAGCAGATTGCTGATGTTTTCCTGTCTCCCTAAATATCCATTTCTCCCTTCAGGCATGCACACAATGAAAAAGATAAAGGAAAGACTGTTGTAATTGTTTAGCTTATTTAAAAAAAAAATAAATTAGGGCAAGGCTTTATTATCAGACAATCTTGAGTGTTTGGATGCTGAGCTATGCAGGGGTCCTGTCTCTTATGCTGTACTTGTATGGGGCACAATGGCAGTCTTGGGAGGCTTTTCAGCTTGTGCCTTACCTTGTAGAGGACTTGGCACTTTTCCTCCCTGTTTACACGGTGTTGTCTGCTCCTGTGTAGCTGTTCCTGAAAAGGGCTGATTTTAAATTGTCATTGATGCACTTTTCACCTCAAATCTTCTCTCAACTACTAAGCTTTAAAAACCCCAAACACCTAAATTTAAAGAAATAGACTATAACGCTTCTCAACCCAACTCTCTGGAGTGTTGTATGAAGATTAACTCATTAATTTCAGTTTTCGTTGTAAGTATAAGATGACATGTGAGTACTAGTGGTGATGTATAAAATGCTACCTACCATCCTTGTGACTTCAGTCCCAACTGCAGATGCTCGGCTCCTCCTTCAGTCTGTCCCCAGCATGAGCAGCACTATGTACCACTCCCGTTCACCGACTCTGCATTTAGCAAGGCAGGTCAACAGTGCATGAGGTGAACAACCACTGCAAAAAATGCACTGAAGTATTTCTGATGAGAGCAAATGCCTGTTAATGAGGAGTGGAAAAGAACCACCTCCTTTTTTCTCCCACAGATGCCTTAACCCTGGTTTGCTATACTGAAGGGTAAATACGCAATGTGAGATACAGATGAAGAAAAGTAACTTGTTGGGAAGCAGTATTAGCATGCTGTTTCTTATGGAGTTTGAAATGTGTTGTGTGAACTTAATCTTTGGCAATCATTGCAGTCAAATGGATGCTTATTTTTAATTTTATCAATTAAATTTATCCTATGGTAAGGACAGAGTAGAAAAAGATTTTTGGACCTCCAAAACTGCTGCCAAGTTTTGTAAGAGATCTGGATTTTATAACTTTCATGGATGAAAACTTCTGTATATCCAGTCATGTAATGACTCATGATAGATGTAGAACTGATGCTGACTATGTTTTGCTCTTCTCCAACATGTCGCAATTGCGGTAGAGTTAATACCAATTTACCAGGAAGGCCAGCCTTGGTTGTAGTAATGTTCAGGATGAAAACTCCAGGACTGATAATGACCCAGTGATGTGCATGTTAGCAGGAACACCTGTGGGAAGCTTCCATGTCTGCACTCCAGCTGATTCTAGCCAACAAGTGGTTCTATTTGTCCCTCATTACCATGGGAACTGAATAGACCTGCAAATGTTAAAAATGAGATGTCCTTGAAAAAAGCATATAACCAATAATTAACCCAATATTTTCAAAGTTACCCTCTATTTTTAACTACATCAGCAAACTCACAGCATATGACAAGAATTTAGTCGTGATGGTAAAAAAAAAAACATACCATGAACTGGTATTTGCCATTCTTCCTTATTTGGAGCTTATTCCTCAAATTCACATACTAAAGTGGTGACTTAAGGCACAACTCACTTGACCAAAGGCAATGTGAAATACTTCTTACCCTGTGAACAGGGACAGCTCAACCAAACCTGGCTTCCCTGGCAGTGTTTCTGGAAAAAACCCTAAAGCTTCAGGTCAGAATGTTTTCAGGCTTGAGGGTTTAAGAAACCTGGATTTGAAGCAGGACTTCACAAACATCAGTGACTGAACTGAGGACAGGAGCAGTGGATAGTGCAGCTCTGTAGCCTGATCTGTGGACTTCATGGGGCCAGTGTCTGCTGGGACACCTGCAATTCAGGGGTGCTGTAAAATGCAGGCAAATCAATGCAGAACAGTGGGTGCCATCATCAGATTGTCAGACCATTCTGCATGACACAAACACCACCAAAAGACTGGGATCTGTGTGTTTAAATGCATCCAGATGTGTTTGGCAAAGTCTCAGGAATAAAGATACTATCTTAAAACATGAGTGATGTTAATCTTCCCAAAGCCAGGGACCACAACACTGATTTAGTGTGCCAGTGTAACTTATGAAAAGCTCTGAAGCATTTTTATCCACTGGTGGAGTGAAGGAAAAGAACTGAAAAACACTGCTGGTCTTTGGAGCGTGGCCTTGGATTGCATACAAAATCTGATAAATCTGTCAAGGAGGACACCTCAGAGCTAGATATTAAAGTTTGATGATCTCAGACTTGTTGATCCTCACTTCTGGTGAGCACCACAGCTGGATGCATGAAATGTAATTCAGTACAAAAGTGGCAAAGATTTAAGTAGATGATGCATTAACAAATAGGAGACAGCGCAAGGCATTACTAGTCAACTTTATTGCTATTGCCTATTCAGCCTTGGCTTTTAAGTTGTCTGTGGCTTGATCAGAGAATTGCTTAGAGACAAAAAAAATGGGGTTTGCTTGTATTTCCTGTACTTGTCATACTACATTGGAACTTAAACTCATTTGTGGGTGCTGCTGTTAATTTTATTTAGACTTATTTGCAACTGGTTGTTTAATCTTGTATTTCCAAAGTACCTCGTATTTGTACTGGCCTGGAGAAGTAGCACTAGGAGAGGATCTGGCACACGTAGCAGGTAGAAAGGGGAAAGAGCGTTTTCACGCTTGTTTACTGTAATGCTAATAAAGGGATGCACCTGCCGCTCCAGCCCCCGAGGAGCTGGGCCGCGGGGGGCGAGGGCACGTCTGCACGGCGGGACCCAGCCCGCGGCCGGGAGGCGGGTGCGGGCAGCCACCCGGGCCCGAGGAGCCCGCAGGCTGTGATGTCCCGTTACTTTTGTTCTGAAGGTTCGCTAAGCAGAAACCGCACCTCTGTTGACACTGCATTTCCTGCTTGGCCGATCCAGTGGGATCAGCGGATCCACTTGGGTGGTACAGGCGGGCCCTTGGGAGCATCCCTCGGGAAAAGCGGAGCACGGGCCCTGTGGCCGTGCGCCGGGAGCGGCAGCCGAAGGGAGATGGACCGAGCGCCTCGTCCAAGGTCCACCCACGGCTGAAGCCCCCACAGGGGTCACGGTCACTGCTGGTGAAGCAGCACCGTGTAAAAAAAAAAAGTCTTATACACTCCCTGCTGGCAAAACTATTTTCTTTTAATCTGTTCTTACTTGGGGGGTGGGGCAGGAATAAGGGAGATGAATTGTGAAATAAATCGGCACTGTCTGGAGAGGGGAGAAAAAAGAAAAAGACCAAAACAAATAGTCCACGTCGCATAAAAAAAAAAAAAAAAGAAAAAGGTTTAATTTTCTTTGCGGGGACAGCGGGGGGGGGTGGGGGGGGTGGTGGGGCTACTACAAAGATTTCCCTGTGTAAGAAAAGTAGCCTCCGAACTCCCTCAAGGACACAGAGAAATATCCCTTACTTTTCCACACGATGCCCGAAGGAAGGAGAAAGACAAAACGCCAGGAGAAAGGAAAAGCTGGAGGAAGCTGGGGAAGTAGCGAAGGAAGAAGCGAAAGGGCAGGAACGAGCGCGAAGGGGCAGAGGAGACGCGTACGGGCGAACGGGAGAGCCGAACGGGGAAAAAATAAAAAAAAAAAAAACTGAGAATCCGCGGGGAGGTGGGCAAGGGGCAACACGGCCGGGAAAGTTGGCGAGCGCAGGCGGAAGGGAGAAGAGGGCAGCGGGAGAGGCGGCGGGGAAGGGTCACAAGCCCCGCGGCGGGGACGAGCCGAGACGCCGGGGAGCCGCGGCGCCCGGGCGGGTCGGAGCCGGGTGGGCTGCGGCGAGGGCTGCGGAAGCGAGCGGGGCGGCGGGTGCCGGGGAAGGGGCGCAGGGCGGCAGAGGCGGGACGAGACCGCGCCGGAGTTGGCCGCGCACTTACCGCTCCGCCGGCGGCGGCCGGGCGCC
>JAVJGJ010000003.1:29410800-29481834 GCA_035590215.1 Microhierax caerulescens | reverse complement strand
TTCTGGCGATAACAAGGGATGTGCAGCAGCATTCTGTTGTGGAGCAATGCATCTGGTTCCAGTGATCCTGGTGTATCTCCAGGAGAGGAGGGTGCACTGCTGCCCTTCCTCTGGTCAGGATGGCTGGTGACTGGCACTGTTTTCATGAGGAAGATTTATAGCTGGGTGCTAGGGAACACTCCAGGGTTTATGAAGGCTGCCAAGGCCTTGTTTCCTGCTACCCTTTTCACAGGCAGCAATCCTCTTTCAGGAAAACAATGGCATCCTTATCATGTTATGGCCTTGAAGCGTGTAGTAAGGCAGACACTTGATGGGGACTGGAGGATAGGAGTGGCATCGTGTTCCCCTTCACTGAAATCACCTGGGTGTGCAAAGTGCTTTGTGGGTTCAGGTGAACGCAGAGTGTAACATACTAGCAAATACATAAATTTTCTTTATAAAAATGTGCTTCTCAGAATTATGTGACTTCTTAAATTGTCATTTCATTTTTTTTCTCTTAAAACACTTTGCAGGATGAACTTACTGCAGTGAACGTAAAGCAAGGCTTCAGTAATCAACCTGCCTTCTCTGGAGATGAGCATGGATCTGCTAGAAATATTGTCATTAATGCCTCAAAGGTAAGACAGGGCCTTTCAGTCTGAGTATACTCACTGAAATTAGAACCAAGCTGTCTGGGGTTGCACTTGGTTCTTGACTGCTTTGCTTTCTAGTTGGAAGTCTTCATATTAAAGTTATTTACAGAACTAACATAAGAATGCTGGACAGTGTTTCTGCTATCTACTGTTATCAGTCTTCAGAGGAAAACATGGATGCCAAGAACAAAACGTGAGTAGCACATTTTAGTGTAGAAGAGATATTAATTTTTGCTCTTGTTCTTTTATTTGCTTCACTTACAAAGACAGTAGTGACTCCTTCCCTGGGAGCTCCTAGTATTTACACATCTTTAGCTTGCTTTCATCTTGTATCTGTTTCATCAGGCTGTTTTCTGCCAGGAGAAGCTGGTCACTGTGGTCCAGGTCTCTTGAAAATATGTTCTTGGATTGTTTAGTGAAATTCAGCTTAGCTCTCCTGCAGTGTTTTTTGAGAATCAAAGAAGTGTGATATATAAAAGAGCAATAAAAATCAGTAAAATATTAGTTATTGTCCTCCAAATTGAAAATAGCAGCTGTTTAGGAAGAAACCCGACATCCCCTATTTCACTGAGGGATCTGTCCAAATTCATGCACTCTCTCCCCACCCCCTGCTTCTGTTGGGAAAGCAGGAAGAAGTGGTTTCAAAGGAGACTGTTGTCAAGAAGTTTATACAAATGTTTTCAGCCAAAGTAATTTTCTGCTGTTTGACTTTTAAAATGTATAACTTTTTATGGCTTATTGGAAAATGAATTTATTTAGACAATGATGCTCTTTTAGTTTAGTGGAAGAAGAGATAGAAGTAAATAACAGGGTTGCTATTATTGAAATGTTAAAGATTTTCCTGTTACATTCTTCTGATTTTGTTTTCTAGAATTGTTACCTGCAGGCGCTTTCTGTCTTATGTTTTAATTATTCGTGTTTTGACTATTGAACATAAGTGTTTGAAAAGTAAAATGGAATTTCACAAGAAAGTGCTTGTAGTTATTTGGAAGATTTAAGTGTAGAATTACCATAATAAGTTCAGTATCTCCTAAAAGCTTTTCATATATTTTAAAATTACCTAGCTATGAATATATTTATTAGAAAATCAAACATTTTATTCTTACTGACAGCCTAAAAATTAGTTTCTATTACAGTAATTTTGAAAAGTAAATAAGCTAACATGGGAAGTAAAACTTCTGTTGGGTTTTTTTCTGCTGTTTTGGGATTGAAAATGCTGGGGAAGCAAATCTTGAAAAGCTTTTTATTCTGGATGTATGGAGTTGTAGTGGAGGTGTTTGGAATAGAAATCAGAACACTTCCTAGATTACCCAGATCTTTGAATCTTTGCCTGCTGTAACTAATGATGGAAAGACAATGAAAGTGGTTCTTGTGAGAGCGTAGTTTGTTCTAAATATAAGCAAAAAGCCAGTATTTACACGCTTTATGCTATGGTAAAGCGTAAATAAGGGGAAGAGGGTTCTGAGACCTGGTAAGAATACCCTGAACTGCGGCCTGAATCTGAGATGCTGATCAACCAAAGGGATGTGGCTCTGGGCATTCACTATGACCTGGCCTAAGCAGCAGCTGTATCTCTAGTATCTCTGGGGCCTCGTTATCTTGGGCTTGGTTTTGCTGACCTGCACCTTCTGCAGTGATACTGCAGAAGTGTTGCATGGGTGCTTAATATCATGAATCCCCATCTCCTAGCTACAGGGAATTAAAGTGTGATCTTATTAGATTGATAGCCTGGACTAGTGTGATTACTGCATCTATTCACATGGAAATCTTTCGTGCATTAATGTAGGATAGATGCTTACTTACTGCGTTGTCATGTATGTTTTGCCTTTTTTTTTTCTCAACAGATTGGCGCTTACTTTAGCAGCATACTAGCGGAAAAGCTAAAACTTAACACTTTCCAGGACACAGGGAAGAAGAAACCACAAGTAAATGCCAAAGACAACTACTGGCTGGTTACTGCTCGGTCTCAGAGTGCAATTCACAACTGGTTCACAGATTTAGCAGGAAGTAAACCCCTGACTCTCTTAGCAAAAAAGGTATCACAGTACTCCTTCCTCCATTTCTTGGATATTGAATTGTACTGAATTGGGCTGTAAGAATAGGGCAGTATTTCTGAACGTGCTGGATGTGGAGCAGTGCTGGAGGCAGCTGCTGCTGTGTAGTGTGTTTCCTCTCTGCAAGGAGGGTGCCTGGGCAAAGGGGAACTTGGGATCTAGCTATTAAGAAGTTCCTTTGAATGACTAAGTTTCAGCTCAGGCATGTTTATTGTATTGACAGCCAGATTCTTTGCCTGTACGCTTCACTTCAAGGATCTATTTCTCAAGCAAAGGAACAGTTTACAGAAATTCTTGTGTCTGGCAAGGAGATAATAGGCTAGGAAGCTGATGCATTTTTAAAAGAACCTGCCTGCTAACTCCAACCCCTTTGTGTGCTCTTTGCTTTTAAATTTGTATTAACAATTTTTGTTAAACAGTCTTATTAGTTGCATTCTTGTTAAAGTTTCCAATTAAGGAGAAGAATTCTTGCTACTTTGTAGCAGTCTGTACTGGAGAAGGCAATTTTGAGCTGTTTGGATCCTGCATGCTGTTAAGAACAGCAGCACAAAATAAGTCTGAAGTGGTCATTAGAACTCATCCAAGGCAGTATCTAGAACACAGTAACAAAGGTGCTTTTATTTGTGCCTTTCTTTCCTGGAGCTCTGTGTACAAGCAGCTAATCTTAGAGTATCTGGGAGTTTTTCTGAGTATAAATCGAACTGAAATAGGGAACTTGTACTCCAAAACTATTGAGCATAAATGGATCAAAATAATAGAAGGTACAAGTTTCACCAGTTTTTGGTCTGTTGCCATGCAGCTGGTGAAGAATATGTGCTGCTTTGCCACCAGTAGGGCCACCAGAAGAAGAAGAGCTTTGCTGTGGCAAGCATGCCACCACCTTATGTTTCCCCTTAATTTTCTGAGAGGTTAACTTTGTGACTGGAATTGCTAGAGAGATGTCTTTCATTATTTTAAGGTTGGTTTTTTTTTTAAATAACCAGATTTATAAACCCACTGATAACAGTAAATAAGCATGTTAAGAACGCTGAAACTGATTCTGTAGAGTCCCTAGACTGACCATTGAAGAACATTACAGGAGAGGGTCAGTGCTTTGTTTGCTGCTGTCTTCAGTGCAGATAAACCTCTGTTCACACACTCTGTTAGAAAGGTTGAGCGTGCCTGAAGCAGCAATGAGGATTTTTTGGTAGGTTATGCTTGCACTCCCTTCTGTCTCCACTGGGTATGAAATGTCTTGTTCTCATATATGTTGCTTTAACAATGCATTTTGAAATTATTCTACCTTTATGCAGAACGGTGTAAGGATTGCTGTGACCCAATAGGGTGACTCTTTACCTGGAAGTCTTGTGGGACCAGCCCTGTTGTGTGCATAGCCAGTGCAGGCTGTATTAGCTGGCCAGGCTGTGTTTCCCTAGTACACTGTGGTTATTGTGGACTCTCCTGAACCAGGGGCACCCAACAAAACTGGCAGCATCTGTGTCAATGAACCCTTACCCAAAACCTTGCTATATCCATTTCCCAGAGCTTCTGACAATTAGCTTGCAGGACTGTTTCTGCACTTTGGATGTCTTTGGCTGTGTTGAGAGGTTTGCTGGTGGCCCTGTAGGCATGTCTAAGCAGGGAGAAGGATGCTCCTGATGAAACATGGGGGAAGTGTGGGGCAGTATCTCTTTTTCGTTAAGTCTCTTAGTTTCTGTGTGTCTAGACAACAGGTGCTGGCAGTGTAGCAAGCTCCTAGGCTGATGAAGAGTTCTGCCACTGTCCAAGTAGTGTGGGGTTGAGCAGAGGAGGCCTAGGCTAACCCACAGGTGCCAGCTGCTATTTGGACTGTGTGATATAACTTGCTTCCTGTTTCATTTCAGGTTCCTATTCTCAGTAAAAAAGAAGATGTTTTTGCTTACTTAGCAAAATATTCTGTGCCACTGCTGCGAGCGGCATGGCTGATCAAAATGACGTGTGCCTACTATGCTGCTATTTCTGAAGCTAAAATCAAGAAACGCCAGGCCACTGACCCAAATATTGGTAAACAAACTCTAATGTATAAATGCATAATAATAGCTGAAGGGGCCTGTTCCTCTTGTTCGTGGTGAGTGACTTGCAGTTTCCTTCTCCCAAATTCCCCTTTTGCTCTTCACACCAAGAGATGCTGAAACAGCCCCTCTCTCCAGCCTTTCAGGTTGTCTTCCCTTTCCTCTTGAAGGTTGTAAGCATTTTTTGAGTAGACCCTAGCAGGAGGTTCAGAGCAGACAGCAGTGGTCTGGTTGCTTTCCTAATTTGCTGTGAATACCTCTGCTGGTGATAAGAGAGCATCTGTGGCTCTCCTAGAGGACTGAAGTGGTGATGCTGTGCACCAAGACTGGGGCTGTTCCTTTGCTTGGGACGTGTGCTCATTAGGGTGGAGTTAAAACAAACACCCTCTTGGTTGTCTGGAAGTGGGGGAGAAAGAGGAGTAAGGAGGAGGTGAGGAAAGCAAAGATTGTCCACTCTGTTGTGATAAATTGGTCTAGACCTAGCTTGCTGTGGCTGGGAGTAGTAGCTCTTTAAAGTAAAAGGGGTTTATGCTTACTGGGAAGGTTCATGTGCATCAAGGTAGGCAGGTGCTCCTGCTCTGGTTCTGCTTCAGGATGGTGCCATGGTGGCACCTGCTTCACAGCAAGAATGAAGGAAGCCAGTAAGGGTGTCTGTGGGCTGAGGGGCCCATGGCTGTTATGAATGAATATTCTGAAGTAGGTTACCGAAGATTGTGTCCTCTGTCCAAATTCCCTGTTTTGCAAAGGTTATTAAGAGCTTTTTGGGAAGTAGTTTGCTGCATATTACTGAGCAGCCTTTGACAGTTCCCAAAAATGTTTTATGTCTGTGCCTCAGGTAACAGAAAGGTGGTTGCATGGTTTCTAACTCAGTGGCACAGAGATATTGGTAATTGCTTTGGGAAAATATTTTTTCATACTGTCACATGAAATAAGTTTGAAGTAGTAGATTTGGAATTGTTTTTCCAAAAGTGAGTGAATGTTTGAAGTAATGTGGTTAAACTGCTCTGTGGAAACAATGAAACCCACTAGCTTCATACAGAAATATCAGTGGATATGGATAGAAAAGCATTCAACATGTAGTCTGTTTATGTTGACAGAACTGCCAGTTACAAATGCAAAGGGAAAAAAGAATGAACGCACTAGCTGAAGTCTGAGGTGGGTAGTAAACAGTGAAAAATAGTTGTGTTTGAGAGTGGTAGTTCCTGTAACTGACAGTAAACAGGTTTAGGTTGTCAAAGCAACTGCATTATGTATTCATAAGAGTATGCTCTTCTGAAATGTGCTGCATGCTGATTAAATACAGGTCTGTCAGGTGTTTGTCTCCAAGATATTAACAAATAACCTTGGTTGTTCCAGTTACTGTTCAGAGAATGCCTTCCTTACAATTCCTCTTTTCCCAAAGCTTTATGTGTGTGACCAAGCAAGTTTGTTCACTAATTTCTCCAGGTTGTGCTAAATACAGAATTATTGCTGAAGCAGGGAGGAAAACCTGGTAATTTTTAGTAGATTTCTGTATTTGCTGAACAGCACTACTGACTTATCTAGGAAAAAGGAAAGATAAACAGTCTTGTTTGCAGACCTCTGCACTGTGCTGGTCACTCTGACCTAAGAAACTGCTCCTGAGCTTTTGCATTCTTGCCAGAGTGAAAATCTGGAGGAGTTGTCCGTTTCAGAATGGTGATAGAAAGAACGGTTTTACATCCCATTACTTGTGCAAAGTCCTGATGAGTTTTATGTTGGCTGTATTTGGAGGGAGAAGGAAGAGGGAAGGTCCAGATGGAAGGAAGTAATGGACTATATTTATTTTGCCTATTTCAAGGCTGTTTTGTGGCTGAATGCTGAAATTGGTGAAAGAGACAGGTGATTCCCTAAAGGCATACTTTTGTGTCAGTGCCTGTTACGTCATGCTAAGCTAGCAGGCTGCTTACACACTTGACAGTTTCTGTGCTTTGAGACCAATGCACAGGAGAGGCATGCAAGAAGCCTGTTAATTCCCACTAGGTGCTGCATTATGCAACCATAGGTTAATGCTTTAGAGGAATATATATGATGACAAAGGCAATGTAAGTTTGTTTCAAATCTCACTGTGAAAGAAACCTTTTATCAGCTGAAGTGTTCTAATTGTAGGCTTATTTTGTAGAATGGACTCAAATTATAACCAAATACCTTCGGGAGCAGCTGGCAAAGGTTGCAGAGTTCTATCATGTGACTTCTAGCCAAGGCAACAGCTCTGTAGTGATGCCTCAAGAGATGGAACAGGCCCTGAAGCAGTGGGAATATAATGAAAAATTGTCATTTTATATGTTTCAGGTAATACTCCAAGGAGTGCATGGATTTTTTTTTAATTATTTTTTTTTAGGTTACCATTCTTGGAAAGTTCAATTTTAGAACTTAGTGGTAGCTTTTGTCATAAGACTTGCATAAATTGTAAATGCTAATTAATTTTAAAGATTTGCTAGCTGAAAAAGCTTTGATTTTCTTAGTGTGCCTGATTGTAATTGCAGCAAGGTATTCAATTATTCTCTCTTCTGTATTATCCCATGTTTTTAAGGGTCTTTTTAATGATTTTGTATCAGGCTGCAACCACCGTGGCACATGAAGCCTTGCATGTTGGAATGGTGGCCTGGCTGTTCAGTTCCATGTGGTTCTAGCCCAGAATAACTCTGGTTGTTTCTACCCCAGGTTAGAAATATCGGAAGGGTTGCTGGGAGGGAGTCTGTCAGCAGTAAGTCAGACAGCCTGCTGAATTGGACCTGCTGTACGCAGTTGCTTCCCTATCCATGGACCTGCTGTGATGGGTGACTGGTTCCTGCATGGTTAAGGTGGTTGAGGGTCTTGGTAGCTCTGTGCTGATATGGGTAATGAGACCTAAACCAGAAATGAAATTAAACTTGTAATTAGACGCCTGCTTGTTCAGTGCTCCCAGTTAATATGTGATCTGTTATTTTAAATCCTTTAAGGAAGGAATGCTTGAGAGACATGAGTATTTGACATGGATACTGGATGTTTTGGAAAAAATCAGACCCACTGACGATGATCTTCTTAAGCTGTTGCTGCCGCTAATGTTGCAGGTACATGCATATTTTAAAGTCAGAGTCAATATAAGTGTGATTCATACATGAATGATTTTAATATTTGTGATGGTGAAACCTATATAAACAATTTTACTTAGGACATTTAAGGAAATATATTGCACAGTGCATGTTTGGAATTTATAAACACCTTTAAAATGTTCATCCCTAATAATCCTTAACTTGATTTGGTAGAAGGATTCTGTTACTGTAACTGATCCTGGAGGGCAGATGAAGTTTTGAAGAGACAGAAGTACAGATTGGCATTTGAGTTGCTCTTTTTTATTTTTTACCTTCTGGACTCTTAAATATTGCAGGTGATCCCTTCCAGTTTATGCATGCCTAATGTTAGGTTGTTAAAGAAAATGAATACGTGGAGTAGACTGTGTAGTAAACTTTGCTTTTTTTTTTTTTTTTAATTTCAGTATTCAGAAGAGTTTGTTCAGTCCGCTTACCTATCCCGTCGCCTTGCTTATTTTTGTGCCAGACGCCTGTCTTTATTGCTAAGTGATGGTCCCAACCTTGTAGCTGCACACTCTCCACATATGATTATCGGACCAAGTAACCCTCCTCTGGCAGCCCCTAGTCCTACTGCGCCTGGTCCTGTGGTGAGCCCAGTACAGCTGGCCTGCTCAGATTTCCTCTCTTGCCCTCAACACCGTCCACTGGTGTATGGACTCAGTTGTATGCTGCAGGTAGGCCGATGTTCTGTTGCTGTTTGTTTTCATGGCTATAACCACGCAGTTTATTGGAAAACAGTGTTTTTTGCGTGTGACAAGGTGTGCTAGCTGTGGTTTGAAATGTTCCTGTGTTGATTAAAGGGTGAGGACTGAGTGGGTCTGGAGGGAGTAGGAAGGTGGATTCTCCATACGGGCTGAGGCATGATGGTGGAACAACTTGGAGAAGCTTGTGGTGCTTGTGTGTCTGTCCGCACCTCTGCTGCAGGAAAGAGCGACTCCGCTGCCCAGGGATGGCTAGGCCTTCCCTCTGTGATGGAGTGTTTCTGGTGCAGTAATGCTCTGCCATCACATTCTCATCCCCAGTGAGCCTACGTGGTTCTGCCAGGCCCTGTCTGTCTGCTGAGTGTGGCTGGGCAGAAGGCAGTACCATACGTGCTCCTGCAAGTTCTAACCTTTGAGGGTTTCCTCGCTTTTTCCCACTTGTCACTGATGCTTGGTGCTGCTGCAGGCTGCTTCATTTTGTTTTTGTCAGAATTATGAGCAGTTTGTATTGCCTCATCAACTTCCACAGTTTTTGAAACTGTGGAACAGAAGAGACTGTTCACTTAAGCTTGTTGCTCGGCAATAGCAGAACTGTCAAGAGAGAAATTATTTTCTAAAAAAGGACTTGTGTTCTGAGCAGCAGTTGTTGTTTGCATTCCTGAGTGCTGACCTGGTGAGACTTCCTCAAGATCCTGCTGTTTGTCTTTGCGGATTGCACAGAGATGTCCTGGTGTGGTCCTGGTGTGGTGGTACCAGGAGTATACTGAATGCTCGCAGGATCACAAAATCACAGAGTGGGTGAGGTTGGCAGGGACCTTTTCAGATTATGTCACCCACGCCCCACACTCAGACAGGGTTAGCTGGAGCAGGTTCCCCAGGGCCATAGCCAGCTGGATTTTTAACCTCTGTGGCACCTCTTTGGGCAACCTGCTTCATTCAGTGCTGGACAACCCCCACAGTAAAAGAGCACTTTCTTGCAGTATGCAGCCCTCTCTATGAGGGCTGCTGCTTTTTCCGCAGTCATCACAGTGTGGGAAGTCCAGAGCCAGGACGCAGGCTGGGTTGTACGCAGGGAAGGCTGTCAGCACTCTCTGAAGAAAGTAAGTGGGAGAATATCTGTATTCCTCTCTCTGCTGAAGGTGTATGGGTCAGGAAGTTAGGTTCCATCTAGCTCTCAGCATGCTGTGATGTTTTTCCTCTTGAACACGGATCTGTTCTGGGAACGTCAGCGTTTGGCTCCGTCCTGGGCTGCCGGGGTGTACCTGTGTACTCTGGCAGCTTTACAGCTGCTCTCCACTAGCAACACAGCTGGTCGTCTTTCTGCTTTTCATGTACTCTTTGGGTTTGTCTATGAGTGTCTGTTTTCTCTGCGTTTTTTTCCCTACCCCTTTTCTTTGTGCTACCAAGTGGGCCCAGAGGACAGCCTGGATTCAGACAAGCTCTCCTCCTTTTCAGAGGAGCATTTATCTAAGCAGTGATCTTGCTAAGGTGCTGCTTTGTAATCTGGATCTGGACTGGGGGAGCTTCCCAAGAAGTAGTCCAGCCATCTCAAAAATAACCATCTGTAAGATGAATCAGTTGCCATCATTTTAGATGATATCTAAGGTCTGACCCCAAAATACCAAAGCATTCTGCTTTTGCTCTGTACAACACCAACAGCTACAGGGTAATATGTACCTTCTGACAAGCTGTTTTGAAGCTTGTCAATAGAAAATCTTTCTTTTTAAGTAAATCTTTAGTTCTTTGTGCATTTCAGTGACTCTCTTGTGCTTTAAAATCTTCACAGAAGAGTTGATTTTAATTAGTTTCTTAAATTTTAGTATTTCACTTGTAGCTTCTTTCTGTAAGCTGAACACCAAAATTACTTCTTTTTTTTCTGAAGCCCATTCAAGTTTCACAGAAAGGATCTGACTGAAATTAGCCTTTGGTGATATTCTTTGATGGCTTTATGAAAGCAGTACAAATAGGAATTGAACACATATATTTAAATAATTAATAGAGAAGGTGAATTTCCTCAAATGGGTGTTTTAAAGTAATTGTGCATAGGCCTCTCTTCTTGTTTCTTTCACTGTAGCAGTTAGACCAAAAGTGATTCTAGTCTCATGGAATCTGTTATCATTCGTATTGTCTATCACACCTGTTTAGAGAAAGAAATTACTTCTGTTTTATACTGTTGTTTGCAGACTGTAACTCTTTGTTGCCCAAGTGCCTTGGTGTGGAATTATTCCACAAATGAAAATAAGAACGTTAATCCAGGCTCACCTCTGGATTTACTTCAAGTTGCTCCATCTAGTTTACCTATGCCAGGTGGAAATTCAGCATTTAATCAGCAGGTGAGCTTTTTTCATTGTCACATTATTAAGATCTGGTTTATCTCCCAATTAATGATTTGTGATCATTAGGACTACAGCCAAGTTTAGATATTTTTGTAGGTCTAGTTTCAAGACTAGTGTTGTGCTAGTTTTTTATTACTTACTTTGTACTTTATTTGGGTACTGATTTTTGTGAAAATACCAGGAATTTTATTTACAGTCAGATGTTTTCTGTTTTTAAACTGAAATTACTTTAAGATGTAAAATGGCAAATAAGGAAGCTTGGCATACTGTATTGTGAGATGTGTCTTTTCAGACATACTGAAAGTTAAATTCTGCTAGGTCAGATATAAGGAAAAAATAGTTTATGGTAGAAGATGATTTGTGACAGACAAAAAGCATTTGAATAGAATATACTTCAGTTTGTTGTTCCCAAATGTAGGGAGTGTTGTGGAACACCATAGGGTACCTTGCTTCTGCTGAGGAAAGCTGTCACAAGCTTGAAATGAAAATTGAGACTTCCCACCACTAGCTAATTAGCAGCTATCTTTTTTTTACAGGTTCGGGCAAAGATTTATGAAGTAGAACAGCAGATAAAACAAAGAGGTCGTGCTGTGGAGGTGCGGTGGTCTTTTGACAAGTGCCAAGAATCAACCGCAGGTAGGACAGCTCAAAAGGAAACACATTTTGGGAGCCTTAGGGTTTACATCTGTTCATCTTTGAGTATAATGCTTTTACAATATGATTAATTCTTGTAATAGATTTGACAGATGGATGTAATGCAGTGTCTTCCTGTGTAAACATTTTTTTCTTCATCCCCCCACCCCCCCATCTGACTCCCATCTCTAGGGGTGACCATCAGTCGGGTTTTGCACACCTTAGAAGTGTTGGATCGGCATTGTTTTGACAGATCAGATTCCAGCAATTCAATGGAGACACTTTATCATAAGATTTTCTGGGCAAATCAGAATAAAGATAACCAAGAGGTAATGGCTACATTCTCCTCTCACTTCATAATCTGTAGACAATGAATTTTATTTTTACTTAGGAGAATTGCGTGTAGTGTATATTTGATCCAAAAGCTTTGTGTTTTCTTTGTCAAGTAGTAAATGAAAAATACACATTTGATGTATTAGGAGAAAACAGCTCTCTGCTGTTGTAATTGAATTCTTCAGTTCTATGTACTGTAAACCTCTCTTAGGAGAACTGAACTTTTAGGGTTTTGTAGTCTGTTTTTTGGGGTGCTGCCAAGAAAATTCAGGATTATAGTTTGATAACAACTTTTACATCTATTGTTATATACTATAGAATATATTACATATATTCTAAAACTATATACTTCTCTGGTTTTTTATGTTTTCACCTGTGCTCCTGGAACCATTTTTAGAGCTCGTGGAAAAATCTTATCAGAAATCTGTACCATTTTACACTTTTTTCCCCATTTTTTAAATTTATTTTTGGTACAGTGAAGATCAGATGATAATGTCGCTGTGCCTATGTATAATGTCAAACTCTTGAGTTTCCTTGGAAGGTGTTTGGGGAAAAGAAGAGATAGCTGGCTTTAATAATACACTGTTGAAGTAAAGTTTTAAAATGGAAAATATTAGTGAATCTGTCATAGCTGCTCATATTAATGCTTTAAAAACATTAATTCAAGACCCTCTGTTGCATGGAAATACTGCATAATAATTGGCAATCAGCGTTTTAATGACTTTGCAGTAAATAAGCAGAGTATCATGTTTGGGGGATAACATCTCTGGAAGTATTTCCAGAGAATGTACCTACCAATAAACTCTGTATGTGAAGCTCAGAACCGGTAGGTAGGAGTGAGATGCTTGCCAGCTTTGTCTTTGTATTTCAAATACACTATTATGGTAATGAGGGAGAAACAGAGGAAGGAGAGCTGTTACAGCGGCAGATGAAGGTGCTGAAAGTTTTTAACCCTGATGCTTGGATAAAGTCAGGAGTTTAACACACAAGGTTTTTTGTGTTTTTAAAATGGGTATGGTATGATATGCTTTGTCATTTGAGTTCTGGCTTTTCATTTCTGTTTGCCATGGGGTCAGATGATGTGGTTCTGTACTGTTGCCCTGCTGCAGTTGTATTTGTGTGTGTTCTTTCTTTTTCTTTTTTTTTTTTTTTTTTTCCTCCTGTTCTCCCTGGCTGTATTGCAAAAGGTTTTTCTGACTTCTGGCTACAATTGTACTAACAAACCATTTCTTTGTGTTTCAAAAAGCACTTTTGTTAGGGAGACTTCTGAAAGTAATTATTTTGTTCTTATTGTAGATCGTCTGCTATTATTGCCTTTGTTTTATGGTACTTTATGATGTGAGGTTGGGTTGCCTTGAAAACATGCCTGTTTTGGTCCCTAAACAGCTCTCTTAAAGACATGCTCCCCAGTTCTGGGTACCAAATTTTTATGGTCTAGTTAATTTGCAGGGCTACCTATCTTCTAATGGCATAACATTTAACTCTGAGATGAAGAATGCTGAGTAGGACTAAAGGAGCATCATGTGCAAGTGACAATGTGCCTATGTTTGCACAGCAGTTGCAGGAGACTTAGGAAGAGAAGAAACAAAGAAGATGCTGACTTCTTTCTGAAAGAAGAAAAATTACCTTTGAAAGTTTCAGTCTTACCTTACTGGGTCTGGAGCCAGCATGAAATTTAACTTTCAAATTACCTGCAGCTTCTTAACCACCTCTGGAGTTTTCAAGGCTGTTCGTTGTTGCTTGGCTCTAGCTTAATTTTTGGCAGCTAGACAAGAGGTTGCCTTGGGATGCTGAATGCCCGATTGATGTTACTTGTACATTTTGACATCGGAGCTTCCAAAATTACATTTGAGTTGCCAGCGTAGCGTTTAGCTGCTTACCTCCCGGGCAGGCTGGTGGTGAGTGATGCCCTGCCCTGTGTCCCAGTGTCGTGGTTTAACCAAGACACCCAGTGAAGGCCTGCAGAGCTGCTGGATGTTGGTGCCTTGCTGCATCCACTGCTCATCAGCTCTAGTGCTGCAAGGTTAAGCACACAAGGATGTCGCCACATGTGATGCTTTGTCCTTTATTGTTTCTGTTTCCTTCGCCCTTAATACTTAGGCTATTTTTTCTTGGCAGAAAAGGCCATGAGTTATGAGGTTGTGTATGCTCTGTTTACAGCTGGCAACTCATGTAAGCCTTTAAGGACTTTTTTTTTCTAAGAAAGATGTCCATCACTAAGGTGTCTCCCTACTGACATAGTTATTTAAAGCAATATGTGCTTGGAAGGACAGATATCTACTCCCACTGTTTTGATGTGAGCCCAGTTGGAACATGTTTGGATCCTATTTCCTGTCCATTTTTCATGCTGGAGTGCGGAGTGTTGCTATGCAGACTGCAAATAATGCTGGCACAAGTACCTATGAGAGTGGTGCTCCAAAGCACTGGGCATGTGCAGGAACAGAATGAGGATGGCTCCTGCTACAAAGTTTGTTCTGAGGGAGACTGAAAACAGACAAATGTGCTCAGGGTGCTGCTTTTATCCACACCACTGATTTCTTCAGAATTGTTTTAATATGTAACTCATGACTTCCAAGTGTTAGAGCCAAGGACAGATGTGAGGGAGGATAGGCAGATGTAGACAGGTTGGCTTTAAGGTCAGGTCTCCTGGGCCCTGCAGAGGGAAGAGCTGCTGTTCATCCCACAGGGAGATGCAGAGGAATGGTGCTGAAGGCTGGGATCTGGTGACGAAACATGACACAGCAGAATGGATCTGTGGCCATATGCTGAGTTTGAGTAGGACACATCAGGCATATGGATGGCAGGCATTGAACAAGGCTTGGATTTTGAGCATCATGTTGTGTATGACAGGGGTGGCACAAACTGTGAGAAAATGTGACATTAAATCCATGTTTTGAACAGACCCAGAACCCTTTGTTCTTGACCTTCAGGCACAGGGCTTCCATCAGGCTCTGTGTGCAACTCAGAAAGCAGCACTTAATCCATCTGTCAGATGCTCGGCTTTTCATCCACGAAGTTCCAAATGATGATAACAGTTGCTGAATTCTTTTGGTGTGAAGGCCTGACAGCCAATAAAAATGTAACATCACAGTATGGTAAGAACGGTTCTACCTTGTGAGCATGGCTTGTGCACAGTGAGTAATGCAAGGGACCTTTCACTTCTAATTCTGCTTCACTGATTTCTAGTTTCTCAGTAGATGGGCTGAGTAGGAGGACTTGATGTGTCGAAATCTATGACGTGGCAAAAACCAGTAAATTCACTTCCATTTGAGATAGTATCGCAGAGAAATCTACTGGCCCTATTTATAGCTGCAGGTGTTTTCCGTCTGATGTTTTCTTGATTCAAAACATCTCTTGTGCACAGCTCCAGAATGATTACCACTGTAGTAGTTATTGTGAAGGTGTCTTTAAATAAATAAATGCAGTAAACAGTTTGCATTGCTACCATAGAGTTTTAAATTAAAGTTATGTTGCGCTCATCCAGATTGGGAACAGCTTTGATTTCTCTCCACCCCCTGTAAAGGTCACTCCCTCTGAAGACTTGAGTCAATTCATGCAAAAAAATAGAGTCCTTGGAAGCATGAGCTAGAGAATGCAATATCAACTTTTTCATAATGTCTATGAAAACTCCTCTTTGAGTTCACCTGTCATCTTCTTGTGGCTTAAACCCACTCAACTCTCACATAACTTTTGGTCTACCTGTGTTTTATTGTCTGTCTTAGTCTTTCACAGGTAGAACTAAGGAAGGGAATTGAGAAAGGATTCCCCCCCGTCCCCCCCTGTCCACCAATTCTTAATTTGTTTTGGTTTAGGATGGTTGATGAGATTTTTTTTAAGTGTTTGTCAGTCTCCTGTGTAGAAAAATACAATTTGGATAAGTATAGCTTGAAATACACCTGAGCATTGGGAGGAATACTGTATTAAATGAAACTTCGTACCGGTGTTTCCTAGCTAGTATGCAGTGGTAAATGGATGAAAGGGAAGAGTGCTTGGTGTTCTAAGTACTGATGCTAAATATCTTGAAATCATTGTGTAGAATCATGAAACCTCATGGATAATTGTGCCTCGGATTGCTTTTAAAGTTTAGGTCTCTGAACTTGTATTTAGGTCTTGCTTCTCATGTTGTCTTTGAAATCCAGCTGAATTCTTATGATGCCAAGAGATGTTTTTCATTTTAGAGTGAAAAAGTCCTGTTTTGAACTTGGTTCTCACAAACAGCACTTGTTACAAATGCAGAGAGTTAATATTTGTCTTTGAGATTGCTTTGCTGGAAAGGAAACAAAAAAAAAAACCCAGCCCCACTGTGTCTGTGAGAAAGGAGATCTAACCATGCCTTTTTAGTGGGTAAGCTACAATTTAATAGTGTGTTACTACAGAAGGGATGTGAATCTGAGTGCGTTGGGATGCATAACAGGTAAGAGAGACAAGATGAGCAAAATAAAATGGATAAAAATATCTGCAGAATTAGAGTATTTCCACAAGCACATGAGAAAATAGAGGTCTGAGCATTCTTGTAATATTTTTAATGTAGTTAGTATTAGTTCAGTTGCTTGAATTGCACAGTTACCTGAAGCTTGTTGGTGTGGGTATTTTCACCCTTTATTATTTCAGTAAATCCAACATCAGATTCCTGTTCACCTAAGCGTCTAAGGGAGTTGAAGTACAAAACCTCTCTGGAAGGGAAACATTTATTCTGTGACTCAAATAACTGATGGGGTCGGGTCCTTAAAAAGAACACACAACTTGTGTTTTCTTCTTATATTAGACAACCTCAAAGCAGTGGTTAATATCTTGTTGAAGATGGTCTCCTAATTTATAGCAAATACGCAAACTGTACTCCAATAAAAGGGTTTGTCTTTGAGCTGTTGTTAGTGCTGTGGTGCACATGTAGAGAGCTTGCCTGCCATCCTGTAATGACTGTCCCTCTTGAGCTGCAGTCAGAGGCATTTTTTCATATTCCATATTTTAGTCTGCGTTGCTAGTGTCAGTTCATTTAGTTGACATTAGTCATTTCATTTTGGAAAAAAACTTTTGGGGACAGTTTTTCCATAGAGAGTAG
This sequence comes from Microhierax caerulescens, assembly GCA_035590215.1. Lineage (NCBI taxonomy): Eukaryota > Metazoa > Chordata > Aves > Falconiformes > Falconidae > Microhierax > Microhierax caerulescens. The sequence goes on along the minus strand of JAVJGJ010000003.1, from coordinate 29,464,964 downwards.
TACACCTCAGGAGCTCCTTTGTTATGAATGTGCAGATGTGTTTTCAAATGGAATGAGCTGTATGGACTGTTTCTGTGAGCAGAGCTAATTTGCGTGTATTTGAGATTTTGAGCTAGGCATTTGTGGATGACGCAGGCCCCTCTTTTATTATTCCCCCCCCCTTTTTTTTTTTCTCTCCCCACTCCCTACAAGAATCTGATAGTGCTCTCATTCCTGGCTCTTGTGTTCCTCACCCATTCTCTCTAGAAAGGTGTGTTATACTAATAAATGTTGCTGTATTGTACCCCTTCTTTGTCTCTTAATCAAAATATGGATTCTGAAAATGCTTTGCCATCATAGAAAGCAGATTTGGAGTTTAATGTTAAAAAGTTAATTTTATTTCACTGAGGAATTTATCTGAAAATACTAATTGGAATTGTGATTACAGATTTATTTAGATAGTCTACATTAAAAAAGAGCTTTAGTTAGTATGTAAAGGGAGCATTCTTAGATGGTAAAATTCTACAACATTAGAAATACATCAGCTCTGTGTATTGAGTCTGAACTCTACTATACTAGGAAGCAATCAGATTTGTTGTTTTTGTTTTGTTAACCGTCTTCATGGTTTAAAGACGGACTGGCTTCCTGCGACATGGGCTTGGCTTGCAATAAGCACCTGCCTGGATTTGTTGCATGATTTCATTGAGTACATTTTTCAATATCTTCCTGTTTTGAACGGAACAGGAATAGCCATATAGATATGTCTATGCATATATATATATATATACACACATACATAGATCTGCGTGTGCACATATATATATACACACACATCTGTCTATGTGTGAGCGTGTGTGTGTATATTTATATATAAATATAGGCATCTATGACTGTCATAAGAGCACACCTGCTATAAGCTCTTTTTGCTCTCCCCCCCACCCCCCAAGAAGCAGCCGTGTGTCTCGGGGTAGGAGAAAAGCTTTTCAGGTGCTGTTCACCTCTTTCCTTTGAAAAGTGTTGAGGCCCGCAGGCGCGGTGGTTGAGAGGCAGAGTACCCGGCTACCTGCAGCAAATGCCGGTGAGCAGCTCCGAGTGCAGGAAGGATGCTGGGCTGGGTGGCAGCTCCCAGGCACGCCACATGCATGGCAGCCTGGGAGCAGTGGTGACAAACAGTGTGGGCATTGCCCAGCGGCACTCAGTCACACAGCTGGCTGCTCTCAAGAGAGGTCTGCATGAGGTAGGAGGTGGCTGGGGTTTCCTTTTGCTTAGTGATTTGAGCTCCTGGGTGTTACTGCCCTGCTCTTCCTGCCTCCACCACAAAAATGTAACTTCTGCAGTCCAGGTGCCTCAATGGTGGCCTTAGCTAGTGCAATGTCAAACTAGTTCCTTAGTAGCAAACTTTTAAATTAAATAATAAAAGCAAGGAGTAGTGGGGAAAGGGCTCAGAGTTACAGAAAGCAGAGGTTTAATAGTACTTTTGGCTTCCTGTCTCCAAACTTATCAGGAACAGTAATGTTTAATACTTCCCTTTTGATACTTTCCTGTGTTAGTAATTGTGGCACCTTTTTTAAAAGTAAAAACAAACCAGCTTTTTTCTTCTGTTCTTCACCCACCTTGTGGTCCAATTATAAATTGGGGGAGATTAGGCTTTGGTTTTCTCTGAAAGCGTGTGAAGGGTGGCTTTCAGAAGATTAGTTATTTTGGGTCATGGCTAAAAGACAACTGTTGTGAGTGAGCCACCTAAACTTCAAGTCTTGCTTCACAGGTGTGTATTACTTGGTGTAGATAATCTCGTCCATCTGATGTCACTTTGAAGTGGTTTTCTTCCATTAGGCCTTGAGGAATCTTGAGGAAGGGTTTTGTCCATGGGAGGGTTTCACCTGGCCCAAGGGAGTTGCAGTTTCTGCTTATCCACACCTGTTTCCTGCTCCTGTACACTTTGTCTTGTCTTCCCTACAAAATGTAGTCATTAAGCGACATGTGAACTGATCTTGTTTTTGTGCCCCTGAGATTTTAAGGGTACAAATGTGATCCTAATGATACTCTTCAAGGCAGTTGTTTGAGCCCTTCTGAAATGTGGTCTGCACTTCTACAGGCCAAACTATCTGCAGACTCAGGATCCCAAATTAGACTAATCCAGAGCCTGATTATTCTGAGAGGTGTTACTTAACTGTATTCTTACCATGTTTAAATAAACGTGGTGGAAGGGGGGAAGTGATGAGGTACAGCTATCATGTGAACATCGGGCGGGCGGAAATCATGCAGCAGGCAGCAGGGCAGGGAGCTAGAGCTCTCCGATGTGTGTTACCAGCGTCACGGGCTGCTGCTGCCCCAGTTCCTGGGAGCAGCGCTCCCCTGTCTATGTGCTCAGTAAAGCAGCAAGTACTCAGCACTGGAGTTTCCAGCACTGAACTTACTGATTTTCCAGTTTGTGGCTCTACAGATGAGGTGTGGGTTGGTTAACATATTCATTCACTGCCCATGTACTGCTGTAGAGGCGTACTTACTGTAGGGGTTTGGGGTAATTATTTATATTGCAGGGACTTAATACAGCTTTCAAATATATTTATTATCTTCAGTCAAAAGCAAAATAAAATATTTACTTGTTAGACACATCAACTTTGCTTTTCGTGGTTGCTGCAGGGGCCCATGTTCCAAGAGCCAGATGCATGGAAATGTCAGCTTGCCCAACAGAAGTATGCATCAGAGGGTTTAAATAATTACCTGCTCTCACATAACTTTTTTTTTAGTTGCTGCACATGTAAGTTCCTGACAACCAAACTCACTGGTTTTATGCACTTAAAAGTACTGTGATTGAAATTCTTAGATGGATAGGCACCTTTGATGGTTTAAGTATTTATGGTGGGCTTTTTTTCCTTTCAAAAGAGGTTATATTCTGCATATAATGTGAAACTGCAGAATCAACACTGTGATTTTTAAGGTACACAATCACTTCTAGGTGTTTGATTTGTGGTGATGTTGGATTCTTACATCTCTGAGAATGCAGTTCTGCTTTTTATAGGCACAGAATTGGGGAGTTGTAGTTTTACGCTAATAAATATCACAGTGTTAGCAGATGACTTGTTTAAAAAGAGAATTGTCTGCGTTTTCATAACTGTAGAGCTGTCTCTTTCTAGTTGTTTAATTTTGAGTTTAACGCCATCTCCACCACCCCCACCTGAAAAAAACAGATTGTCCCTTGAAAAAAAGCTGCTTGAAACAGATCATTCTGTGAAATCCCCTGAAGTTTAATTTATGTAGACCTCAGTGCTGTCCTGACCAGTATAATTTCATGCTACTTTCTTGTGAGTTGCACAAATATCTGTCCTTTATGCTTCCCTTTTAAGAGAATTTTAATACAGTGCTACATATGGAAGTGCTGTTCAAAAGTAAGAATCCCACAGTATTTTTTGACATAACTGAAATAACATCCAGCTTTAACAGAAAAAGGTCAGCTTGCCCTGGGTTTTCTCTTTTCTTTGGGGTATCATATAAGTCATTTATGCAATCTTTAGTTTAAAAACCCAAACCCCTCGACAGTTAACTCTTGCTGGTTTAATACCTAAAACTCTAAATACACAATTTGCTATTGACCACAATCTGATCCACTCATTGTCAATGAGTTTCATAAAAGACTGTAAAACAAACAACCAAAACATGAAAGAAATATGCTTGGGTAAGTAAGCCCTAGCCCTTGACCATAGACAGTTGTATGTGCAATTCAAATAAGATACCCTATTAATGACAACCTCTTAAGTACAGACAGCATGTCTGATAATGAATGTGTGTGGCCTAGCATCTGGCTTTGTAACCTGGGGGTGCACTGGCTGTGGCCCACGTGGGAGCCCACCCTGAGCAGGCTGGTCTCGTATGACTGACCTCTGTGATGCACCTGTTCCGTGGGCTTGCTTGCTGCAGCACAGTGCTCCCATTTTACTAAACAGAGTGATGGGTTTTGGGGACTGGAGGGCTCAGTTGGGCCCTGCCAAGTCTGGTGTCTGTAATGGTCAGAGGTAAGTGACACAGGTATGAAATTGCAAGTAATACTCACTAGGACTCCCAAAATGTGGGCACATAAATTAAGTTTGAATTTTGTTTGTGTGTGCTCTTGTATATGGTGACAGGAGTTTAACTTTGGGCTGTTCTTGCATTTGTCATGAGGCTTAAACATCTGTCCCCTTGAGCAGCAGGAGCAGCGGCAGTGGAAGTGGTTAGCTCACTGACTGCAGGTTTTGGCAGTTTTGCTTTTCAGTATATAGTTACTAGCTAAGTTATAGCTAAGTATAGTTGAGTATGTCACTGAGGACAGCTGAGTAACAGGCTCATATTCTTGGCTTAGTACCTCAGGCAGTGTCTGAAGGAAATACATATACATGTGCACATGCATGTGTATACCTCAGTGTCTGCGTGCTGGCAATATTTGTACAGTGTGCGTATTCCTTGGAGGAAAAGCACCCTCATTCCTCTCAAGAGGAAGATAATTGAAAGGAAAAAAAAAAGTCTGTCGTCTTCTGCAATTTGGTATTTCCCAAACAACCTAAGCCCTTTTCTTTATGCCAGAACAAAACCAGGTAGGGACACTTACAACCTTTTTTTCCTTCAGAAGTACCCATGTAAGCCTTTCTTTAAATCTTTCTTGCCAGGATTTTGCTCTCTGTGTTTGCCCCAGCACAGTGAGCTCTGACCTTCGGCATTAGTGCCCCATTACTTCATCTCTGCAGGGCTTTCCATCTTTACTTTTCTGGAGGTCTTATGTTGTAGAAGCATGACATGTGCCTTGTTTGCGAAGATAAGCTGCTCGGCCATTCTGCGGGAGGCAGCGTTCCCTGTGAGCGAGGTGAGGGAGGCCCTGTGCTGCTGTCCCTGGCTTGCCACAGGGTGCCATGTAGTGTGGGTGCAGCTTCAGCGAATGGGTGACTTGACACGCTGCGCCCAAGCTCTGAGTTGGTGTCTCCTGCTTGGGAAACGCTTGGGTTTTTTTTTGTTGGCGTGGTTTCTCTTGTTAGTAGAAAGGGAAAGAAGTCGGTGTGAAGATCAGAGTCTTTCAGCTTTCTGCATTGCCTTCAAAAATACATAGTATCCATACTTCTGTGGTTAGCTGGCTGCATCTAACCACAGCAGTGGTGATGTTACCATGTCACTTCCTTTGGGTAATAGAAAAACTTTCCCCTATTCCCTCCACTCCCCCTGCCCTTAGTCATCTAGTATCACTGTTTACAGGAAGCTTCTGTGTGTGACCAGCCTTGTTTAGCATAGCACTGGTTTTTTTTTGTAATTTTTGAGGAGGACAATTGGGATGGCTTTGAAGCAGTAATTTTCATGCTTGTGGGTCTGTAATTCCTAATCACTTTGAAAAAAGTGACCTTGACAGGTTCCAGTCTTGCTTTCTGAGGGTGCTGTGCTTGATTCTAGCCCTTCTAATGTTTACTTGTAACTGTAGTTTCCACTAATCTTGGAGAATGAAGAAAAATCACATCTGCTTAATTTGCAGGTTGGTCTTATGTAAGCATTCGGAGATGGGCGCCAGCTTGGGCAGGAGCGAAGAAGTTCAGCAGATCCAGTTCAGTAGCGCACAAGAAAAAATTACTTCCAAAATGTGGATGGTTAGTGGAAGCAGGGATTGGATGAACAGTCAATAGATATGAGCATATTATATCCCACTGCTATTCTGTAAATACAGGTTTTTTAAAGACAGGTACTGTTTCTTCAAAATCTCTTGTGTTAGGTCAGAAGTAAATTGATCTTTTTGGGAATTTTTTCACCTTGGTTATTCGATGGATAGACATTTAGAGATTAGAGGTTTTTGTTTTTTTGGTGTTTTTTTAATGTATTAGTGGGATGCAAGTAATGATGTGGAAACAGGTGGAGGAGGTTTGGAAGAATTAATATAGGGAAAGCGTAAATTCTATGTGGTTAATTGGGTTGAGAGGCTCTGTGTGGTATGCTTTTCTTGTTTTTCTTGCTCATAAAGCAGATCACCCTTTTCTGTTTTTGTGAAGCAACGTTATGATAAAGGAAAATTTTGATTCAAGCATCAGCAGTGTGAAAACTGAATTTTCCCTCTTTGGCTTCCAGATTATATTTCATTTCAAAACACTATGAATAAAGCAAATGTGTGCATCTGTCAGTACTAAAGAATGAAAACCAGCTTTTGTCTTCATCCCCCAGAACACTGGTTGCTGCAAGCTGTTTGCTCAAAAATAAGTCTGTTGGCTGTGTGGGTGAAATAGTTTTCTGTCTTTGTTCTTGCACTGAACAGGTAGCCCCAAACGATGAAGCTGTGGTAATGCTGCTTTGTGAATGGGCTGTGAGCTGTAAAAGGTCTGGTAAGCACAGGGCCATGGCTGTAGCCAAACTCCTGGAGAAGAGGCAAGCAGAAATTGAAGCAGAAGTAAGTTGTTTCTACTACTACAATAGTGTGAACAGTATGCTTAAAAAGTAAGGTATTTCTAAGGAAACATCGCTTTAATCTCTACTTATTACAAAACAAAAGTTTGATGCCATTTGGAGCACTGGGGATTTTTTTTCATCAATATACAGCTTTTAAATTCTAGATAAATTTTAAATGAAAAAGCCTTCTATTTAAAATACAAAGAAATAGCATCTGAACTCAAAATGGTCTATGTTAGCTGATTTGGGTCTGTTTTGTCTGAAATCTTTTACTTTGGTGAACTACTTGCCCAAATAAAGAAATAAAGGGGTGCCACAGTAACTGGAGTGCCTTAAGAAGAGGGGTGTGGGTCTGGCCAGTGAGGCAGGGCTGTTCAGCTGGTGGGGGACTCTGGGAAGGTTCCAAAACAAGGATCTGTTTTGGGGCAAAATTTGAGTGTAACTTTAAATCTTGCATTCTGTAGAACCCCTTTCTTTTCAGAGGAAATGCAGCTTTTCGCTGGAGAAGCAGGGCACTAGTGTCTTTGGTGTGAAATGCTGTGGGAAAGGATCCTACTCCAGCTTGCATGAGCTGACACTTCTTGAAACTTCAGTTATACTAAATCTGCTCTGTAGTGAGGATTATCAGAGGCAGCGTGTTCACTGCAGCCTTGAAGCAGCTTTCTGGACCAGTGGTACCTTCCCATAGCTGGAGCACTGCTGCCTCGGCCTCACCTGCATCCCTGCAATGCCTGGCAGGCAGTTTTTACTGGATGGGGGTGCTGTTCAGTTTGTTTTTTAGCTTTCTTCCTAGAAAAAAGGGTCCCCAGGAAAATGATGTGTGGTGTCTGTTCAGCCTGGGTGTGGGGATAGAGAGATGAGAGCACGCTCAGAAGTGCATTTGTGCAGACAGATAGATATAGTGAGGTGTAAAGACTTTCACTTTCTAAAGCTTCTCTGCTTTGTCTGGTCCTCATCACAAACTATTCATTAGAAGGAAGGGAGCTTAATGTATTGTTTCTGCCTCACACCAAAATCCACTCAAAGTGGAGATGTTTGCCCTGGTTTTTACTATATTTAGTTTAATTTATGCAAACGAGGAGTTGCCTTTCGTATTCGCATTGGTCTTGGAAGTTATGTATCTTTAAATTTCTACTTTTATATGAAACTGTGTTGTTGCAGATGATGGTACATGTCTCAGGCCTTCCTTTTCAATAAGTAATCCAAGTGATTAAATAAAACACCTTAGAAATAACCAAACTAGGTAATGGGGAAAACCTGTTGTTCTAGAGTCAGTCTGGATTTTATGAAGAGGTAGGAGACAATCACATATATAGTTGCCTCAGATGCAAATTGTGGGAATGTTATATGCATTTGGGTGTTAGATACATGCTTTTTAAAATTTATTTAACTGTGCAGAGATGTGGTGAATCTGAAGTCCTAGATGAAAAGGAATCGCTGTCTTCAGCCTCCTTGACAGGTTCCAGTCTTCCTGTTTTTCAGAATGTCCTGCTAAGGTTTTTAGATACGCAAGCTCCCTCATTATGTGAGTATTAACTAATTTATATTCCAAAGTTGATCAGAAGCCACTGGTCTGCTATCTGGCTGCTGAAGTTACCGTTTTGCCGTAGTGGGTCTTTCACAGTTCCTGTGATTATCTGCTCTATTTTCATATGCACTTCTTTTTGAGAAATCTCCTGCCTTGTTATAAGATCTTTCTGTGATACTTCTTTCTTTCTTTCACAAAAGGGAAATGGGCAGAAAGTACATTTATTTCTGTTCAAGCTGTTAAGAGATTTAGGGAAAATGCTTACACTCTGTGGTTGTTTAACATCAAACACTCGCCTCTTTTTGACACATCCACATTAGAAGTGACTGACTTGGAAATTACACACAAGTGTTAAAGTCAAAAGCTGTTAGCTGACAAATAGGTGGATTGGAAAAAAGATCTTTGTTCATAGTAGATTGCTCTATGAAATGTCTTGGTCTAATAAAACTGCCTGATACTGTAGCCTGTGTTTCTAGTATCGTAAGTACTGCTGGTTAGTGCTTGTTTTTTTGTGGTTTTGTGGTTTTTTTTTTAATCCCTGGTGCCCTTAAAATAAAGAGGATTTTAAATGGTTTGAAACATGGTGCTGAAAACTCTCAACATCCAAAAAAGGAGAAACTTCTTAAAAAAATTATTACAGACTCCTGAGGTAGCGGCAGTGCTCTATTTTCATTCTAGTGGTGACCCTGGTTTAATAAACCATCTGAACTATTTGTGTTATTTAGATTCATGTTTCTGATGTGCTTGTTCGAAACATGGTATAATCCTTCTTCACCTGAGTAGCTCTGCAAGGCAGGGTAGGGAGAGCAGCGAGCAGCTAGGGAATGTTTTCCTTGCTTGAAGTATTCCTCAGTATTTTCAAGCATTGGACAAGTTTTGTGGTATTGTATTGTTTTTATGGTGGTTGAGCTTGTGTCTCCAAAAATGGAAAGCATGTAATGGCTGTATTTTGAAGGAGGGCAGATCATCAGCAGTGGTGTGTTTTTTTGATGCTCCTCCATACAGCGTCTGGTCTGCACACCTTGCTTTTGAGGGGGTTGTGTACGGCAAGCGACTCCAGGTGAGCAGGACTGCAGGCTGCAGGGAAGAGTTCTGGCCCTGAACTGGTGTGCTGGTGGGCTTACTGTTACAGCTTCTGTGCAGCAGTGCAGTGAGAATTTCTAAAAAGAAATAGTGTTATACATTGAACTAATTTGAACTTGTAAAGCATAATTTTCTTTTAAATAAATGTTGATAGTTTGGATTTGGTAGTCCAGGAGCTAGAGGGTTGGGGGTTTTTTTTGCCCAGTAATGCTGGCGTGGTATAAAGCTATTTTCTATTAACTGTAATGTTTCAAACCTTTTTGTGGTACAGAAAAAGTCAGTTTAAATATAGCTGTGAAAAATGAAATCTTAACAACAAAATTTTATATGATATATTTCTCTAGGCTTTGCTTTGGCACTGGCAAAATAATGTGTATTTATTTTAATAAACTTTTTCCTGATGTGCATAAGCATGTAAAACAGGTAAAATACACTAAACTATCATGCTTTAATGGAATACTGCTTTTACATCTTGGAAGCCTGGCATGCAGAGATTTTGAGTTCTTTGAAAGTATTTTAAAGGTTTTATGTTACAAATACAAACGTACTACAGATAAGACAGTAACTTTTAGTATAGTAGTATAATTTGTGGGGAAAGAACAACTCTTGCGTGGTCTGTTATAATCCAAGGCTTCAGCTTTAATTTTTCTTCACACTAGGAATGTCCTCATCCTTTCCCCCCCTCTTCTTAATTTTTAGAAACAGTTGAATGTTGTACTGAACTGCTGTCACACACACACCCAACTAGGGCAGATGTGTATGGGTACAATGCTTTGGGATCCACTGCTGGCTGAAATCTGTCCCGTGCCTGGAGCTGCCCACAAAGCCAAAACATGTAAATCAGATGGGAAGTGGTTTGCTCTGTGGAGACAAAGAGAAACCTGTGCAGGATGACTGAGACATTTTTAGTAGGCCATTAAAATTAATTTGCTGGTGTTTGCAGTTTGCATAGTTGAAACCCAAATATGTATAAGTTGAAACTACGGTCTAATTTATTTTTTTTTTTTTTTTTGGGTAGCTGACCCAAATAGTGACCATGAGAAGACAGAGTTTGTGAATTTGGTGCTGCTTTTTTCCGAATTCACTCGGCATGATGTTTTCTCTCATGATGCATACATGTGCACTTTAATATCACGTGGAGACTTATCCATCACTGCAGCTACTAGACCACGTTCACCTAATGGGGAAACTGTGGATGAACACTATTCTAAGGATCATGATGTGAAACTGGAGGTAACACTTCATGCTACTTCTCCCATGTTTGGTACTCTTTCATTAAATGTAGATATTTTTTTTTACCAAAGCATTAATATTTCAGCTATATTAAATTTTTTTAATCTGTGTCTCTTTGTCTCTTTCTCTCTCTTTGAGAAGATTGAAAGTGATCCTTTAGCTTCATCCTTGTACATAGCTGTAAATATTGCTGTTTTGCTGCAAATATACTGAACTGACAGTTGTCTGGTGAGCTAAGTAACTTGCAACAAACAAAAAGGCACAATGTAGACTTCTAAATGTACCAGTGGAAAAACTTACTTGCAAGTGTGCTTCAGCGAAAAAAGGGAGAGCTTTAAGCAGGTGGGGTCAATGTGGAGCCTGGAGTAAGCCCCGCATCTTCTGTGTGGTATGGGGCACGCTGGCACAGCACGGGTGTGAGCCATGCGCAGTGTGGTCATCTGCTGGCAGATGATCAGGAGCTTACTGTATGCTGCACAGCCACTGATCAGAGATTGTGAAACCAAACCTCATGACGTGTACGTGTGCAGTCCAGGTGCTGTCCCGAGCCTTCCATCAGATGAGCAGTTCATAACCTTTTCTAAAAGTAGTGCAAGAGGAAGGCAGTTTTAAACTCAAGGCTGTGGACCACGTTTGTACTTGTGTGATGAGATGTAGCCTGTTGTTCTGCTGCACAGTCCATGTAGTGCCTGTGGGCAGCTAAGGCATCCTCTCATATTTCTTTTGTATGTCTTTTAAGTTGGTCTCATGGCCAAAGTTGCCCCGAAATATAGGAGGTTTCTACAAGTTCCCTTTTGTGGTACAACAAAGTAGGAAATAATTCTTAGGAAGGTACAAGAGTCAGCTTTCTGTTCTGTAAGTGTCCCTGGGGCAAAATTGCTCACGAGGATATACTGTAAAGTTTTGTTTCCCCCTTTGGCTCCTGCCCTTTTCTATGCTTTTGTGGATTTAGGCTTGAGAAATACCTTGTGAATTAAGGCTTGTCATAACGATTTAAAAGTCAGTATCTGAAAACTTACAGTCAGTGCTTTTTTCTTAATTCTTAAATAGGTGGAGTGCTTGGGTTTACCTGTGATCAGTTAAATGGGTCTTCTATAAAATGTGACTGATACTTGTTTTTCTCTCTGGCAATTATTAGGATCATAGTATTATGGAACATATGGGCATTGACTCAGGAGCCGCTAGTATTTTTGATGATGTAGACAAGAGTGACTTTAAGGCAGATTTTGGTTCGGAATTTCCAGTAGGTTTAACTTTCAATTTTCTGCATGTCTTTGAAGACTGTGCCTGCTGCTTGCTGTTGCCACTGAATGTCTGTCCATACCCCTAGCACCACCTTGCTGCTTCAATCCACAGCCAGTGTCCTTTGGCATCCAGTCCCTGTGTCTCCTGTGTTAGTGCATCGCCTCCTTTCTCTGTATCTCTGCTGTATGACAAGTTACTGCTCTGCAGTGCTTCCACTAGTTGTGCCCCTGCATGTGCAGTCTTCTCTCCCTCCTTCTCCTCCTCCCCCTTGCCCCCAGTGTATTCAGGGTGCTGTGTATTACAGTTAAGTGTGAATAAATCTTCAGAGCTACCCTCTTTTTGACATCAAGGAACCCCATTGATACCATTTGCTTTTCAAGTGACTGTTCTGTGTTTTGGCTCTGTCTTCCAGATCTGTTTCCCTCTCTCTTTCCTTACTGTTAGCCTGATTCTGCATTACTCCTGAATCTCCTAGTTTTTTTCCTTTGGACTGGTCCTCATTCTGCATCTGCAAGGACTCCTGTGCAAGGACCTATCAGTGCAGATCCACTTGCAGGATATCAGGACCCCTGTTTCTGCCTGACATCTGTCACATTGGTGGTTTCGAGTATATCCATGCTTGCCTACAGTGTCTCTTGTCACCTCCCACTTCACCCTTTTCATTATTTTCCCTTGATCACTGGAATAGCTTATCGTAGTTTCTGTGTCACAGCAGCCTAAGAAGTGTGCAGATCAGTCTGAATCTGGCTGAATATTGCTAGTTTAAAATTTGTCTAAATAACAATGGAGATACGCATACAGAAGACATAATGTGTTTATGTATCTTAAAATTCAGGCTTGATTACAATTGCCCCTGCTTTGTCTATCTTTGAAAAACTTCAGTTGTTTAAAAAGAAACTGTAAGCAAGGACAAAATCATATCTCTGAATGCAGTTGCTGAATTTTGGAAGTTAGAGGTTACGCTTACCTTAAACGTTTGTTTTACATGACTTAGATTTTTTCTCCGATGCCTGGGGAGTCTTGTGAGAATGTGAACTCTTCTTTAGACAGAAGAATTTCGGTTACCAGCGAGAAGTCAGTCAAGAGGGAAAGACTGAGAGAACTGATTTTCCCATCCAATTATGACCTCCTTCGTCATTTGCAATATGCAACGCATTTCCCTATACCTCTGGTGAGTGACCTTTGTACTTGTGTGCGTAACAGTCCTGCCTGATGTGATGGCAAAGCATTTAAAGGAAGAAACGTTCATTGTCTGAAGACAGTTGGGCTGTGTGACCTCTGCCTGGGGGCCCCTGACCAGTTTGCATGGCGCTGTTGCTGCCAGCGTGCACACACTGTATGCTGCAGGGTGGCTTTAGTGCAGCACACGGGCGCCTTTGTTTTATCCAGTGGGTTAGCTGGAAGAATGTAATAAGAGATATAGTAATGTGTGAAGACTTACTCAGGTTAAGGAGACAGGCAACACAATAAAACCACCACCTTTCAGGGTCTAACAAAAGTTTGCCAAATAGAAAATTTGACACGTCATTGGACAGATGGATGAATACCAAAATATCTGAAAGAAATAGTTCTGAAATGTAAGGGACAGAATGGTGTTATTTCCTCCCACCCACTCCTCGCTGTTTCTAGCATGGATTTTTGGCTGCTGCTGCTGTGTTTGTCTGTAGGCTCATGGGAACTGAAGAAAGCCCCATGAATAGCATTCCAGATCCCAAACCCTCATTCAGATGACTTCTCATGTTTTCTGCTGTGCTGGAAAAAGGGCCCAAATATTGAACAAGCCTTGAACTCGAATGCATCTACTCAAGAATGATATTAATATTATTTTTAAACAGCAATGATAAAGGATTTAAAATTGTTAAAAAGTTCAGTACAGTTAAGTGTCATGTGAGATTATGAGGTGATAACAATAGCTTTCTTTGCTTTAAATTTCTTACTCCACAGAGTTTGGGTTCTGATTTATTCCAAGTGAATTGTTGTGAGAATACCGAGTGAGCTATTTTTATTCAGGAGAGTTTGAATGCTTGTGTAAAGTTTTATTCATATTTTGTCTGGTTTAAGATTTAGAAAAAAAGATAACTTGATTTGGTTTTGTTTCTGAAATATTTTTTGATTTACAGATAGAGCTAATCCAGATAGCTGGATTTTGCTATGCAAATTGATTTAAAAATTTCCATTATTGATTATTCTACATATGCATTATTTCTGGAAGTAATAGTAAACTAGAATATTAATAAATTTAATTGTTGTTTTACAATTTTTTATTTAAAAACTCAAGCAAACAGAATGCGCTGGTTATTTACACTTACACTTTAACTTAATTTTTAAATTTCCTTGAATTTTCTGCAATAGCGTTGTTAGCTTTTTTGATATTCACTGAAGCAGCAGCAAGGAAAAGCAGTAGAACTTGGCAAGAACAACAAATTTATTTGTAAAAACTGGAGTTGTGATGTAAACGGGTACAATAATCTTTAATCAGTGCAGCTTAAAACTACTTTCTGGAGTAAATAATGCCCTCTAAAATGCTTTTGGTTTAGTTGTGTATATGAAGACTTCACAGCTGAGTAATTGCTGTTAAATAATCTCTTCACTTGATTGCAGCAAGTCATTTAATATATTTAACTTGGAAAAGGTGAGTTCAGGTGTTTCCCATAAATATATATAAGTATGTTTGAGCCTGTCTGAACATGTATTCTTAAGCGGTGCTGATCCCTGGTAGGTCATCACTGGTACATAGACCTATTTCTGAAAGGCATTATCAAACATTCTGCTAGTTCAGACCTACTATGTGAACATATAACGAAGCGATTGGTATAGTCCAAGGTTTTTTCCTTCTGCTTGAGTTTATGATTCTGCAGGAATGTTGTTGACTGTGGTAGCCATGCTTGCGATTGCATTATGGCTGTTCGTACTGCGGATTGCATGCTCGTCTGATGTATTTGAGAAATGACTTTTGCATCTGCTATTCACTTCTGTCTGGTACCTCTTTGTCTGTGGAAACTTTTGCCTCTTTGGGTGCTGCAAACATCTCAGTAAATTTCAGTCTGAATGATGTGGAGAGATGGTAATACAGAATAGGGTCAAAACAGAGGTTTGATACTGCAAACAGCAAGGTAGATTCTTTAGCTTTAAAGAGAGCTTGTTTCAGAGAGCAGTTGGTTATGGTATTGTTCTGGCTCAAAGTGTAAGGGATACGAACAATGTGGTATGGAACAAAACATAGCAGGTAGCCTGCAGTTACAAGCAGTATGTTGATGAGGGCTTTTTTCACGTTTGCATAACTCTCGCTGTATTTGTTTCGGTAGAGTTGTCTAACCACAAGGAAATTGGAAATCAGTATCACAGCTGAAAAATTCAGGAATATTGCTGTGCATATGAAATTAGTAAACATGTGCCAATCTCTTCCAAATTTTGTTTTGAAGTCGATGCATCCCACACCAGGCCTTTCTTCAATGTTTTTTATTGGAATTGCCATGTTAGGCACTGTTATAAGAAGGACCATTGTCCATATCACTGCAGATAGCATCTTGGCAAATCCAGGCTCTTGAATGCGGTAGATCTTACTACTGTGCATTAGCTGAAGGCAACGATCCATGCTTACAAATCCCAAAAATATAATTGATAAATACATATTCAAGTAGATGAAGCAGGCTGTAACTTGGCAGTGGAATATTCTCAGATTCCAGGATGCAACTCCTAGGTCAACAATAATCTTTACTGGCAATGCCAAAGTCAACAGAAAGTCCGCTGTTAAGAGGTTAATTAAGTAGATGCTCATACACTTCCATTTCTGACCTTTTTGTGTGAATGCCCATAGTGCAAAACAACTTCCAATAATTCCTATTAGGAAAATCAAGTAGTAAAAATAGGTAAAAGGTTCCATTTCTTCACTGACATGGCATTGTGAAACATTGCTTGACATTGTAAATTTCTTGTGCAAGTTGATTTTGCTACTAGGAGAGATCAAGAACCTGCAAAAAGAACCAAGAAGACATCCATGACATTAGCTTTTCCTGACAGTAGTTTTTCTTTGAGAGTTTTGTTTGATTAATTTCATGGAAGAAATGCGATTGGGAAGAAGTATTTTTTTCTCTCTCTTCATGCTGCTTCACAGATGCTCAGGAGGGTTTTGTTCTCATGTCGGAAAAGTTTGGAGATGTATTAGGATTTGTTCTTGAAAGCATATAGACTTCTGAGAAACTTCACCACTGAGTCTTTGATTCAAAACCACCCCCCCACCCCCCCAACTGAAACACCAAAGAAAAAGGTTTGAATCTGTTTACATTAGGCATCTGGTTAATAAGGGACGTACTAAAATGTCATTAATTTTAGTTTTAAATTTTCAATTTAATTTAGTTCTAAATGTTCAATTTAGAACAATTCAAACTGTGCCTAAAAAAAGGGTAATATTTGTAGCAGTCTTGTACTATAAAAATGTATTAGGAGTTTTGAAGTTAACACACCATCAAACTATTAAGTGGATATTTCAGATGAGCAAGTAATTCTAGTCAATTAAAAGTTTTTGCACACTCCTCTCTCTTCCTACTTCGAGGATAAATTATTTGCATGTTTTTATGCAGCCTTTAGAAAAAGCACTTTTTGAAAGAAGCAGCTATTAAATAATTTTGCTCACTTCCTTTTTAGGCTTCACTGGAAATTATAGGGAAGGAAAGCAGAAAATTTTGGTCGTATTTAACTAAATATGCTACTCCATAACCGAGGGTTTTTTTTGTTTGTTTGCTACATTGTCAGACTGCTGCATAGAATGTCTGTGGGAAAGGAGGCATGTTCAGTAGAGTTTCTTGGAATGAAACCCAATACATTTATGTCTTGAATAGTATAAGACTGCAACACTTCTTAATTTCATGATATTGTTCCTAATTTTAATATACAATATAAGAGAACTGCTGCATTTGCACATTTATTTTCTGCTGTAAACTGTGTCTCCAGATGTGCACAATTTGTAAACCAAAATTATTGTGGATGCTCCAGTGATTTAAAATGGGGAGTAAAAGCAGTTTGTTTCTTTCAGGGGGATTTCTGCAGGTGGTCTCTGTTGTCCTGAACACCTGTAACTGAGTTGAATTAGGTTTGGGTATGTGCAGTATTGGTAAGGAGCAAGCAGCGAAGAGGCAGCTCAGCAAACTGAGCCCTGAAATTCTGCTGGAACTGGAGCTTCCAAGGCTGCAGCATGGCTGCAGGCAAGTAACGCTGACTATGGGCAAAGCAAAAGCTGTTCTGCTAAATACCTGAGCCTGACTTTCTATGCACTTGGCACAGTTAATATTTCAGTAGAACTAGATAGGCTGGAACAGACAAAGGCTAGAAGCACGTACCTGCCTTTAGTGGTCTCTGGGGTCTTCTGAGCATTAGTCTGCAAAGGTCTGGTGTCTCTTGGCGACTGCTCTCACAGTCTGATAGCGTGTTATTCTTTTCCTCTGGCAGTGCCTGTTGTTTTTTTTAAAACATGTCTGTGGTTTCCAAATGTGCTGATTGACGCAGTTAAAACCAGCATTCAAATAACTAGATCACGTGGAAGTTACCTAAAAGAATGGTGAGAGAAAGATGTCAGTGTTGGTGGAACAGCCCAGAGAGACCTCTTTCCTGTTCCTGAAGCCAGAGCTGACAGCCGGGTGGCAGGCACACCGAGGGCAGTGCCCTTCTCCGCACTCTGCCCCATGTAACATGGTGCTGAGCTGCTCCTCAGGCACTTGGTGCTGTGCGGGACAAAACAGAGAATGATGGGGAGGTAAACGGCTCCGAAGTAGACATAATGTGGCTGGTAGCATGGATTATTATGATTCAAAACAAAGTTTTTGTGGAGGGAAGATGGTCAGAGTTGCTTGATCTGTCCATATCAGAGAGCCGATGGGGATAGTGAATAGTGCTGTAAACTGGATGATATCTAGTTGACCCTGAAGCAGCGCAATTTCCACTCTCTCCTGCTAATGTCAAGCCTGAAGACTTTTTCTTGGATTTCCTAAAGCCTCCATCAGGTTAGTCCCAGATTCTTGATCTGGGATGGTAGACGTGTGCCATCAGTGGCTGTTCCTTAAAATCTGAAAGTCTTATTCCCCCTCCATACATCTTACATTTACAGTCTCTCTGGACTCAGGATTTTGCAATGTAGTTGGTCCTCATTCATTGTAATATTCCTATGAAATTCCAGGTTTTGGAAATCTCATGAGGTTTTTTTTCCTACCATTGCAACCTTATTTGCAGATTTAAATTGTGCATAGGGATTCTACTGATAACAGTTAGAATTCTAAGCTTTTGGACATTTGCCAAGCATTATTGAAAATAAAACCAATACATTAGGGAAAATATTTAGAATTAAGCTTTTTTTTCCCCTTTTTTTTTCTTTCTTTTTTTTTTCTTTGTCTTTTTTAAAACCTGGAGAAAACACTAGGCTAGGGTGTTGAGGTACTGATGATGACGCTGAAACCCTAAAATGCTAGCACTTAGTTGTAGTTGCAAATCCACAAGAATTTACAAATCATGTACCAGAGCTTTGTATAAATTAAGAATGTCTGGTTTTAAGTTTAGTCATAAGCTTAAAGTTCTGACCATATTTGTCAAATGTTTGCAGAGCTTCATGATCTGGGATGATCCTATGTTTGGTTTTGAGCAAACATGGACTAATTTTATGGTGTTACGCTCATCATACAAAACGGATCTTTCCATACTTGTATTTTTCTATTTATTTTTTTTTTTAACTTGAAGTGTAGCATTCAGTCAGTTTTTTCACTGTCTTCCCTTTTTCTGTATGGTCTGGTAATAGCTCAGAAAACTTTTCGAAGTCTAAAAAGGCAAAGTGATGGTTAGGTAAGCCTTTACTGAAAAATAGTCTATGCTTCCTACAGAAGTGTTTTAGGAGGAGAAGAAACATGAGAATCTGAATCTACCAAGTTGTAGTTCTCTTTATTGTAGTTTAGTGTCATCCTCTTCCCCTACCTATATGTCTAATTTAAAAGGATATTTTCGTTTGTAAATTAGTTTTAGATGGTAGATTTTGCGGTAATTAAGGTTGCTGAGCACTTCTCATCATAAACCCCTATTTTTGATAGTTTAAACTTTGCTGAATTTTTTACTATTTGTTTGAAATTTTCCATGATTCATGCCTGCTTAGGCTGACTCCTGGGATTGGGGAGTGGTGCAAGGAAGGGAAAGGGTGCTGGTGTGGGCAGGAATTTAGCCAAAATGATTAAATCTTTTCTGACAACAAAGCTAGGAAAAGTAACATCTAAACCTTTACACGCACCTTCCCTCCTCCGCCACCCCTGGGCCTCAAAATGCAATGACCTTTAGAAGAGCATCGAGATACCTTGTGTTTTGAATTAGACATAGCAAAGATTGATGTAGGTGGTCCTTGTGTCGGGATCACTTCTGATACTTCTCCATGGTTTGCATATACAATTGGAGAAAGGTTTCACGTCCAGAAAAAGCCCAGGACTCTGGCATCACAGAGCAGGGAAATCTAGGACTGGCTCCTGGAGGCTGTGTGCTGGGTTACCCACAGGGGATGAAGAGAGGAGCTGGGAGAAGGTGAAGGATGTGAGAGCTGTTGGTATGGATGGGGAGTCTGGATGTACCTTGGAGTCCTTGTGGGTTCTCCTTACCTGGGGTTTGACTCTCTGAAGCTGTGAAACGTCATGCCGCAGCATTGTGTGTGGGGAGTGTCGGGACTGTGTGGAGCAGCACTGCCTGGGGTGTGGGAGAGCAGGCGTCTGCCCAGCTGGGCTCTGCTCGCAGGGGATGAACACTTTGTGCTGTTAAAGGCACCGAAAGATTGAGAGTTAATTTTGAGTTTGAGTTTTGATTTCTTCAGTGTGTGTTTATGTGCCTGTGCAAGCCAGACAGATGCACATAGGTAGAAGTTCTGCAGTCAGTGTATCATGATTTGTATCATTTATGTGGTGGTAGACAGGAAAAAACACTTGCAAACAGTTGGTTTTCTTTCAGATTATCTTTAATTGTGAGAAGTGTTCAAAACTGGTATCAGAGGCACAGTGACGAGCAGATGGTGCAAATTGTCCTGAGAGAGTTTTCCTCTCTTCCTGTGCCTGGCTGTCATGGTCACTGTTTCGGTATTGATGTATGTCTTTGAGGAGCAATCTCTGAGTGGTGTTTTTGCCATCCTTTAATCATGTAGCCAAGAAGGTTTGTGGGGTTTTTTTTTTCATGTTCAAACACGTACAAACTATCCAGTTCAGTCTTTTCCCTTACAGCTTTTCATGACTTTCACTGACAGATTAAAACTTCTTATCCCGTTGTATTATCTGCATTGTAAATGAAAATTATTAATTATTGGGATGAGATGAGAAAATATGGGTGTTGGCAGAGGGAAACTAGCCCTTCCCTCCTGTCCCTTTTGTGTTCAAGTTAGCCAGTACAAGGGGTGCTGCCTCATTACATCTGCTGTTTGTATGGCCTTGTCAGGTAAAGTGGCATCTGCCTCCTCTTTGGTGTGTTGCTTTTGTTGTTATTTTACAGTCGAGATCATTTTTTGAGATGGCATCCTGCAAAATTAAACTCTCTGAGTCTTACTGCTGATTTCTGCACAACCAGGGTATTTTTATACATCAGGGCAGTTGTGGAGTGAGCTTTCTGTCCTGAAATAGGGTTTGGAGGAAAGATTTCCATTTACTAGGTTTAGCTCTTTTCCTGAAAAATTGCTGCACTCTGTCAGTGGCAGAGAAAATGGTCCATTTCAAAGCCTTACCCCACAATATTAGCATAAATAACCCATTGCACAGTAACTGCAGCATTGTCATTTGTCCAGTGTAATGTTGAGTTGGCTTCTGGGTAGGTAGCTGTGCGGTGTCGCTAATGACTAGGGCAGGTTTACGAGAGGATGCATAGTTTAAAGGGTGAGATGCTTATGGGCTTTTTGTAGCAGATTTATGCCACCCTACCTGGGTGCTATCTCAAGGTTTTGAACAGCAGAACGACATCTCCTCACAAAGGAGTGATCAGGAACCCTACCAGGTTGGGGGAGGAGAGGCTGAAATGTGTGAGCATGGCAACTTTTCCAAGTGAACGTGTGCTTGACATCTCTTGGCAGCTGGCAGCGCCCACTTGTTCTTACCAGGGGCACCATGCCTTTGCAAGAGAGATTCCAGGTCCAGCTGAATCAGCTCTCCAAAGAATAAACTGACCAAACCCAGCCTCTTGTTCCTGTGGTGCCATGGGGGGAAATGTTGCGTAAGTTGGGAGGATAAGCTGCAGCTGGGGACTGGGTCACTGTCAAAAGGGAACCTTGTTTAGCTCTGGGTTGCCTGTAACTTTCATGGAAAGAGTTTTAGGGAAGTTCCTCCAGGTGTAGGTTGGCAAGGCAAGAGCTGGTACTTAGTGCGACCACAAGACTTCTGGGTGTCTGAGAAGCTGGCTGGGTTTATCTGAGGCATGATGTGCTTCGAAAGAATTAACTTACCCAGGGCAGACAAAAAATCGGCCCCGTACCTTTCCCTTCCAGTTTGTATAGCTAAATAAAGAGCAAGGTTGGGGCAGTGGAGTAGAAATTTGGTTTAATAACAGTGCTATTTGAGACTTGTCACACACAGAGTGGCAGATGGCAGTAGGATTGGGGGTTACAGAAGCACCTTCTGACTAGTGAGCTATTGGAGGAAGATTTTGTCAAAGCAAACCAAAAGCTAGAAATTTACTGTCGTGTTTGAAACAGAGTGGTGATCGGCATCCTTTCTGGGTGCCTGGATGTAGATTTTTGTCATTCCCATATCAGTAATCTGGTGGGGTGAGGAAACAATTTTACAATATAAATAAATTTTTCAAAGCTTGCAAAGTAATTACAAAGTTATACAAACATATACTGTAGAATTGCTTTCATCTCTGTAGTGTGCTTTCACAGCTGCAATTACTTAGATTTACGTAGGCAAATACCAAGCCATGCCATGTAAGGAACTAAGTGTTTTTGCCATAAATGACAAAAAATCTCCCACAAAGCAACAGATTCCCTTCTCCAACAGACTATTTCCCTTGCTTGGAGGAAAGAGCCTGCAAAGTGTCAGTTTGACAAGAGTCAGGGAGCTCTGAAAGAACCATATAAATAATCTTTTATGTGTTTTCTTTTAAAAACACAACCCATGTTCCCTAAAGGCTGGTTCAGGAGGAGGATGAACATCCAGGTTTCCTCAGGTGTCGGGTGCTGGATGCTTTGTGGTTGCCAAGTGGGAAATAAAGGGAGGTAAATACGCTCCATAAAGGTGTGTTTAAACTCCACAGAGTTGTCCAATCCTTTAATTGAAATATAATCCTCTGTGATGGTAAATTCTGTTAACTGTAGATTGGTGGTCTCAGACTGAGAAATGTTACCCACACACAACCTTGGAGAAGGTTCAAAGACCATATGTTTAATTCACCCTGAGAGATTATCTGTTAGGACTGAAGTGAAACACAGTGGCAGAAAGTGAAGCCCGTTATTTCTGTTTTCTGTTCCTATGTCATCTTTGTTAAGTAAAATGAAAGCATCCAGCTTCCAGAGCCACTGCCTGAAAGCTTTTGTGGGTACTTTACGCACTGATATGTTTTCCCTGTACAATGATAAAATCAACCAAAAAAAAAAAAAGCTTCACTGAAAAATAAAATTTAAAAAGAGATTATTTTTATATATAGAAGGTTGGTGGCTTTCAGATATTACCTTTGTACAGAGAGAAATATGCTTTTTCATTGTGTCAAAAGCATGGGAAAACCAACAAATCATTCTGGATTTAAATATATCCCAGAGATTCTAGACAGCTCTGTGTGTGTGTTTGGAAACTGCTCCTTGAGTGTTCTTACCTCCTTCTTCAGCAACAGCAAGGGAGTTACTAAGATCCCAGTCAGTTTGGTATGAATGTTTTTGGTGTACAGCATGTTCTTTCAGAAGAGTCCTGAGGAATATGGTACAGTGTAACTGGGCTGGTTATGTTATAGAAGGATCCTCTTCAAACACTTGCTTATATTGAGCATTGCATTTTATAGAAATATTCTGACGTTGGGTGTCCAAGGGTGACAACTAGTCATGTTTAATTCATAATTTTATAGAATGTTTCCCTTAGGAAAACATACGTGTGTGTGTGTATATATATATATATGTAAACTATCCTAATTTTACCAAGAGGTTTTCAGGCTCTGTGCAGATCTTTAAAGATTTGATGTGTATTTTTTCCTCCCTTTTTTTCCCTCCTTCCCCTCACTTCACCCCCCACCCCCCAGTTATTAGAATAGAGTCATTTCCCAAGCTGCATGTTGCCTTCAGCCCTTTATGTTGTGGCCAGATGCGAGAGAGCTTCCCCTCTGTGTCTCAGTCCTCTTTTATCGGCTGGTGGAGGCCAGGTCAGACAGACTTGTGCTGAACTTCCTCGTGTTGCTTCTGAGGGCTCTGCTCCAGATGACATGGAGCGATGGGTTGTTCAGGCCCTTCAGGCTGGTTTGTTGATAGTCATATGTGTTGTGCCTGGCTTTATGAGAGACAACAGCAAACCAGTTTGATTATTTGGTCTGTTGGATAATTGTTTCAGAGAACCATGGCCTGGAGCTCCAGAATGTAGTGTTCCAGTTATTTCACTCGCTCTCTCTTTTTCATATCCAGATAGGTTGTGTCACATCATAATGCAATCGTAGCATCAGCTGAAAGCACATAGTAAATATATTGGCAACATGTGATAACATTTTTATACAGAAAAACACCACTTGGTATTTTACACTGATTTTTTTTTTCAGTTTTATTGATGGGTCTCATCTGTTCAGTTTCTTTGCATTCTTGAATGCACTTTCTGAAATGTATGTTGTTTTACAGACCTCAGACTACACTATGTTCATACCTTCCCGAAGTGTATTAGATCTTCTGGATTTAGAAATTTCAACATCACTTGAGGTTTTCAGCTGGAGATGCAGTTTTTGATACAACTTTTCTTTAAAGGGTAGACAAAGGAAAAAATAAATAATGGGATCAAGGCACACATTTGCAGCAGACAGTGCAAGAGTAAACTCCTTTGCATAGTACAGAGATGTTTTTGACTGGCAGTTGAATTGTGAGCTAGTTTGACTTAGAGTGTATGGTGTTCTACAGAGGTGGTAGGGTACAAAGCAAATGACAAATACAAGCATGATACTGAATATATTACGGCTGGTTTTTCTCTTGGTCAATTCTGAGTTCCTTTGGAATTTTTTGTAAGAACGATATATTTTTTTGGATATAGAAGTGTAAAAAATGATTAGAAGAAGAAAAACAACCCAGAAAATCCCTGTGCAAATATAATTTGATGCCTTGTGCCACTGTCTCCCAAGCTCACTTTTAAGACCTATACATTTTCTGGAATAATTTTCTTTAGTGATTTCATTAGTTAAAATCATATTTGGAAATGATATAAGCATTAACAATAGCCATATGATTATGGAGACCACCTTACTGTAGTTAACTGTGTGAACAAAGGAGGCGAGTAAAGGCTTTACAATTTTGTAGTATCTGTCAAAACCTATGAGGCCAAAAAATGTTATACTGATATACATGTTTGTATAAAAAACAACAGCAGAGTATCTGCACACAAAGATGTTGAGCTGTGGAGGCGCAAGTTCTGAATCAGCAAGAATTTTGAAAGGAAATGTCAAGCTCATTAGGAGATCGGCAAGAACAATGTTTTTGAGATAAACAATAAAACTCTTTTTGCTAGAAACATACAGAAAGATCCATGCTGCTACACTGTTCAGCAAGAGTCCTGCTATGAAAATTAAACAGTAGACCAGGGGAATGACTGTCTTAGTTATTACTGTGCTGTGACTGCAGTTGTTTTCCAAGGAGTTTGTGCTGGAGTTGGACATCTTAGAATATCTTTGTTCCTAGAAGCAGAGAAAGATTGTCTCAGTAAGATAAAAGGGTATTATGGTTTCTATTAATTAGTACAAGTTTTCTACTCTTACTTCAAAATAAACTTGGCATGCTTCTCAGAAACGACCACGTTTCTACACCATATCATTTCCAGCAGGGATGCATACTTTTCCATGTGGTGCTGTCTCACTTTTTGATGATATTCAAGGGCATGCTGCTTTTGAACAGAAAATCCATTTGCTTCTCTGTTTGACTTTAAATTGTTGTCCTCAAGCCCTGTGCTGCCCCTTTTCTGTGGGTGTAAGTCTATGCACTGCCAACTAGGAGGGGGACTGGGCCACAGTGATTTTTGTGACTCTGAATACATCTCATTAAGCCTTAAAGGACTAGTATTTATTTTTAGCACTGGTTTACCAGGCAGCATGTGGGGGACACAAATATTCCTTGAACCAGTGTTCTGTTTTGTTTACAGACATAAAAAACACTCTTCTGTTAGTCAAGTGTGGAAATACCTAGTGTATGCCAGTATTTTCTAATGATCACTTCAAAGAAGCCTGTATGTGCAGCTAGCACAGTTTGCTTTAAACTTCTAGTAGCACAACACTCAGGAGTTGTGTGTGTGTTAGCATAACGTAGAAGCTAGAGCTGTCCTCTCAAGTAGTTCAGATTTAAATTTTAGAGGATCTCCAAGAAAAAGTCACATCTGCTGCCTGCTATTCTTTGACAAAATGTTTAAGGGGGTGGATTGTCCTCTGTAGGGAGGTCAGAGCAGTTATGGGATATAATGCTGCTGTATTTGGCAAATTGAAACCTAGGCAACTGGAAAATAAGCGCCATGGAGGTGTGAACCCCCCCATCTTTTAGAAAAAAAAAATAAATTTCCTGTTGCCACAATTCAGAGTCAGTAGCTGAAGCTTCCATGTAGCAGATTCAAACAGAATGCAACCTTGCAATAACTAGAATTGGAAATTGTCTTTCAAATAGGCAAAATTGTTTCCTCTGCTGTGTTGTTTTCTGTGTCTCTTTTGCAGACCTGTAAAAGCTGACCAGTGCTTAAGTGTTGTTCTAGAACTTGCATGGAATACAATGGAGCAGGCATTTACCCATGGTAACACCTAAAGCCTGCAGTTAATCTCTTTCTGGTAGTTCTCCATACAATGACTTGCCATCCTATCTTTATTTTTCAGCTCTAGTCATCAAGGCATTTGTTTTTGTTTGGTTGGGTTTTTAAAGGGAAAAGATGGTGTAGAGAGCAGGTGCTATAACTACCATGTGAATAGGTGTGTTAAGGTTAGGAGGTAATAATGGATAAGGTTTAGGGTGACATTGCGAAGACTAGAAGGATCTCCTGGAAAAGCACCAGTAGCGAATGGCATTTTTATTTAAGATGGTAACACACTGTATTTAAAACCTGTTCTCTTCCCCTTGCTGTCTACCGTGTACATGTTCTTCTCCTCCTGTCAGGCTGTCTAAGCAGGACTCTCGCTCTGCTTATGACATGTTTAGAACTTGTTCCTGCTCTGTAGGGTTTCCTAAAGCAAAGTATGCTTGGACTTAGAAGCAGGTAGGAGTTCACGAAGTATTTCTTGTGCTGAGGCATCATACAACAAAGGATTTTTTCAGCAGCATATATTTAGAGATGTGGGCCCTAAAGCTTTCTAAAGTATATTGAGTCTGTGTAGCGTGAAAGACACCCTCGACAAATTTTACATTTGATACCAGCAAGTTTATCAACTGTTTGTGGTTGAGAAGGAGGCCAAAGTCCAAGTTAGACTGTATATTTTTCAATATCAATGGCATGTCCTTACCTTTTGTGACTTGACTGCTGTGGTGCCCTTAGTTAAGGGTCTAGAGCACCTTCCATTCTCGGGCACAGAGCCGCGTTTCTTGCTGGGAGACCTATGTGAGAGACTGGAAAATACACTTGTTAGAATTGTGTATTATAACATAGGACAGTAATTCTGTGGTGCGGAGGGGTTCCCACAGTGCAATGCCTATTTTGACTGTAATGATCAGTGTTGCAGACAAGTCTTCTGGTCTTTCAGGAGGACTTCAAGATCAGTTAGGGACAAATGCACAGAGCAGTCATGTTCAGCCTGAAGCCCATCACTGCATGGATAAGTCTAGAGGCTTTTATGATGCTGCACGTCACATAATTTGTGTTCATGATCAAATTTATCTGCTCTTTTTGTCACCTGGTCACACACTCAGCTCTTTCTGGAATGCTTTGTTTCTACTGCTCTGAATAGTTCAGCATTGATAGCCAACAGTGTTGCCTTGCTAGCCCGGTCCTCCCATCAGCCATGAGTTCCAGTGTGTATCCCGTAGGAGCTGTGGCAATGTGGCACCACAGGGTCTAACTCCTGTGCTCTGGTAAAGAATCAGTCTAGCAGAGTGGCCTTTATACAGCTGCTTGGTGCTTCTGGATCCTCATAACCACTGCTGCCGTTATGGCCACGCTCTGCTGATTTGTGCATTGCAGAGATGGGTTGCATGTAGTTGGCAGAAGGCATGCTTCCACTTCATAGAGGAGCTGCCCTTCCATGCTTGTTCTGGTTGCATTCTTGTTCAGGCTGCCCTTAAACTTTCATAACGCGAATATTCTCTGCTGAGAACTTGCGGCAGCCCCACTAAGCAATACACAGCTTGAAATGAGCATAGGTATTTACCCTTCATTCCATGCTAGGGTTCATCTGGAAACTGCGAACGTTCCTCAGTTGATGTTAATTGGTGGGTCAGTGTCGGACTCTCATCCAAATGCTACTTGAGGTGATGACTAAGCTTAAGGATTCTTGCACACACACACCCCTTTTTCCAATTCTTAAAACATTTGTTTTATTGCTGCTGAGTAACTGCTGCTGTTTGGTGGTGTGTGTTGGA
Organism: Microhierax caerulescens; assembly: GCA_035590215.1. NCBI lineage: Eukaryota > Metazoa > Chordata > Aves > Falconiformes > Falconidae > Microhierax > Microhierax caerulescens. The sequence continues at coordinate 29,437,800 of JAVJGJ010000003.1, read as the reverse complement.
GGGTGTGTATTAGCACCCAGCAATTTGTGAGAATAGTCTTTCATACTTGAGCAGCATTTCATGTTCAGATGCTCGGTCCAGCATAAAGTATATTTATTCTGTGTAAATAATATCAACTAGTGCAAAACTTGATTCACCAAATTAACAAGACTGATTTGGTAAAATACATAAAAGTTTTGAACTTGCTCAGTTTGCAGATCACGTAGCTCGGCAAAATGCACAGAAGGAAGGTCACATAAACCATTACAAATGCTTAGTTACTTCTGTATTCAAACTCTCACGCTATCATTTGTAATTCTTCCAATATCATTAAGGCACTTTTCCTTGACTTCTGTAACTTGGCCGTCAAATTTAAAAGTTTATGGCTGCTTTACTGAAGATAAGAGTAATATTTACAAATTTGGGGGGTTTTTTTACCCTGAATATTATAAAGGTTTTGTAGTACTGAGTTCACATTTTAGCTGTTTATGGAAATTAATGCAGCTGTTTGATAAATAAATAGGGAATGCACTTACGGGGTCAGGAATTGTTGACGGCATTCACTGTCCCCAGAAATCTTTTTTGAACTGCATGACAGAGTTTATCAGGGTGGAAGATTGTGTCAAATGTTACCGCTAATGTTATGAGAAATCTAGAGAAAGAGGAAGTGCAATACACAAAACAAAGCAATTGCAAATTGTGCTGAGTTGTGCTAGAAGAATAATCTTTTTTTAAGATGTTCTTTGTAAGGTGGTAGGGAATATTGGTAGTGGTCTGAACTTGCAGTCCCAGTCATCCTGGTGTAATCCAGTGGGAAAACACTCCCCAGTTAGGATGTGCACCCACCCCTGCCCACTGCGGTGTGAGCTGCCTGCCCCGCTTTCCGGAGCTCCCGCTCTGAGCAGCGCTCAGGCAGCCACTGGCTGGAAACCATCAGGGCAGGCTGCTGTGGGTCAACTTGTGGGGCTTTGGAGGGTGGGCATGCTCATGTGTTCGTTAGGAGCTGGACCAGCAGAGGGAAATAAAAGCAGGGCTTGCTAGCTCTGAGTTGCAGGGGGTGGGATCCTGGCTGTCTGTTCTCTGGGGTGCTCTCTGCAGGCACACAGCAGGGCATTCTGGGGGGCCAGAACTGGCAGGGTCCGGCAGGGGCTGTCCAAGGGAAAGCACTCTTCTCTGGTCACCTGGGTGGTTCGCAGCTGCTGCGTGCTCCGGGCTGGTCTCCTGCCTTTCTGCATCTGCACAAAGGTGCTCAGCCTGGCAGCCGGTGGGGTGGGTGCACAGGTGGAGACCTTCAGGGTCTGGGGTTGTAATGGCTGGACTCCTGTGGAAGGAATATTTGCCATGACTGTGGAGATATGTTGGTCTGTTTGACTTCTTGTGAGTTTGCCAAGGGACTAAGATTTTGTTATTTTTCTGTTCTTATTATAACATTTGTCGTAAGGCAATGTCTGGATTTTAATACTTAAGAGACTAAAAGTATGCAAAATACAGCATGTAGTAATCCAGCCCTTTAAAATGATGTACTGGGTGGTGGTAGTTCTTGTTTGTCATAGATGCATAGAATGTACTGGAGGATGAATAGTCGAATCAGGATGATAGAAAATACAAAATGGCATTCCTGTTGCAAAAAGCAGTAAGTGAAAAAATGCAATAGCATCGTATGTGATGGCACTCAGTGCACGCATCCTCCAGCATGGCTCAGAGAACAGCAGGATTGATTGATAAATGTGACAGTGACTTCTGGAGAGTCTCTGCTGCTGTGCCTTCCATCTCTTGCTTTCAAGACCACTCTTGGCTGGTGTGAGAGGACAGAGTGAGCCATGTTTCTACTTGGGCAGCCCCTCTGGGTGCCGGTGAGAGTAGCATCCCCTGTGAAAGTGGCTGAGAAAGGCCATGTATTCTGTGAAGGTCACTGCTGCTTGCGTCCCCATGAGTAGCAGTGGCTCCTGCCAGCCTTGGTGTTTGGGTATGTTCTGTCTGTGGTTAGTAAGGGGAAGAACAGAAGTGTAAACACCTAATTGCATCTTAATAGTACTTTTCACTCCTGAGCCCAGAAGGCAAAATTTCAAGATGCTCTAGGGAGGAGGTTGCAGTCGGTGATGAAGTGTTTTTTTTCATGCTATGGTATGTTATTTACAAACTCCTGACTTCTTAAACATGGGATGAATCAAACAAAAAGCTGGATTTGGACCTCTTCCAACTCAGAATGCTGTCCTGTGGGGATTTCCTAAGATCGTGTGCCAGTCCTGATGGTGCTGCTGGGCCTTGTGAACTGTCTGCCTTGTGTACCGTCTGCTTTTTTCCTCCTGTGTGCGTTGCATCCCCAAGCCATGCACAATCGGCCCTTCTGGGAGTGTCCCCACTTAGCACCACTGATGCCTGCACAGGGACCACAGCCCCTTGAATGACCTTGTAGACAGGGACCCTGTGTCACCTAGCAGAGTGGTAGCACCTGACCACCACTGCAGCCCTCTGCTTTGCACTGGGCAGCAGCAGGTCCTGGCATGGATTTTCTTCCTCATCTCTTAACTGAAGGGAACAGTTGACTTACAGCCAATTTCTCCCAAATTGAGTATCATCTATCTTTTAAAATGATATTTTAACAAAAAACATGGAATAAAGCTGTGACATCTCCTTGCTGGGACTGTATTCTTTTGACTGGTTGTATGATTCTTGGATGAGGGGGTGAAGGTTTGACCTTCTTTGTGTAACACAGCCAATATTCATAAATTTTTAAGAATTAATGATTTTATATGTGTTTCTCGTTCCTCATATTTGCAAAAAACATTCCAAGGCTTTTAAGTTCAATGTGTTAGAAGCATTTCCTGCCAGTGGTTGGGCTGAGAGGAGTCCCATCAACAGTTCTCAGAAGTACGCAGTATATTGCAGTAAAAGGTCTTGACTTTTTTATGATTGTAAATGAATTTTCATTTCCAGTTGGACCCAAAACTGTTGTTAAAACTGATTTAGATCCGAGTACAGAGGTTTTGTTCTCCTTGCTGCACTCCTTCCTTCTTTTCCCCATCTTCTCACTCTTTAAAAAAACCCAAAACTGTTGCAAGTTGATGTTTTTAGGCAACTCAGCCATGAGGAAAATACACAGTTTTGTCCCCAGGTTGGATGACAGCGATGAAGTGCCCTGCACACAGGAGGCAGGGTGGGGGTGAGCGGAGGGAACGTGGGCAGGTGCCGGAGCCTGGCAGCCCCACACCTGAACTTGCTGGAGGGTGGTCTGGCTGCCTTGACAGTGCTTCCAGCGTGTCGCCCACCCACATGTCGCTTCTGCTGAGTTCATGAGCAAAGCTTAAGTAAAAAAGCTTACTGCTGCTTGCTTGGCAGGAAAAAGCATGCCATGTAAAATGACACCAGTTAGTGCAGACAGCATTTAGCATTGACAGCATTTTATAACAGATGTTCCTGACCAAAGTTGTTACATCAGAAGTATCATACATGACGTTTTCTTGGCATATACGATTAATTTCTGGTGTTCTGAAGGACAGGGTGAGTGAGGAGAGCCAACAGGCATAAAGAGCATCTGTAGATAAGATTGTGTATTTCTTGTGAAAACAAGCAGGCAGTGCCAGCTGCTTTGGTTGCAGCCTGAGGACACTCCAAGGGTGGAATTTTATTTCTGTCTTCAAAACCCACCAGCAATTGTTTCATCTCTTCTTGTTGCACAGGAGTCCCTATGCTACTTTTGAAATCTGAAATTTAACAGCCTAATTGTCCTGATAAGTTAAATTGAGGCCCCCCCCCCCCCCCAAGATTCTTCCTATTACCTATCAATCTCCTATCAGTTATAGTATATGAATTACGGAATGGTGGATGTAAGAGGAAAAATTAGGACCAGGGCGTGAGGAACAGTCAGTATATGATTTTGTATTAGGAGGATTAAATAGATCAGCTTTTAGAAGTAACTGTACTATCAATTTTGGAATTATTCTACTATGTGTCGTGGTTTAACCCCAGCTGGCAACTAAGCGCCACGCAGCTGCTTGCTCACTCCCCCCACTGCAGGATGAGGGGGAGAACTGGAAAAGGTAAAAGTGGAAAGATCCATGGGTTGAGATAAGAGCAGTTTAATAATTTTTTTTTTAAAAAAAAGTAATAAGAAAAAAAATAATGAAAAGAAAAATAACAAGAAGAGACATAAACCCCAAGAAAACCAAGTGATGCAAATGAAAAATAATTGCTTGCCACCAACCGACTGATGCCCAGCCAGTTCCCAAGCAGCGGCTCCTGGCCAGCTTTCCCCATCACTTTGTATGCTGAGCATGACATCATATGATGTGAAATATCCCGTGGGGCAGTCAGTCAGCTGTCCCAGTGGTGTCCCCTCCTGGCTATTTGTGCCCCCCAAGATGCTCGTTGGCAGGGCATGAGGAGCCGAAAAGCCCTTGACTTAGCGTAAGCACTGCTCAGCAATGACTAAAACATCAGTGTGTTAGCAACATCATTCTCATCCTAAATCCAAAACACAGCACTGTACCAGCTACGAGGAAGGAAGTGAACTCCGTGGCAGCTAAAACTGGGACAATATGTTAATAAAACATTTTAATGATTAGTAGTTTTATTGTCCTAAACCTGAATATTTTAAAGAAGTAAAATGTGGCTTACATAAAGAAATTATTCCCTTAACATTCTGTTTTAATAGTAGCATCTGTCATTTAAGTATTTGGGTTTTAATTCTGTTTTCTAATGTTTTGATCTGGGGTTTATATAGTTATGTTTCCTCAGTCATAAATTAAAAAAGTAGTTGCTTAAGAAAAATATCTTTTGCCAAGATACACAAAACAGAGTAATGCTTACCTATAGAGAAGCAGCCTTTGGTGTAGCTTAAGGCTGCTCTGTGTCTCAGCCTAACAGGTGTGGGAGTTTGTCTGCCTTGGTTTTCTGTATTTATTTACAGTTATGAGTGCTCATTTGTGTTCTAAGTAATTTGTTTGTGGTTTGCATAATGCATGGATGATTTTCTGTTCACATTATTTGTCAATTTTTTAAAAAAGAAATGATAGTGATTGTTATTTAAAAACTAGAAGAGAATGTTTGAAAGCATTGGTAAAGTACAGAAACGCGTAATGAAAAGGCAGAGTCTTTCACCTGGAAAGAAGTATAAAATTGCATGTGTGGTCCCTCTTCAGCTATGAAACAGATTTACAGTATAAGCCCTTTAGAAGTGCCTCAGAACGTAAAACACTGTAAAGACTGTGTAAGCTACAGCAGATTCTGTGTACTTACTGGCTGGAGTGCAGTCTTCTGCGTGCTCTGCTTTACCCATTGCTGCTCCTTTGCAGCTGGATAGGCTTTAGTTCTTTAAGCAAATGCTTTGCGATATTATCTTCATTATCTGCTTCAGTGGTGCTGGTGGTTCAGTGTGCTGTGTCTCTGCAAGCAGGAAGCTGAAGAGCTGGTGAATCGTGCCTGGCTGCTTGGCCAAATGTGGTCGAGATATCAAGCGCTGCAGATGGCCAGCTATTTTTGTGTACTTACACGTAACTTCCATGAAGAACAGTGTTGAACTGGTTTCAAGAGAGACGCATTTGTGCAGTTGGCAAAGCAGTAAGCAATCCTAAGTTAAGGGTTGGTGTTTTCCTTTCTTAAGCTGTTCCCAGGCCTGGCTTCGACCTTATCTGTAAAGCTTACTACACTGATAGCTTCTGCTTTTGTTAATGGGAGTTTTCTGAACTGGAGCGTATGGGCTTATATTGTCCTTGTTCAGGGCGTGCTCAAAGGCTGGGAGATGTGTTCTTGGGATAAGTGGTGACTCTTTGGTGTATGGGTTTTTTGGTTTTCTTCTTTTTTCTTTTCCTTTAACCTTAATCACCTGTCTGTCTTCCTCCTTCCCTTTCTTCCCATATGTTCACTGGGAGGCTTTGAAATTGAGATGAAATTAGTGGAAATGTATAGTAATGCAAAAATTAGATTCTTTTCCATGAATGTGGGAAAGTAGCATATCCTGAGAGATATCTGAGGTTTGGGGAGAGAAATTGAATTTTGTATGTTTATTTTTAAAAAGTGAAATATGTAAGTTGTGTACATTAGTGTTAATGAACATTTAGTACATGACCTGAGCTCTGCTTTACAGTGTGTAAGCCGAGCCCTAAAGGCACAATTTCCTCATGGACTTTCCTATGAGTGTTTACCACCTTACAAGAAGGAGCCAAAAGGCATGGACGAATTAATGTACCTTCTGCTAAAGCATTGCTGTCGTGTACACATCCTTTACATAGGGCCAGCGTGTGTTAACATGAACCTGCAGACCTTTTCTCCCCTCAAGTTTCATTGAATCTTTCTCAATGAAATAAGGGAGTATCTTCAGAGAGAAAATTGTCTCTACATTGTGAGTATTCTTGCCCCTCTCTCATTTCTGAGATTCCCAGTTCAGAGCCATAACTTGTCAATTATTCATTGCTTTCGGGGGTTGAGTTTGGATGTTTGTTATATTAAGAATTTTTATACCTGCCTTATATTCTGTTTTCGTGGCAGTGTGAGCATTCAACCTTTCTGGGAACTCAAATCTGAGCATTTCGTGTCTGGAAGGCAGGTGCTGTGATGTGGAATTTTGGTTTCAGTTTCTTGGGCGTCAGAGGCAGGGGCACACTCTGGTCCCCTCTCAGCTGCCTGGCACAGGGATCCTGCCGATGGCGGCCTGCTTCCCTGGCACTGCTTCTGTGGGCCCTGTGACACTATGTCTTCCCTGGGGGTCGATGGGCTGTAGCTTTAGGATTCACATCCCATGGAGTTTGTGCGCCATGCCTCATACTGTCGGGCTTAGTGTCAAGCAAATTGAAGGAAATCTGTCTGCCCTAAAGAGTTACAGCTCTTCATGTGCCTCAGAAGACAGGGCTAAACTTGTAACTTAGGAAGAAGCAGTGAATGCCAGAGGTCGCAGGTTTTAACCCTCCTCAGGATGGACATGCACCCAGAGGCCTGAGAAGGCTTTGAGGAGCACTTGCAAGTCCCTTCACTCTTTCCCCCCTGCTGTGCACCGTCTCACAAATGTAACCCTGTCAGCACACCTGCCTGGCTTGACCTGCTCCGCTTCATTTGCGGTGCCAGCTGCTCCCCTGCGGGTGTGTGCACACACGTGTGCACATCCAGTGTCTGCCTGCACCCGTGCCCCACTTGAGCCCTTTCCCCTTCCTCCTGGGGGAGGCTCAATGGTGACCATCCTCCTGCTTTGCTCCGGTGCGCAGCACCACAGGCATGGGCTGGGAGCAGCTGGGGGGAGCCATGCTGCTTTGAGTGCTTTGCTGGACCCCAGGGGGTTTTGCCAGGGTTGGTGGGCGGCCGTTAAACTGCTGTTGCTGGGACATGTTCCCTTACTGAGGCTCAACACATCGGTGAGGGGTTTGGGCAGGGCAGGGCAGGGGGCCCTGGAGAAGCCTGTTCCTTCCCCTGCTCATCATGGGGTATTATTTTAACTGAAGTATGTTTTGGAAAAATAGAGACTCCGTTTCCGTTCCCATCCTCGTTCTGAATGTGGAAATTGGCTAGGCAGGAATCATGCCTGTGAGCTGGGAGCCCAGTTTCACACTGAGAGACATGAGTTGTTGGCAACACAAGCTGTTTCTTCTTTACAGCTGGGCTGCGGTATCACAGGGGCAGGCCTGAGCTTTGTGCAGGGCTGGAGGTGGCCCAGGCTCGCCGCTGTGTGACAGGAACACGTCTCCGAAGGGCGAAGCGCTGCTGCTCCCTGCCTGCGTTCAGCCGGGGCAGAGCTGCCATCCTGCTGCTCGAAGCTGGCGCTGGGGGCTGCTCTGAGCGCGCCTCCCCGCTGCTCTGAGCTGCGAAGCCCCTTCCCTGGGAGGCCGCACTCGAGCCGGCCGCTCTGCACTGCAGTGCGGGGCGAGGAGCCTTATCCAAGGGCAAGCCTGGCCCATTTGCCTTAGGCAGACCTTCTGCAGCTGCAGGAGGATGCATAAAGCTTTTTCAGGTGCTCCCCAGAAGGCACCTAGTCAGCCAAACTTTTCATCTCTTTCCATGCACCCTATTGTCAATTTTTGAAGCAAGGATGAGAGGAGAGGGTCAGATAAGGCTTTGGCTGATCACAAGTGCTTTAAAAACCTCTGGTCCTCTGAGACAGTTTGTAATTCATTCTAAACCCACCCCCACCCCCCCAAAAAAAAGCCCTTTCTTTGATTTTTGTTTTGTTTTTGGTTTTTTGTTTTGTTTTTCCTCTCCCCAGAAACAGCAACAGAAGCCTTGATATCCCTTCTGAGACCAAGGTCATCTTTCGGGGTGTGACCCATAATAAACTTTTTCCAATAGCTTCCTGAACTAAGCCTAAAATTAAAATAAGCAATGTTCCATTTGTGTTCAGATGAAATCCTTGCAAAAGAGGAAGAAAAGTGCTTTCTGTCAAGATAAGTGAATTTGAAAGAAAAACATAAAACAAAGGATAAGAGGAACCTCTTGGCAAAGCAAAATTGTCCACCAACCTCAGCTAAACCTCTTCCTTCCCAGGGCAGCTCTCACTTTAGGTGCAGCACCCCAAACTTTCTGTTGAAGGAGGCCATTGTTCAAAGACCCAACAAAAGGGAAAATTTGAGGAGAAGATAGCTTAAACATTCAAAAGTTGTTCCCATTGTTTCAAGCAACCGAGTATTTAACAAAGAGCTGAATAACCTTTTTTGCTGATTCATCAGAAAATCAGGACTTGAGCCTGCAGCCAACAATTTGGATTGGACTACCAACCTTTGTGCAACAGAAATAGTCTTTCCTACGGGCTAATAAGGCAAACACATCACTGAAGGACTAGGCTCTGTAAAAATGCCTTGCAACAAAGCTGATACTCTTGTTTGAAGACTTAGCACCTCAAAGCAAACTGGCAGTGAAGTCCAGGGCACAGCCCAGGCTGGTAGCCAGCTTCTCCAGGTTTCTTTCAGCTTTAATTACCAATGCAGAATTGGTAGCTTTTTCCTACTTTCTTCTCCACACCATCCTGCCTGGCTGTTTTCCGAAGGTACCAGCACCAGGCTGCTTTCCCCACTTTCCTGTGAACTGGAAGCTGGGCTTTTACCCTCTGTTGCTGCTTGAAAAGAAGCTGAGTTGCTGGTTACAAAGCAGATCTAAGAAGACACCAGGATTTCCAAGGGAGACTGCAGGTCTGGTATCACAACAGGCTTTTTGCAGAGGGGTTGAAGATGCTACACTGTGCAGTCCCTGCTGTTGCAGTTATGCTCCAGATGCCTTTTGTTTCATAGGCAGAGATGGAAGGAAGCACTATTATTTAGTACGTTATTTCTACCCCCAATTATTTGATTTCCCAGTTTCCTCAAAGTGGCCCAAAACCACCTATGAGCTTTCCATTGGCAGCAGAGGTGACTGTGCGCCGTGTTGGACCTGAAGGTAAGTGATGTGGTATGGGAGTGGGACTCCTGCCAGAAGAATGGCTTGGCTTTCTGGAGATGGCTTTTACACTTGCAGCATGTCCAGGGCTCATTAATGTTACTTGTACATGTGTGAGAACAGAAGTCTCTTCAGTCACATCTGCATTAGCAGTGTTAGAATGTCTCGGGCTTACTGCACGTGTGCTCAGTTCATGCCAGGAGGTGTGGATATGCAGAGCCGTGCCCTGCTCCTGGGTACAGTGAGCTTCAGCTAGATCTAGCTCTTCTCTGCAGTGCAGAGCAATTTCTCTTTCATGTTTTTCTGGAGTGTAGTGTTCCTTCCTGGGCTGGTTAGCTGATTTACAGTCCAATCATAGGCCTCCATCCCTGAATGATGACTCAGTAATTTGATATTTTTAGATCTGTGAAGCAGACTTCTAGCTAAGGTGGATGTGAGCACAGGCGTGTGATCTGGAGTATTTACACTGACCTTGCAGTGCTCCTGCCTTGAGGAAGGCAGGTCTCAGAGCTGTCCCGTCCCACTAGCCCACTGCCTTTTTCCTCTGTGTTGTACTGTCCTGGGACTAGTTTTCTGCGCAGTCTCGCTGCTCTGGTTAAAGGGAGAAAAGCATCACGCTTACGTCTTCATCTGAGTATGAAAGAGATACCTCAGTTTTCTCTGGGATGCCATTGGTGAACAAGCACTCCACAAGGTCATAACCAAATGACCGTTAGGAAACAGGCGCATTTGAGTTCTGTACATAGTCGTGCATTGTCTTTCTTTTTTGATGGAAACAGCTATGGAAACTTTCAGTCATGGGATTCTGTTGTCATTTTGTTATAAATAAGAACAGTAAACTTCCTCCATGCTTTGCCTGCAGATTTCCTTTTTTAGTGTCATAAAATCCACAGACCCAGACTCTTCGCTCTGCAGTGTCCTGATTGGAAAGTCCATGCAATTATCTGTTGGCACTCAGAGTTGTGCATTCAATATCTTGTGCTATCAGGAGATTCGCATGGTTAGATTTACACTTTAATTTTCATTACTAACCAGAGGTTTGCTGGCAGTGTCACACCTGGCAGTCATCTCAGCAGTGTGGTGTCATCTTCCCCACCATCTTGATCATGCAAGCCTCTGGGGCTGCATAGAATTGAAATGACCCGTTTGGTGGGTGGGTGTGCGCGTGCACGCTATTCTTCAAAAAAAGGTGCTTCTTCATGGAGAAACCTCATGATTTTTACATGTGGTAGCCTGTTAGTCTCTGGCTTGCAGCAAGTAGGAGTGTAGGTACATGTGAAATCCCTGCAGTCATATCCAGACCAGGCTCTGGGACTGCAAGGTTGTAAGTGGAAACTGCTCAAAAGATTAGCCAGTTCTGTACTAAAGCAGCAAGTCTTAGGCAGTTATCTTCTCCACTTACATGTCGTCATCAGTCATGAGGTGTTCATTTGTCAGTGGGACAGAACTTGTGGTTTAGATACTTCTGGCTCTTAATGAAAGCACATGGGCAGAGTGTGACCTTAGCATGCACTGATCCCAGGACAGTCAGAGCTGAAGCACAGAGCTGGAGTTTATGATCTTCAGTACAAGAGACAAACTGTAGCACTGTTTGATTGCATGCTTGTTGCATGTTTGGATTTTGATTGCATGTTTATTATTCCCTGACTTCAAAAATTCCAGCTTGCTTAAAAAGGGTTTCTCAGTGCTTTCTAACACTGAGTTCCTTTTGTGAGGTCTTGTATCAGATCGTTGCTCTAATGCTAGAAATGGGGCTTTGCTGTTGTACAGTAGATGTATCACTTACTTTGGATCATAGTTGTTTGGATATCCTTTCCCATCCCTCATGCTGCTGCTGTGCTCCCCCCACCCCCCAAGAAAAACTGGAGAATGCTTTGAAACAGAAAGTAAAGCATCTTGGTCTTGTCAACCCTGACAACATTAAAATAAATCTGTCTTGTGTAATGTGCATATGGCAGGGCTGGCTGTTACTTCTCAGCTGAGTGTAAAGATACATCGAACAACACATGTGCTGCAAATTAATGCTGCCTCTCCTTATTTCTCAACTTTGTGTAATGGAGTTCTGGAAGTTAGCACTTCTGGGGTTGGTGTTGAGTGAGTGAACGTTTAACAAACTGTAGTTTTGTATTGGCTTTGTTCCTCTGAAGAAAACAATACTAGCCCTGTAATTATGTAATGTAATTGCATCCCCAGGATGAGAGTAGGCAAAAGTTGTTAAACGCAGCCTGCCTTTGATCAGAATCTTAAATTCATTCTTTCTAGAGGGGAGATTTCTTTAGGTTGAAGTCAAAAGTTGCTGTTCTTGCAAAGTCAAGGGTTGTTTTCTTTGCAAAATATTTCTGGGGAGTTGAATGCAAAGTATTTTAAAATAAATTGAGTGGATCTTTGGGTGGGGAGTGTGACCCTGCTCCTCAGGCTTCCAGTCTAGTGCTGTAACTCAACTTATTGCCCAGAAGGAAATAAAGGTAACTGTGTTTGCTTTTATTACTGAGTGAAGAACACAAGTTTGTATGTGCGTTTAATGTGTTGAGGTAAAGGAGGAAAAGCTTAAAAACAACCCTCAAAATGCACCTTCTCATGTTAAATGTTTAAAGTGGTTCCAGTGGCTTTAAATAGCCGTCCTGTGTTCAGTCTGGCTAGTGACATTTCCTTTCTCCCTTTCACTTCACTTTTCCCTGTTGTATTATTTTTCCATTTTGTTTATTGTTTAGGGCTTCTGATGACCATTATTGTACTTAAAACATGATACAAACTAAACAAAACACATGTTATCAGGTTTGTAATTTGAATGGAGTGATTCCCCTATATAGTTCTAGCAGACTATTGGCAGCGGAGTTTGTCAAAAGGCTATGTGTGTGAGTAGTTTTATATAGATGTAGTAGTAAAACAGATGTGTTTAATATGTTCACGTGCTCTTTTTGTCAAAGTTGTCTCTTCAGTATTTATCATTATTTAAAACTCGATCATATTCTGATAGAAACGTAAAATTGATAAATAAATCAATATATTGATCAACTCAGAAATCAGTTTTTATGGTGGTCAGGAGTCATTGCTTAGAAAGAAAATAATAAAAAGGCAGACAGATAGTGGTGCCCGCTCTGGTGGTGCTCGCACTGTAAAGTACTCGTTGAATTATAGACATCCAGAGCTCCAGGCTGTGCATGGAACCAGGATGCTTCATTGCCCTGATACATTCAGGATCTTGTTTACATATATGTATTTTGCAAAACTTGTTATCTTCTTCACCAGGAAAGGGGAAGACACAAAAATGAAATATAAGCCCCTGTGAGCCAAGCCAGTGCCAGTATGTATACCTTAAAAATGGCTTGTGATGGAAATAGTTACAAGACTTCAGTTGAGGGTGGAATTTTAATTTAAAGCGATACTCAGTGCAGATACAAGCCCAAGTTAAGAGGATGCTCTTTCCTGCTTAGCTGATCTCAGGGAAGGACATACCTGGTGTGCTTGGAGCAGCTGGCTCTTCTGCGGATCAGGCTGGAGGGCTGTGCCACTGGTGGTCCTCAGCACTGCTTCGTGCAGGGAAGCTGCAGCAAGCTCTGGCTGCTGCCGAGTGTTTGAGCAATAGAAGCAGGACACACAGGGGACCAGAAGTGAAGTGTCACTGGGCTTCCTCTCTGAAGATCACAAGTAGCCAGTGTATGTTGGCAAGGGAAGTCAATTCTAAGCAGGCAGAGTCATCTTGAATATAAATTGAAGTGCTAAAATGCATGGATGCTATGTGGGTTTCTCTCTGAAAAGTTGTGTGGGTCTCATGATGCAGCAGACAGTTAAGCTTCATAGCCATTGATATGAAATTATTTTTAAAATGGTAATATGTGGAAAGATAACAGAATCCAAGGGTGAGCAACTTTGGGGATAACTTCTTCATACTTTATGAAATTATGTCGCTGTCAGATTGCCTAATGGCATGGCTGTACTTTTTGGTTTGAAATGTCATTCTTGGTTAAAACTTATTTAGAATTGTTAAACTAGAACTAAGTCAGTCAGTCACAGTGCTGCCTCCAGTAAAAGGTTGAAGTGTGCAGCTCTCCATGAGTATGTGAGTCTCAAAAGAAGGAGTAACACAGTGTTTTCAAATGTAATCTGCCGATGGATTAGATGTTGCAGCACAGATAATTTTTTGCATGCTTGTGAGAGAAGTAAGCAGTTGTCTAGGGCAGGGGATTACGAGCTTAAAGGGTGGGCAGAATGTCTCAGCTCTGTGTACGGTTTCACTTCATTGGAATGGCTCTAAACAGCAAGGCAAACTGAAGGGTCACTTTGTTGTGCAAACATGGATATTTTCTCAAAATGCCAGCCAAATTTAATGTTTAAGGATCTAAAGATACGGGTGCTATTTCCAAAGGGTTAGAAATCAAGCGAGCGTGATTACTAGGAAGAACCCTGCTGTATATTGTATACTTTTGGTGGCTTAAGGGCAAACTGATAATGTATTTTACCTTTAGCTATACAAGTCTTTTTTCCCCAAAAAATCCAAAATTCACTTCTGCTGGTCTAGCTGGCATTTATTTAAGAAAATAATTCTAACTTTTTGTCTGAGCTCAGTGCCTATGAAAAGAGACTTTTTTTTGTGGTCCTGCTGATGGACTTGTGTATCAGAACTGGAGGATACACACACATAGACAGAGATGGGAGAAAACTGATGGCGTATCAGAGCACGTCTGGTGACTGGAGGGGCAGGTGGTGGTCATGTGGATCTTCATGTGTCTGATGACAGAAGTGCAAGTTGGGGTGGCAGCTCTTGAAGCCTTTGCGAACAGGAATAGGGGTGGCGTTCAGACTTGGTTTTTTCTAAATGAAGGATCTTACACCAAACTGTTGCCTTATATAAGCAGTATCTCTGACTACTAATCTTCTTATAGGTCTGCACCCCATTATCAAAACCTTGTAATGAAGTAGTCAGTGCTTCCGACCCCACTAAATGTGAAAACATAGATTTTTGTATCTGTGGCCAAGCTTTTTCAATTGATAAAAGCAGGTTGAACAAGATAAATATTTTTATAGAATAATCCTACTAAAAGGCATGCAAACTACAAAAGTACTGAAGGACTTCTGGATTTTGTGTCTTCCTGTAGCAAAGTTGCTGGCAAATATCTCCTGCCTAGTTTGTTTTGCTGATGGGTAGATGTCTACCCTTCACTGCCTTCTGAGGCCTTACAAGGATCTGTGTGAAACTTGGTCATCAGATCTTTGGCCATGTTCAGATGGCACTGCTGTCACTCACAACGCAAACATTTGCCTTACAGGGTAGCACACAGGGTCCAGTAGGGAGAGCTGAGAACGGGGCTGAGACACAATTAAATAATCCCACTCACAGTTGTGCTAGTTACACAATTATGATTGCTTAATTCGTGAGATTGTGGTGTGCATCAGTACAAAGATATATTTTTAGAAGGTTTGGGGTGTTTTATTTTCCTTTTATAAGATTCCTAGGAAGCTGCACAGATGGAAAGCCACAGTAAAGTTTATTGCTAAAGAAACCTCAAAAGTAAAGGGCATAATGTATGTAGTGACAAAAATCCTGGACAGGTAGCAGTCTGGAGCTGTCTCTTAAGTAGATGTTCAAATAACTTTTCTTCCAAAATAACCCCATGGCATGGAGAGTTCTGGCTGGGCTACTCAATTGCAATGTAATGCGAAGCCTCCTAAATGGAGAAAAAGAAAAAAAAAAAAAGACAAATATTCATGAATTGTGTGCTCCTTGCATTCTTGGGTCTGATCTGCTGTCATGCCTCCACCTTCCACATGAAAACCATGTTTCATGTATAGGGTCCTATAAAAAATGGGAGTCTCGGACTGCACAACCAAAATTTACATAGGCTTCTGTCCACACATGGTTCTCTGAAGTGACAGTAATAGATTAAGGCCTGAGACTTTTCCTACAAACTGTCTTGTACCTTTTTCTTTAAAGAATAACTTATAAGGACTAGAATTCCATGTCAAATCCAGACAAATTATAGTTATCTGGTACTTGGGGAGTAGGAGATTGTTTTATAATTTATTTTTAGCCCTGGGAAAATATTTCACAAACAGTATCATCAAAGAACTGTTGTATATGTAAGTGTGTGCAAAAACCGGTGATAAAGGATTATCACACATACATCCTGTCAAGATAAAGTAAACTTATTTGGGAGGTTATTTTACAGTGAAGTGTTGTATGCATCCAAGTTGTCAGGCTTCAGAGCAGAGACTCATTTTGGCTGGCCTGTGTGCTGGGAGCTGCATCGTCCCTTTGTGGTGCAGGAGTTCATATGGATGCCCCACTGCTCCCTTGTGGGACTACACTTCCCAGAAACTACTGATTGCTTTATCTCTTTGGTCCCCTGGAAAGGGTATCTTTGGGTTGTTCTTTGAAGGGCATCACCCCGGGTGCAGTTGCTTTAGATAGAAGATTTTTTTGGTAGTAAGAATCCTGACTAGGGAACAGCGGTACTGTTCCTCTTAGGAGGAAATCCTATCTAAATGCAGCCTTTAGTTAAAAAAATAAATGGGTAGCAAGAAAGTGTAGTATGTGCTCATGCACATCCTGTAAGGAGAGTGTGCTGCATGCTAGAAGAAATGTGGGTGGCCATCTGGTCGTGTTTTCAGCCGTCACTGAACTTCACCATTTGGTGTGCAGGCTCCCCTGCTGTGTGAGGGGAGAATCCTGCACACCTGGTCTGCAGTCTCCTTGCCTGTCCTTTGTGGTCCCTGGTTACGGACAAACAGGCGTGTTTTCACTGAACTATTTCTTTGGGCTTTGCTGGAGTTGGGTAGGAAGTCCACCATCTGCCTGGAAAAAGGTTACGATTCTGAGAGGGGTTCAAGCTTTGTTGCTCCGTGTATGTATGATGAATCCTATAGAGTGTGCCTGTGTGTACATATATTACACATAGGAATACTCTGCTGTACTGTGTATGGAAAATATTGTCTAGGGAGTCAGGATATTTCAGTTTAATCTTAGAAGGTGTGTGCTTGTTCTGTGATCTGCTTCTGATAGGACTTGGTTCGGTGAAACGTGTGGGAGACAGACTCAGCTGTCTTGTTTACGGTGAGGAGGAGCTAGAGCTTGCTGAGAATGGAAGATCCTGGGTGAAACCAGGCATCGGGGAGACTGGCGGAAGCGCATAGCCTGTCTGTGGTTGAGCAGCCTTAAGTCTAGCAGGCTCATGAGCATCAGTTCCAATGGTGCAGTTGGCAAAGATTTCTGAGCAGTAGTGGGGAACGAAGGTGGGAAGAGCCATCTTCACCCGTAGCACCATTACTCTGCAATAGCCTGTCCACTAGTGACAGGCTCAGCTGTAGTCCCATCTAGTAAGGGGTGCAGTCGTTCACAGTTTTGACTGCGGAGTCTAGCACCTCTCTCCAAGCAGATGTAAAACCTGTTGTAATGGGTCTGCATGCCTTCTTGCAAGACAAAAAGGTGGTTTTGGGTAAATCAAGATAAGCTTTATATTACATAGAAAAATTCAGCTCAAGAAATTAATACTGGAGAAGACTTTAAGAAAGTAAAAATACAATGATACCTATCTGTCTTGTGTGCTGAGCTCGTGGAGCGCATCAGGGAATGTGCAGTAGCATGACCCAGCTGCCTTAGCCTTACTGTGGGGTAATGTGCACGTGGATGGGAGGGCACAAAGTGGGGAAGTTGCGGCCTCATAAATAAATAAGCTTGTTATTGGGAGATGTTGTGTAGTAATATCCCCTAGTAGAGAAGACAAGCTGTGTATACCTGCCTGTTCCTGTAGCCCTGTGAGTGTTGTCAGTGTTCAAAGGAGAATAGCTGCAAAGCAGAGACCAGAGTGGGCTCTGTGTGTGTATATGAATTTAATGTGCTAATTTTTGAGCACAATTTAACAAGCCATACACCTTTCTGTGATTTGATTTACTATTACTTGCAATGTAAAAGGGAGACCAGATGCACTCGGTCTTTATTTTCTTTAACCACGTAAGACCTAATAAGAGAGTCTTTGGTTATTAATGCCTTTGTGTATGTAACTGATCTCCAGTCCTAACTATTACAATTTCACAAAACCAATGCAGTATGCTGTTTATTTACAAGAATTTAAACTATGCAACCCAGTTCCAAAAGTGGTTCTCTTCATATGGTTTTGTATGTGCATAGACCCCTAAGAGTTCAAAATGGCAAACTTTATCCCAGAACTAGTCTTTGAGGTTGTGTGTGAACATAGTTTTCTAAAGAGCTGATTGGAAAGCAGGGTTTATTCTGTGGTATTTTAGACATTTGAAATATTTTTATTTAAAGTAGGATAAATAATACGAAATATCCTATCTTCCTTTCCAGAAATGATCTCCCCTGAACAATAATGAAAAAAAAGAATACTTGCATTAATCCAAATATATTATCCAAACATGATCTTACACTTAAACTTTTTCATTATGTATAAAACAGAATCTAAAACTAAACTGTTAGAAAAAACCAAACCCAAACCTAACCCCTTGTTTCAGCAGAAAACTTAATCATGCAGTGTTCCAATGCAGTATTTTACTTGTTATTTGAATGCTGCATTTTCAGGATTTTCGTGTCAAACCGTTTTTGTTAAAAGAAAGTCCTCATGTGAATAAGGTGCTTGCTAATGGACTGTTGCCATCTTGTGTTTGCTCAATTGCACTACATTGCACGAGATGCATATAAAAATTGATTGTTCAAAACACCTGTCAGTTCCTTGCAATCTGTATTGTTTAGGCTGGCTCTTTATTTTTTTGTACGAGCAGCTTTTACTCCAAACAATTCTGCTTTAATCCCCAGTGAAGTGCAGGACAACATGATTCATATAAACATTATTCTGTTTATAGGATTAAATACAAACACATCTTTGTAGCCTCAGCCCTGTAGGGACAGGCTGAGTGGCCAAACCTACCCTCCCTGCCGATTTCTGCAGTGCCGCGGAGGGTGCCTGGGGAGGTGGCAGGGCAAGGGGAGCAGGTGTCGGGGCTGTGCGGTGCGGTGTGTGAGCTGGGAGCGGCGCCTGCTCCGCTCCTGCCTGCGCTGCTCCTGGAGCGCTGCGAATTCACAGTCATCTCTGTTAGGCAAGAGCGACTGAATTCATGCTCCTGGGGGATGGCTCCCCACCTCCCTGCACCTCTGCAAGTCCTGCTCCCAGCCCTTGGGGAGCTCGTCCCTGGGGAGCCCGTGCTCACCCTGCCCTCTGGGCTGGAGCCCCTGGCTGAGCTGCTCTGAGCTTGCTGGGGAGCTCTGGAGGCAACTGGGGCCTGCGCCCTTCGGTGGGGGTGGCCTCCTTTGAAGAGTGCAGCTATGAAAGGAGAAGGAACTTGTCTTTTTGCATCAGCCTTGCCCTGAGAGGTCCCTGCATCATGTCCTGGGGTGGAGGAGCTGCTGGAGCAGCCTTGGACCCTGTTGTGGCTCTCACCACCCTGTTGGTGTGGGTGCCCCAGGCAGCTTGGCTGCCTGCCCTGCTCTGCCATAATAAACTGGTGCAGAATCAGCTCAGGAATGAGTGCAGAAGCAGTTGCGACAAGCGGCGCCCTTGTTAACAAATCTGGAGTACCTGCCAGAATCACGTTGAAATGACTTGAGGTGTCCCAGCCAACAGAGCTCTAGTGGGTACTCTCCAGGGCTTGGTTTCTTCTTTTAAAATATGTAGTTGTTAGTCAACACTTTCTCCTGTAGCAGCTGCTCTGTTGGCCTTTTATTATTCCTTTTTTATTCTTGCCTTGATTTTTGGATCTTCTCCTTTAATATTTCCTCTGCTCTGGTTGTGTGTACCATGTTGTAAAATAATATCATAAAGGTGTTGCCTGAGCTGCCCTCCAAAAATTAATTTCACGTGCTTATTGCACACAATTATTGTTTCCAAGAATTGAAAGCAGCTGAAGTTATAAATAATTTTGAATTGAAAAAAATCCTAATGCTTCAAGTCTTATTCGTGTTGTATTAGGCAGGCATAGAAGGTGCTGGGAAAAAGAATTTTCAGTTTGATGTTGATTGCTTAGTCTTGTTACATGCAAGTCTGTCAAGGGACACTTTTTGTTGTGTCCTCACTTACAATGAGATTAATGGGAATTAAAAGGTGTTTTAACAGTCTCTTTCTTTGTTTAGTGGGGTTTGGCCATTTTTTTATTTTTTTTTTTTTAGATGAGACTTAAAACTAGGATTGTGTGTGAATTCTTTATGTTTGGTATTTTGGTTTGATCTGTGGATAAGATGGTGCTGCCAGCGCCACAAATACCTGAGAGGAAAAGCTGAGAGCTGGTCGGCCAGCAGCAAAATGCCGTTTCAGCAGACCGAGCCCCATGGCAGCCCTTCCAGTGGGCACACAGGGGTCTCCACAGGAGCATGTGCTGCCTCTTCCCTTCTCCTTCACCTGCCACAAGCCCTTCTGCAGCCATCTGCTGAACCCCGAGGATGTTGGATCCCACTCCGAGGCCAGAGCTTGTCCATCTTGGCTGGGGCCTCCTGGAGCTCCTGGTTGCTTTCTGAGCTGAGGCATCCTTAGCTTGTGTTGGCCTTTAAAAAAAACCCACCCACCCACCCAAAACAGCCCCTAACCCCCCTCTGAAGTGAACCTGCTCTCTGTGTGGATTTAAGCTTTTGAATTTTTAGATGGATGTTAGTAAGCTGCAATGGAAAAGCTGTATATGTCTGCACGTTCCTTAATGAACTTCCATGGTCAGATACTCAAAGATACCTTTTATTTACATGATATACATACACCCTCACAAATTATCAAAAATCTGTGCGTGTGACTTCAGACATCAGTGTATTCATGGTATATGCGGACTTCTGATCTTCTAACACTCTGAAGTGATCTGATACTCTCACTTCTGGTTCTCATATTTGATTTTCTAAACAGCCTTCGTGAGAATGATCTACACATGAAGAAGTAAATTATTGGATCCAGACAGACATTGCATGCGGACAGGAACAGTGTCATTTCCTTACAATAATACAAGATTTTATGTGCAGAGTCATCTAAAATTTTATCTAGATGGCTAAAAGTAAAGGGTATTCTGCACAAATGATATGGCAGAAAGCAAGTGAAAAATACAGCCACAACAACCCTTATACTTTGATTATGCTTTCTTTTTCTGCTTGATGAGCTAATGAATTGTTTGCTTGATTTATAAATGTACCTGGATATTGCAATGTAGCATCCTATCAGTACTATCAGCACCACTACAAACATGCAGGTGTTGATGTAAATGACAGCTGTGTGCCACTTGACTCCCAGCGGAGATTTCAGCTTTATGCAGTCATCTATGTTCTTCTTTGTTGGGTAGCCGTTTGTAAGAATCAGGTTTGGTAAAGCTAGGAAAGCCATTACAACCCAAACGCAGGCAGATAAGATCTTGGTGAAGGTGATGCTGTACATCCTGGAGTCTCCAAAAGGCTTCACTACTTTCAGGTAGCGGTCAATGCTGATGAGTCCGAGGAACACAATCGTGGTGTACATGTTTGTGTAAAACAGAACTGTGGTGTATCGGCACAGGAAAGAGTTGAAGTGCCATGGTCCCAGCTGCGAGTCGTGGATTATCTTGAATGGGAACGTCAGTGTCATTAGGAGGTCTGCAACCACAATGTTTTTGAGGTAAAATATAAAACTTGTTTTATTTCTTATGTGGAAAAATATCCACACTGCTAGGCCATTCAGCAAGATGCTTGCCAGGAAGATGATGAGGTAAAGCACAGGCAAGACGATGGTGGTGAATTCATTGCGTGTGGAGTTCCCAGGTATGCCTGCTGTGGAGTTGGGTGAGGTGCTGTTGTCTTGGCTCAGACGATCATCTGTGTGAGTGAGGGAAAACAAGTTTAAAGTATGTTTCTAGTGTTTTACAAATGGGGCCATTCTAGAGCCACCCTCTAGAAAACGTCCTATCTCTGGGCAGTTCTGGAGGCTGCTCAGATTAACCAGCCTGGAAGACGTAGGAAGACCTAGCTGTGCTCCGTGGGCGCAGCAGGTGTGCCATTTTCGGGGGGCTCTGGTTGGCGCTGGCTGCCATGCGGCAGGGGTGGTTTGTGCACATAAACATTTTTTTGCAATATTTGAAGAAATATGGAGGGAATTCTCTGTAGAGAGAGCCAATGAATCCAGTTAGCGAAATGTGAGAAGGGTTTGAGATCCCGTAACCCACCTCCTCCACAGGTGGAGCTGGGCGCTCCCTGCTGCAGGATGGGGTCTGCAGTGACCATCGTACTGCATGGGGTGTGGGTGGGTGCAGCCGCGTGCCACCATGTCGGGGACGAACTATTAATCACAGTTGTAGGGTGTCAGCTGTTGCCTGTCTTGACAGAATGCAACTTGTGAGCCGAGGCAGTCTGTTTTAAGGGATAGGACTCTGGATCCAGAGACTCTTCAGGCTTATTAAAACACTCATTTAAATCTTAGTTTACTGAAATGTATTTAAAAATCACAGTCTCTAGAGATTTTAAGATTTCATGTGTAAAAGTTTAGGAAGATACTTCAGAGTTATGAATTGTCTCATAAAATTGTAGCACATTTTATTTCAAGTTGTTTATGCTCTGAACTTGGCTGGTGTGGTAAACCAGGACTGACAACCGCAGGGGCAGCACTCGGCAGTATTTAGACAGCCTTTTCTGAAATGACTGGTTTCTTTAAAATGTTGGTAGGAACTGACGGTAATACAGTAAACACTTCTCAATTACGTAAATTTCCAACAGTATTTTACCTGGCAGTTTTCCATAAGACAGATTGTACCCCATCATTTGTGTTGGTGTAGGTTTTCAGCTTAAATGCTTTTCAGGAGTCCCATTGGCAGCTGTAGATCCAGGATGGGGCATGAGCAGCACCACCATTATGTTCTGGGGAAAATAAATGGGAATTAAATCCAAAGCAAAACAGAAGGCCCCACCTTCCTCTCCCCAGCATGGCGAGAGCTTTGTGAAATAAGCATCCTCTAGAATTCCCAGTGAAAGGGCTGAGGTGTGCTGACAGCCAGTCTCTGGATGCTGCACAGCTGCTCTGCTATCAAGGTCTTCATTGCCACATCTTCACTGACAGCTGGGCATCCACTGCATCATTGCAGGCAGTCCTGCCACGTTAAGTTTTCATAAGCCTATCAGTTTTACTGTGTACAACTATTTCCCTTTCTCCACTTCACTAACAAAGCTGTGCTGGAGCCTTATTACTATAATATTTAGCAACATTATTCTAATTTCCAGCCCAACTGACTCTGTGGACACTTTTGTATATTCTTATACCAGTTCCTTTCATTTAAAGAACCCATCTCCATCTCTGGTATTTAGCCCTGTGTGTGCTTCTTGCTCTACTGAGACTTTGCATACTGTGGTGAAGCAAGCTCAGACCCTTCTTGTATTTCTGCAAGACTTGCAGATACCAGCCCTTCTCTGCATCTGCTGCAGTTAAGATAAGCTTCCTTAAATCCCACAGACAAATACTGTGCGCTATTTTATAAATGAGGTTTAAGAAAAGCTTGTTTCATGGTGATTGGGTTCCTTGTCGCCACTGAAACACCTCATTTAATGTTTTCTGTGGTCTTACTTCCTCAGTTCCTCCTTAGGCCTGCACCAGGTACGTGGCAAGTGGCTGTGCTGGGATCAGACACGCTGTCTGTCCCCTCGGTGCTTTGCAGGGATCAGTGCCAGTGTGCAGCCAGCTTTTTTGCTGTCCTTAGCTGTGTTATCTCGCATGGGCCTTTTGTCCCAGCAAACTCCATTTCAACTTTAACTTCTGTAAAAATACATTGGATTTCAACTTTTTAAAACTTGTCTTCCTTATTTTGATTTCTGTCAAAAAATTTAGACTAAACCTTTCCAAAAACTTGGGCTGTGGCTAGTGAGCCTCTAACAGCCTGGCCAAGAATGTTCTGTTTGTAAATTGGTTCTGGATTTAACAGTCACCAGGTGGATATTTCTACACCACCCTTCTCAGCTTCAAAAATAGGTTAGTGTACAAGTATTTGCAAACATAGCATCCCAGTTACTGCAGTAGGTGAAGTTTGGCTCCTCACTGCCAGAGCATGCTGGTTTAATGGCTTCACGCCTTTGCTATGAACTGCTGCTGTAGCAGTGGGTTTCTTACTCCTGAGTATAGGCCCTTGACCTTACTCCTGGCATCTCTTGTT
Organism: Microhierax caerulescens; assembly: GCA_035590215.1. Classification (NCBI taxonomy): domain Eukaryota; kingdom Metazoa; phylum Chordata; class Aves; order Falconiformes; family Falconidae; genus Microhierax; species Microhierax caerulescens. Next base: position 29,414,385 of record JAVJGJ010000003.1, on the reverse strand, counting down.
TAGACCACCTTTGTTTATTTTTGATCTTGGGCAGTGATGGATGCCTGAGAGTGGCATTTTATTTTTAAAGTTTATCATCTCCCACTTCTTTAATTAAAAAAGTTTCATACATAATTATGAAATATGTGTGTATAACTTTATAATCTATCCAGCAAATTGGGATGGAAACTTTAAGTTCCTGTTCCTTTCTCATGGTTTTGAATGAAATGCTTCAGAAGCCAGCCTACAGGAAATACTGAAAAACTGCAAATCTCATTTTATGCTATAATGGAATTATAATGTTTTGATATTGTTCAAAGAAATTTTGACAATGGTAATTCATAAGACTGCATTCCAGATTATTGCTTTGCTCTCGCAGTATGCAAATGTGTTAATTTTTCCATGCTTCACTTTCTGTTTACAAGTTTTACTAGGAAAACCAGCAGAATAGTTCAGATGCTAGCAACTACACTGGACCTGACCGCCTCTCATACGGGAATGAATAGATGATAAAATTACTGAAGCCCTTTTGCAGATCTAAACTTGTTTTTTGCGATTATTGCTGTTATGAACTGCTCAGAGGTGTCACTAGATGGCAGTAAAGCAAATAATTACATTTAAAGCCTTAGCAAAAATTCTAATTCTGATATTTTAAGCTTTGTATTGATTTGGCTTGCTATCTGGCATACTTTGCTCAGATCATAACTGGGGTCCATAATGAGAGTGTCAAGGGTATTGTAGATACTTGTAGTTATTGTGTTTTCTCTTGGTCTGAGAAGCAGTAACCTATCACTTTTTTGCTGTTGTTTATGATTTGCAGCTATCCTTTTTTTGCCCAGGAGGCACCAAGATCAAAAGAATATGTGACTTTATGAAAAGATGCATATCTGTCTTCTTAGGCAAATGAGATGCTTATTTCCGTGCTTTGCACAGTTCCTTTTAAGTCTGTGTAATTCCTGGTTGTGGTCCCTGGAAAGCTCTGTTTTCTCAGGCTCTTCAAGCACTTACTCTCCCAGATCCCCAGTCCAGAGAAGTTAGTAAAGCATTGGGTGTGTTGCCTGAGATTCAAGGCAGTGCAACTGTTGACTCCTGTGTTCCTGTGCTATAACCCTGGGAAATGGTGCAGGGTCTGATGGAGCTGGGGATCAGATCTGTGCTAAATGGACTTCTCATGCACTGTCCATTACTCTAGATCCCAAAGGGATTTGCTCTAAATCCTGTCAAAGAAGGCTTCTTCCTGTTTTCCACCACAGCATCCATCCTTTTAGGTGGATGTTGTCACGAAGAGACCATACGAATCTTACACCAGGTAGTATCCGTGAATGCCTCTTCACGTACGGACAGCCCCTATGCTTTCCAAACGTTCTGTCTCTTAAAGGTTCTTCTGAACTCAAAGGTTCTCTGTCTCAGAAAACCGGTGGATGTTTTCTGACGCTGGTGAGAAAGCTCCCTTGCTGCAGGGGATCGCTGTCTAGCTGCCCTTCGGCCTCTCCCTGCCTTGCTTGCACTGTTCGCATACCTGTCTGCATCCTGTGCTTTGCCATAGCAGAGACAGGCCATCCACAACGTCCTTGAGACTCTCAATCCCCTGTTCAGTGTGGATCAAAATCCAGCTTCCTTCCTCCTTGTAGGTAGTGCCTTGTTTCTCAGGTACTGCTCCTTGAATCCACTGGGCTGTTAGTCTGAGTCTTGGGATGCAGCCCATAGTTTTATAGCTGAAAACTACTGCAGAGGATGGACTGCAGTCACTTGGACCAGAAATGGCTAAATCACTGTTAAGAAAAGGCTCTACATGGACAGGCATGTTTTGTGCCATCCAGGGGAAAGTGTTACAGTCCCTGGTCTCTGGTGGGCACACCTGTGACTCTCAGGGTTTAGTAGTATCAGCCTTGCTCCGGTGTTTGTCCTGCAACTCTGCTCAGGTGCTTATCTCCTCAGTCTATGCAAAATCTGTGCTTGCTGAAGCAGCCTGGCTGCTCGCTTGTAGGACTCGGTTTCCCTTCCGGAGGCAGTGTGGGAAGGTGCTGCATGTGGGACGGGAGCAGCAGCACCTCATCTCTTATGCAGCGCTGACTTGAAAAGCATACTTTTAGCAAATCCCTTACGAGCCTGATGATTCCTGCCCAGAGTACTGACCATGGGGGATCCCTGCCACATATGTCTTCCTGGCCCGTGAAGATGTGACCGCACTCTAATCGCCCAAGGAAATCCAGGTTGCTGGAAGCCGTACTGGCAGCTCGCTCGTTGTTCCTGCAGGCCAGTTAGGATCAAGACTCTGAATGGATATCTCTGTGTCATCTTATTCCTGATGGTTTTAGTGTTAAAAAACGTTCCAAAACCGTCCCAACAAAGTATGGGTTGGAAAAAGAAAGCAGCAAGCTCTTCACAAGTGTAAACCATGACAGCTGAACAGCATTAGCAGTGTTCTTGTATCCTGCCTTGCTGGCACAGCTGAGCTCTGTGGGGAGGCTTTGGTGCATGCAAGGGGTGGAGGTTAGAGACAACACCTACTGACAGCTGCCCTAATTACGTGCTGAAGACTTTCCCTTATGCTGCTGTAGTTTCAAGCTTTAAACAGGTCTGTGCAGAGCAGTAGAGAAGTGCAGGCACCATCACCTCCACTGCACAGAGCTGGTTGTGTGACAAAATTTTGGGATACGCAGAGGCGGTGCCTGCTTAGATTCATTGGTACAAACATGTTTCTATAGTTTCCTACCTAAGTCTGTCAGGCTAAGCGGTACTGTGGTAGACTGAGCGCTTGGAGTAGTGTGGCTTCATTATTTACGTGCTAGGGCAGGTGAGCAAGGCTCATTTGAGTCAAATCTGGTGTATCCTAGTACTCCAGAACCTTTATTTTTTTCTGATAAAGACCACTATATTGCAGACTTAGGAGTAGGAAGAAAGCACACATGGAGATTCACCCTTTTCCTTGTGTTCTCTTGGAATGGGAGGTGAAGACTGCCTTCTCTGTAATTACAGAGTATTTTAAGATATTTTTTAATTGTTCGCTGACTCTGAACTCTGAAAGTGGCTTTTTTTGAATGTGGTATTTCTGTGCTGGGCAAGGCTGGTTTTCCACTCCTTGTCCAGTTCTCCAGATACTTTTCTCTGACCAGTCTCATTCTAACCAGCTGTCTCATTCTTCCATACAAATATATTCTGCTTGGTTGGTTTTGAAGCTGCTCCTTTATTCAAGTAGCTTTTTCAACTAGAATACTTTTTACTTCTTGTACTTTACACACTTGGTTGGTGGTTGTTTTTTTCCCCTCTGTCATTCCCCTAAAGGCTGTCAACTGCGCTAAATGTAAGTTAAGTGCATATTGTTTCACAGATGAGGTAATCTTTTACTGCTAATGTTGATAGACTGGTTTATATGCATGAGTGCTATAACCTCAGATGAGAAATTAAATAATAGATGGAATGGCAGACTTCAGTGTCATATGGGTAGGGAATGACTGTATGATTTTTCTAATGACTAAGGCTTTAAGTTGCCTCACTGTTCAAAGAAATTCTGTATCAGCAGTCCTCAAACTACGGCCCGCGGGCCGGATACGGCCCCCCAGGATCCTCAGTCTGCCCCCCCGGTATTTACAGAACACCCACCCT
>JAVJGJ010000003.1:29390580-29408862 GCA_035590215.1 Microhierax caerulescens | reverse complement strand
AGGAAGCAAGATGAGGGTGAAAATAGCCCTCTGTGGGGCTTTGTGCCCTCAGCTCCCGGTGCCCGCCTGCCTAGCAGCGTGGTGGTGGGCATGCAGGCTGTGTGCGCTGGTTCCCTGTAATGTGGTAACACTGCCATGCTTAACCAACCGCGTTGCAGAGAGGCTGGAAAATAAGAACTAGAATATAACTGTCTTCAGCTGTGGCTTACGGTGCTTGGCTGCTTAGTCATATCCAGAAACAGGAACCCACTGCCTCTGCTCAGAAAGCTTCTCATCTGCTCCAGTGTCTAGTACAAAATCCCCTTCTTGGTTTTCAGGTTCCTCCTTGAACTTCCCCCTTAATTCCAGCCTGACTTTTCTCTCACGCGTCTCTGAACGCCACCGTGTCCTGGCTCTGGGCAAGGTGTGGTACAACTTGTTTCCCTCTGCCTTCAGCTGGTGGAGCAGCTGCTTTTGTCTCCAGGATGCTCTCCTGTCCCTGCCCATCCTATCCATTTGTCTTCCACAGCAGACCGATGATGCTAGTGCTCAGGGAGCATACCTCCCTGTGGAAGCCTGTGCTCAGCACTGAGCTGACATCTGGGTTGGTATGCATGAAGGAGAAGCAGTCCCTCCACATCTGCATTGAGACATGGTATTACCAGAGACTTCCTTCCCCATGGTCATTTTGCCCAAGCGGTGTCTCTGAAAAAAAATTATCTGGCCATTCCTGTAACCTATAGAGCTTCCTGCATGCTGTTGCTTACTGAAATTTGGGCTTTAGTTTTTCTCGGTCCTTTGTATACGACAGCTAAAAGCACCATACATATTTCTGGTGCCTGCACTAGCTTTACCCTGCACCTGAGTAACCAGCTATTTTTATTATTCATAGATACTTACACTGTACTGAAGGTATTGCCTGAAATCTCACCCTGAGTTTGCACCTGTAACTCAGTGGTTTTACAGTTGCAGGAGAGCCTGAACTGGGTGTAGCAGAGTGCTGCAGTAAGCATTAAATAATACTGTTTAATATGCAAAATTCTCGAATCTGGGGGAATATGCCTTAGGATAACATGATTTCCACACTTAAAAAAAAATAATTATTGAGACATCTAATTTTTTCAAAGTCACTTAAGTTACTTTTGGAATATTTTGTCCAAACTTAACCATTAGTTTTCTTCTCATTTCAAGTGAATGATTATGAACCCTTATTTTCCCCTATGTGGGATAGCTCTGACATGAGACCTTTTGGGGATGCTGCTTGAACTATCAAGTTTTGGGTTTGGTTTCTTCCCCCCCCCTTCACCTCTGTCTTTAGAACTGTTCCTTATTAAAAGTTCATGGACTAATATTACTTACTTTTAATCAGAGGTTCTATGCAGAGGTTACAAAATCTAGTAAATGTTGCTAATCATGACTGTAAGACTTTATTTTTTAAACTTATTTGAAGAACCTAAAGATAGATGAGTTATCTTTCCTTTTGAATATGCATTGTAGTTCCTAAATAATGTTGAAGAAATTCTTTCCCATCCTTTGTTGCATTAACGACAAGCATGTGCATTTTTAACGACCAAAAAGCAGAAACTATTGTCACGCATTTGTTGTGTGTCCTGGTCCCATGTCCTGTGCTTTGCTCTTTGCAGGCTGGCTGCAGCCGTTGGCTGTGTGCAGGCTGGCCTTTTCTACAGCAGAGGCCAGCGGTTTCTGAAGCAGTGCAGTGTGAAGCATAGTGCTAAAGGACGCCTGCTTTAGGCTGCAATTGCTTTTACATGAAGAGCTGGGGGAGAACTGCCAACAGAAATGGTGTCCTGTTGGGCAACAGGTAAATGGCCACTGTTGGTGGAGGAGGAGCTATGTGTTGCAGTTGCTTGCCTTTTTTTCTTTCCTTTTTTTTTTTTTAACAACATAAAAAAACCCTGAGTGTGATGCAATGGTTGGCAGAGTTGGGATAATTAATGTTTTCTCAGTATGGCAGCCTCTAATTAGACAGGAGGCAAGGATTAACTCTGGAATGTTTCCCTTGCTTCTTTGTAGAAGATGCTGCTGATGGCTGTTTCTGGTTGCAGAAAACCTACTGATAGTGGAATCTGTATTGTAACCCTGTAGAGTTGCTTTCTTTGAACCCCATTAAGACCATTAGGAATTATGCTCTGGGATATTCCTTTAGGAATTATGCTCTGAACCACTAAGGATATGCCTTGCAAGATGCAGCTTCTATGTGCAGGGCTCTCTGGGATTAGGTGTAGGCGGCAGTCCTGAAGTTCTGAGCAGTGCAATCCTGGCCTCTCCCCTGGCACCACCGCCTGTGCACTGCTGCCCAGTTAGCCTCCGCCTGCGGTCTTTTCAGCTCCTTCCTGACACTGCGTTTTGCAGCTGCTCATCAGCTGCAGCTCCCTGCTCAGCATCTGGCTGACTAGGATCATGTCTGGTGAGATGGTGAGTATCTCTAAGGTTGGAGACTCCACAACCTCCCCAGGAAACCTGTTCCAGGGCTTGAACGGCCTCACAGTAATTAAAACAAATAAAAACAAAACCCAAAACAACCCCGAAACCAGAACACTGCCACTTATAAACCCCTGTACGTTCAGATGGAGCCTGCTGTGCGTCAGTTTCTGCCTCCTGCCTCCTGTTCTGTCATTGGGCACCGCAGAGGGGAGCTTGCCTCCAGCTCCTTTGCACCCTCCCTTCAGGTATTTGTACATGTGGATAACGTCCTTCTGAGCTGCCTGTGGCCCAGGCCGAACAGTCCCAGCTCTCCAGTCCAGCAGATGCTCCAGTACGTGAGTCACCTTTGGAGCCCTGTGCTGGGCTCTGATATGTCCGTGTCTCTGTTGCACTGGGGTGCCCACAGGCAGCGCGGGGCCAGGAGGAAGGATCACCTCCCCCGACCTGCTGGCAGTGCTTTGCCTAATGCAGCCTGCGAGGCTGCTGGCCTGCTTCGCTGCGAGGGCGTGCTCCTGGCTCACATTCAGCTTGTCTGCCAGGTCATTCCCTGTGGAGCTGCTTTCCAGTTGGCGCCCAGTGCGTCCTGGTGCAGGGGGCTCTTCCTCCTCAGGGCAGGGTTTTGTACTTCTCCTTGCTGAACTGCATGAGGTTCCTGTCAGCCCATTTCTCTGGCCTGTCCAGGTCCTGTTGGATGTCAGCCTGGCCTGCTGGGGTGTCAGCTGATCCTCCCTGTTTGGTGTCCTTAGCAAACTTTGTCCCTTTCCACAGCTCTTTTAGTGCTTGGAAGACACAGTGTTTATCTCTCACCAGGTCACATTTCTAGCCTTCCCTTCCAAGGCGGAGGCCAGAAACAATATATATTTACATGTATTTTTCCAGAATAACTTCAATTTTTGCCTCTTCTAATCTCTTCACAAGCTTCTCTCCCAGCCTTTCTGTTCCTGTTCTGCTTGTGTTTTCATGGGCTCTGCTCTTGGCACAATGGGCAGCATGGAAATCTTTGCTAAATAGTTACCCTTCAATTCCAGACTTACCCAGTTTCTTACTTATCCAGTGTGCTTTATTATCCTGAAGTCATAGTCTTTTAAATGTAAAATTTTAGAAACGCAGTAGTTTGGGCAAAAAGTGAGAACTGGTTATTAAGTTTCAGCATGTGGTGCTTGGGCGGTCTTGAGCTCCTTCCAGAGGAGCTGGGCTCTGCACGGGCAAGCGGGCAGCCGGCTGCTGCACTGGGCAGTGCTGCGGAGCACGGTGCCACACAGGCACCTGCAAGCCCGGCTTGCTCTGCCGCGGCGACTCCCGAGAGGTGCTGGCTCGCTGAGTGCCTCTGAGGCGAAGATGCTCGTGGGTGTCAGGCTAGATTTGTTGGAGCTTTTTGCTGAAATTATTAGCTTGCAGGTTTGATTATTGGTATTGTGCAGTGAAAAACATTAAGTTAAAAAGCTCGTAATGAAACTTTAAAAACAGTCAAGGTGTTGTCTGGATCACAAAGAAAAGGAATGAAAGTATGTGATTGATCACATTACAGCTTCACCCATTGTAGCTCTGGCTATTGTGCATCTGTCACATCTCTCAAATACTACAGGGGATACCATGAAAAAATACCGTGTGTGTGTGTAATTATTATTGGTATGTGCATTTGGACAGTGCCATTTAAACTTTTAAGTAGTTCCAGTCTCTCTTTTAGGTGTTTTACTTTGCATTGAAACAATTTCTGTTGGTTTTTCTGTATGCAATTCTAATTTACATTGCAAAAGGAAAAAAAAAATCCTCATCTGCTGTTGTCAGCTGAGTTTTTTTGTGCTACAACACAACTGACCATGTTAGCTGCTTGCAGCAATACCAGTATTTCAAAGAGGAAGGAAAAGGACAACGGGGATTTTGGGGTGTGATCGGGAAGTTCAGCCTGGTGCAGCCCCGATTTTTCATCATCAGCATGGAGAGTTCCCACTCCGCCGTTCTCAGAAACGGACGGACTGCAAATTGTGGGCTGGGTCTCAGGGTGCTGGCTGCGGGGATCTACAGCTCTTCCTCTGACCCCACTGCTTTGCCAATTCTTGTCTCTTCCTTGTGTAGTGGCAGAAAGTGTTGGTGCAGGGAAGGCAATATGAGCCTGACTTATACTGCTTATCAGTTGCCACTTGGGAAAATGTTGGCTGGTGACATAGGAAAAACAAGAAGTCGTGGTTATTGTAGTATCTGATATGAGGTTCAGTGTTGGTCAGATGTGGAAACATACTTTTGATAATTGAGGGCGCAGGTTTTTGTTGGTTTTTTTTAAAAAAAAAAAATTGATGGTGTGTTAGTATTTCATGTTTGGAAGGGTTAAGACCACTGAAACATTAATATTCTCCAGAATATCCAGACTTCCTCTGCTTCTTGGCAGCACTTGGTTGGTGTCCCTTGCAGCCTGGTTTCCTATGGATCCCTGAGAGCTGGCAGCAGTACGGTAGATCTGTAGCTCTTGGTTTATCTGTAGCACAGGGGTGTTTTCAGTTAGTTCCAAAGTTTTAATAAATATTGCACACTTCGAGTTTGATGCTGTGGTCTTACTGCACATGTCTTGACTGGCTTTTCCTGGTGCTCATTTGGTCGAAGAGGAAGGCTTTCTGGGCTTCACTGTGCGAAGGTGAGCAAGGGGCTTGTCATAAAAAGAGAAGGAGCTTCCCCCTTCATTTGTTCCTGGATATAGCTCGTCTGCGGCTATGTGCAGAGTAGGCTTCGCGGTTGAGCAGGAGCATCTAGCCTCTGAAGGGCTACTTCGGTTTCGGACAACTCCAGACTGTGATTGTCTGCCTCCCGGTGCTCATTCCCTGTCTGCCTGGGTGCCTGTCTTCCCAGCTTAGCCCAGCTCCTGGGATCCACGCGGGCTGACGGCCCCTGACGCCCCAGCGCCCTGGGAGCTCTGGTGCTCCAGCACACGGCACGGGTGCGTGCTAGTGCACGACAGGGTGCAGACGCTGGGCGAGCTGGTCTCCCTGCTCCCTCCCTGCCCGGGGGGGGGCCCTGGCAGCTAGGGAGGGGAGCCGAAGGTGAGACAGCAGGGCTGAGCTGGGAAAGGCAAGCCTCTGTGGGGAGGGAGGAGGAACCCATGGCTAGTGCTGCGCTGCTGAAAATTTTGCTGCTTTTTTTTCACACCCCCTAATGCAGAACAGATGCTTTCTGTTTCTGAGGTCCCTGTGTGGCTTCCACCTCTTTCCCCACCTCCGCTGCCCAGCTCTCCTCTGCCTCCTGCAAGAGCTGACCCATGTCCTCTGCTCTGGGGGGTGTCCCCAGGTGCTGCCAGCTCTCCCTTCCCGCAGAGTGGGGAGGGAGGAGAAGGTCTGGCTGCTGCCCGAGAGCTGGCTGCCTACCCAAAGAGTAAGGTGGCCGCCAGAGCGGGCTCGTAGCCGCAGAAATGCTGGAGGCTTTCATGGATCCGGGGCCTGTACTTCTGGGAGTGAATCTGTGGCATCTGCTGAATGCTTGCCCCAGTTTCCTGGTTTCCCTTTTTGAAAGAAGATTGCACAATCTTCTTTAAAAAGATGTGAAAAAAGTGGGAAACACTACCAGATTTTCCAGACCAAGCACAGATAAAGGCAGGTGTCTATAGTCCTTACAATGCACGAACAGCAAGTCATTTTTTAACATAAAAAACTTTAACTGGACTGCTGCTTTCAGTTCCTCCTAACTCAGAATAACCTTTTCAATCTGAAAGACTCCCTAAATGACATAGGTTTTTGAAAGCGCCATATATTTTTCCCAAACTTTGAGACTAATCAGATGTATAGTTTGTAAGTTGCTTGTTCGGAGCTATGTGGTTTTTCCAGTGAACCTGACAAGTTTTAACACGATCTGAGTGAAGTATGAAGGAAGAGAACCTTTATTCTGTATAGTATAATTGAGAGAGTTCAAGTATGCTTCCCTTTACTGAAAGAGGTGAAAAGGAATACAGTACAAACCTCTTCTAACAAATTCAGATGTTATAGTCACTGAGTCTTAACTTTATATGAACTAACCTCTGCCAGGAAGCAAGTTATTGAAACCATGAACCCTCTTGCACTTCGATTCGTATCTTAGAAGGAATGATTAGTAGAAAATATTTTTTTTCCATTGGGAAAAAGATAACGAGTAACGTTTAATGAGTAGATAAAAGGTTAGTAAAGTTGCGCTATTTTGAGAACTTTCATGCTTTTAATTGATCTGATATTCAGTTTACGGTTGCAAGCCTGGTTTTCAGCACCTGTATCTTAATTCCTGTTTTCTTTTCACTCAAGGGTGATTAAGAGCAAGAGGATTCACAGAACAACTTATCAAATGCTTTTCAGATGATCAAAGATCACTTACCTGTCGCCATTGTCGCCTTCTGCTTGTGTCTGAGTTGCATCTCCAAAGTGCCTTAGACACCTCCGGAATGCTTCTTGAGACTACAGTAGGCATGAGAGTGTTTCTTGCGTTAAGGTGGTTAAGTAAACCATATCTGGAAGTAGGCTTTTTTGCTTCCGATGGCTTTTTTTGCGATACCTGATCAGAGAGTCAAAATTCCCCTGGCCAGGAGCAACTGGAGCAACTGGCTTTCTCATTCCTGGGAATGACTCACATGCCAGGGTAGGTGAGCGGCGCGCTCCCGCTCACTTCCTGGCTCCGGAGCAGCTCGGGCGCCCAGGACGCAGACAGTGATTCACCTGAGAGGTGGGTTAGTGCCTGTTAAAGGCAGCAGCCTTCATGCAGGGAGACACTGCAAGCAGTTTGAAGTCGTGTTTTACAGCAACCTGTGCAACCGTGCCTGTGCCTTTCGGTTAATACAGTCTTCGCTGCAGGGTGAATGCAAATTTAATGTGTTACTGAAAAATCTTGTGCTAGATAGATGCAAGTATCTGCTAATTGAGATTATCATGTCAATTATTAATTTGACTATATTTAGACATCTTTAACGTACTTTGAACAGATTCTTCTAAATAGCTTGTAGGATGAAAGTAATATGTTAAATCTGTAGCTAAACATTTAAGCTAAAATGACTAGACTGTGTTTACTGCAGGCTTTTTGCTGTCCTGAAGGTGTTCTTCATGATCCTGTCTGTGAGCCCACTGTCTCCTGCAGTCCGGCTGTCAGTGGTCCTAGGTGTACACACATTTAGAGTAAGATAATTCAGTGCCTTAACAGCATCGAAATAATCATGGCAGTAGTTACATCAGGACAAAATTTTGCTTTGTGTCACCTAGAGCACAAAGTCATTAATTTACCATTTCTGCCACCTTCTTAAAAAGAAATGAAATTTATTTCTTACTCATCTAACTTGCAGGAGAAAATAAAAAATAATCTTAATGCTACAAGAGTGCAATGGCTGCAGAGTCACTTTTCTCAGACTGCTCTGCCTGGACCTCTCCATACACTTTTTTTTTTTCCTTTTTCCTCAAAGATCTGAGGGACTGAATCCCCAGGCCCCCTTGCCTGAAACTGCATAGCCTTGTGCATAGGTGCCATTGACTGCTGCGTGGAGCCTTGTGAGGAGCAAGAGCAGGACCTAGCGACTGCCTCCCTGTTGTGAACAGCTTCCTCTGGCCGTGTGTCTAGAGGAGCCCAGTACTAATTTTCTCATTTCTGCTAGTGGGCAGACTGTAAAATTCCTACTTGCCTCAGGACTTCTCCCTTGAATCAGGTACAGTCCCTGATCATAGGAGACTTCTGACACAGCTCATCTTTGAAGACTAGCTTTTGCAAGGCAAAACAGCTAATGCAAATGAAGCCAGCAGGAACACGTGTTATACTTCTGTCATATGTTTTCAGCTTTATTATTACAAGCTGCCAAACTGATCTCTGGAGCTGGATATTCTGACATTAATTGGTGGTCCCTGTTGCATGCACATGCTGGAATGTGCATGTCGCATCACCTGAGGATGCAGAAGGCTTTTTCTGCAGTTAGGGAGAGGGGATTTGATGAACTCAGACCTTGCACATGGCTGTGTAAGGCAGTGTGTGCCAGCCACCGTTTCACCTTCTCTCAACTGTCCCTTGTGCTCCAGCAGCTGCTTGTGTTTTGTTCCCCTCCCAGCTGCTTGTCCTGTTTCTAGACTAATAGTGCCTTCTGTTTTTCCTTCCACTCTTTGGTTCACCTCTGCCATGGCTTTCAATCTTTTTCCACCCTAACATTACCTGCGGTGATCCAGTTCTCTGTTCTGAGTGAAGCCTGTGTAAGATGACTGATGGCCTTGTAGGCTGCTCCTCCTAGTTGAGAAGTTACCCACTGGAGAGAGCAGTGGGAGCCACCCTGGGTTATGGTGGTAAGTGCTGTTCTCAGTTAGTGCAGCTCAGGTATGGTACAGCTCACTGCGTAGCCATGCAAACAGCACAAAGAGCTTCATTTCTCAGCATTAAGTGTCTCTTCAGGTGTTTCTCTCCTGTCTCTGTAATAATCACTGTCTTTTTCCTCCATTAAGTGGAGACCTCATTCTGCCTCTGGGGAGTGTACAGGGCTGTTCGTCTTGCCTTTCTCCCGTGTAGAGAGCTGGTAGCTGGGAGGCTCCAGAGCTGTGAGAACATCTGCCTTTGTTCATTGTGCTCCTGGTGGGCCCCATACTGTGAGTTCTTTGGTTGACTTTCAATACGATCTGGTTTACCTGAGGACAGGGTGCAGTGCAAATTCTGTGCTGATTTTGGGGTTAGCCTCATCTCCTTCCTTTTGAGAATTCAGAGGATTTAATTTAAATCTCTCTGTTTCTCTGTTCTTTCAGGGATTTCTCGGATCTCTTCCCCAACACCAGATGTTGGGAGTCAGAGCTGTTTATGCTCAGCTTTGCATCTTACCTTTTTCACCACTTTTCCACCACTGTGGTCTCCTCTCCTGTTATCACTGGTAAAACAGCCATAGGCCAAAGAGTCTATTCTTTGGCTTTGTTGCAACTTAGACCTGTCAGTATGTGTGCTAGGGCTCTGTGAATTTACGCTCTGACAAGATGACTTCTTGGTCTTTTCCTGTGGGTATTGCAGTGGTGATTTTCTGTCTGTATCCTGTGGGGCCTGACTGTGCAAAGGACTCCAGTCCTGGGTGTAGCTGTGCAGTATCATGGTCTGTGGCTGCTGTTGTGCACACAGATTATCTTCACCACATCTCAGGCCACTTGCCCATCTGAAGCTGTTCAGTTCGCCTCTTGGATAGCGCATCCTTTCAAGGAGCCAGCTGGAGATTAGGCTCGCTGTAAGTGACTCGCTGCCATCAGGCACGTGGGCCATGGAGATGAGCGATGTGAACCGGGCTCACAGTCTGGTGCTGTCAAGCTCTGTCCTGTCTCTGAATGTGGGAGAGCTGTGTGAAGGTGGGTTCTTGTGCTGGCTTCTCAAAAATTGGTTGGAATTAGACTCTTCAAAGTTCCCATCTTCCAAAAGCATGGCTCTCAAGCTACATCTGAACATGCATCCAGATGCAACAGTGGACACCCACTCATAGGTCACATAGGTAGTCCTTCAGGTTTTCTGAAGAGAAGCCCTCTGACATTTCAGGAGAAACACTGCAGAATTTGCAGAAGAAACCAGCCTCTCTTCCATTGACATACCTCGTAATAGATGGTTCTTCTCTGGGACATATGGACAGCCCAGAATTCCAATGTCAGAGGTCCTTAGAGGAGCAGAGACTTCACAGCTTGTGCACTGAACAGCGCGTTCACGCTGTGTTGGTCTTGCTTCCAGTGTTGCTGTGCACAGGCTGCCTGACAGCAAGCCCCTCCGCTGGGGCTCCGTTGGCTTCTGCCTCTGTTCTGAGGAACTGCAGACTCCTGGGACCAGCGACTTGTGAACCGGGAAGTCTGAGTGCAGTGGCTGAGGGCTGGAAGCAGATTTGCAGACAGATCATAAACAGCAGTTTTAACACTTAAATCTGAAAGTTACACACTGGACTGGTGTTTTGCACAAGACCATGCACTCCCAAGCTCAGTGCTGTATCGCATCCTTGGAGTGGGGCATGATTCCGACCCAGGGGAGGTGCTGGCAGATGCATCCACTCCTCTGGGCTCAGTCCTGCAGAATTCGGTCAAGACACGACACAACAGCGTTATGGTTCGGTTTGCGCTGTTGTTCAGGCACCTCTGATGTTGGTGCTGTCCTAGGCTGAGGTCCAGGAAGCAGTGCTGCAGGGCATGTAGTGGGGAAGAAAGGAAGACATAAGAAGTGAAAACTGCAATGTTTTAAAAATACAAATTAATTTGTTACAGAGACCCAAGGGTTTAGTAGTTGGTACTCTGTGAATGGAGTACACATACCAAAGTCTGTATGCTAAATAGATTCCTAAAATCTACAAGAGAATGGCGGGGTTTTTTGAATGTGGTGCAATGGCACTTTCACTTTTCTTTAAAATCTCTGCATTTGGTGTATCAGTAAAACTTGATGGGTTAGAAACCACTGCCATAGCATCCCCTAGCAGGCTTTTAATTCAAACATGTTTGGCTGTTCTCAGGCTGGAGCAAGTTGGGACTAGCTGGCACATGAAAAGGAAATGCTGTGGAGCTTGTCGTAAAAACAATGCAAAAGAAGTGTGAAGCTCTGATGTAAAGAAAAGCTGAAAGCTAACCTATAACTTTACTGTTGTTCACATTATTTAAAGGTTGGATATCCCTTTTTGTATTCTGGTGATTAGAGAGCAATTCTCGGATTTCTTAAGAGCCTGCACAACGTTATTGCAACAACTACTGTGTTGCTTCATTCTAAAACTCCTTTACTGTCATATTTAGCAATATGAACTACAGGGTTATTTTAAAGCAGATTAGCCACCTGGATAATATAAGACTGGCTTTTTCTGTTTTTCAAACATAGAAAAGTGGTAGCAGGATCAGAGCTTGCAACACTGGGAGGATTCCTCCAGCGTTACATCTTCAGATGTGCAAGATGGAGGTGCTTTTGTCAATGAAATTGCCTCGTGAGAGTTTGATGCTTCCCTTTTCCTGAGGTGGTTTGCTTCAATCACTGTTTTGGTGGCTGTCACTAAAAGGGAAGGAGGGGAGAATGGAGCTAATTAAAAACTGACTCATTCCCCCCCCCTCCCGCCTCTGTCCTCGAGGTCCTCATGCTATGTTTCTAGGTAGCCTGAAGTTACACACCATGGCTGGCTGATCCTCTCTATAGGCTTAGGTCTATTGTTGTGTGTTTAGTTTCACATGGACCTGCTGGCTCTGTGCATTTGCGTGTCATCGTATGGGTAGCATCTTTGTTGCTTGACTTGGCTTCCCAGCTCTTGGTCATGATGCAAATTGTTGTTCTGCATTTCAATTAATTGCAGTACTGCTGTATGTTATGAGAGTTTTCTCAGTACTCAGGGTTGTAGGAGCCTTGATGGAGGGATGTGTATTGCTGTGCCAGAGTTGGGACATGCAGTCTGCATTCTGAAGTGCAGAATTTGTCTTTAGGTATTCAGGAATTAACTTGCTGTCCTTCTGAAGAGGCAGTCTGATACAAAGTTCAAAAGGCTAGGTGGTGCATGTATTAGGCAAAGGTATAATGTATTTCCCTTTTCTGAAACACCAGTAAAATAAAAAATACAAAGAAATGTATTTAAGCCTTTATGTACCCAAATAGGATTGATCTGCTGCAAAACTTGGATGCCTGGTGCCCTGTAGTTCCCCTACCGGCAACCCAACAACCTGTAAAAATGTTTACAGTAAGCGTCAGTAGTTTGAACAAGTGTAAGCCCTGGTGCCAGTTTTCCAGTTTCTAGGTTGTTTGTTGCTTCTAGTCTGGAGTGTAGACAAAAGAAGCAAGTGAACATTTGGATGTGGAAAGGAAAAACCCTGCTGCTGCCCCATGGTGGTGATGGGCCGGATTAAGCACACATAAACACACACGTGGAAATGTTACATGCATTTGCTCTGTCTTGTCCAACTGCTGAATCTAGGAAAAGCAGAGGTTTTTCTCAGCAGCTCCTGAGTGTCAGGACCAGCCTTTTCAAGTTAAGTGAGGAGAAAAATCAGTTTTGGAAAAATGGTGACTGCTGCATTGAATACGCTCGTAAATTTTACTGAATTATCTAAATTCCATGACTGCACTAAAGAAATCTGGAGGGCCTAGAAGAGCAGAATGCTCTGGTACTCTCTGCCTGTGGTCTAGGCTCATGGCTTCCTCCTCTCTGAGGGAAGTCTGTTCTTGAAACGTCTCTGCTTTGGTCAGGTGTAAAATATAACGTGTTGCTTTGAGGCTTAAAAATCAGAGACCTAAACTTTGAGGCATTTTAACTGTTAGGATTCTTACTTCCATCTGGAGGCAGGGAACTAAAAACCTGCAGAAAAAAGTGCAAAATCCCAAATGTTAGAATTTAGGGGAATTTTTTTTTCTGTAAGTGGATCAACCAGATGTTCTATTCTTGCAGTCACTTTGCATTTCTGTGCTGCAGAGTTTGGTAACTCTGGCTGCCTTTTACCTACCTGAGAAGCAGCGGCTGAAAAACAGATGATTAAGACTCCTCTGAAACCTTTGGCACACCCCTTATTCAAGGAGCAACTCAGCCCATTTTGTGGTTACACCCACCCATACATGCAGGCTTCTAGTATGTAATGCCAGTATGTGTTCATGAACAGCGTTAAGTGAGCCTGGTATTACAAGCACTAGAAACAAGAAAATAAAAAAAAAACACCAAACTTCCATGGTGGAGTAAGTTTTCTGTTCTTCAGCATTTTCATAGTTTATTGCTGCCATACTGCTCATTTTATATTACTGTTGTTCTCTGTAATAACGACAAAAATGGCCCAGAGTTCCACTTCTAAATCCAGAGCTGGGTACAAGTCCATGCTGAGAGTTCTGGGCACCTTCATAGCAGCTATGCTGGTGTGATTCATTTGGAAGGGGGAGGACCGAGCTGCAAAGCTTCATGCTGAATTCTTCCCTGTTATGCCCAAAGCTCAGGAACAGAGATTTCCATGGGCACCTGCCTGGTGGAAGGTTACAGCTGGTTTACAAACCATCTTCTCCTGATGTATAGCTCTGGTCACTACATTAATTGCTGTGCTACGTCAACAGGCTTAGAGAAACGTTTTCAGGCACCTCATACTTCTCTTTAAGCAGTTGCTGAAGCGTTGACTATTTTAGCAGCTAAAAAGTTAACTAAAATAGTGAAGTTAATCCTGTTAAACACTGTATATGTGTGGGGAGAGAGGAATTAATTCCTGAATAGCAATTAATCCTGAGAGAGAGAGGCACTGTTAGAGATAAGGTTGATTTATAGGGAAGTTTTCAGACCCAGCTGAAAGCTGACTGGGGATTAGTTCAGTTTCCAGTTGTAAAAGGGTGTTACTGTTGCAGAAAGTATGTAATGTGCCTAGCGGAGAAGATTGAGTGAGTAGAAATTGCTAAATAAGTCATACATCTACCTGTGTGGCAGAGGCTGGGGAATCCCAAAGGCAGATGTAATTAATGCACAGTAATCTAAAAACAGCTGTGAAAAAAATCAGGCTGTGTGGAGCAACCGGTGTGATTGTATTAAGCTGCTGTAAATACTGAATTTCTAAAAATAGCAATCAAGTGGTGATCAAAGCATCTGGCACGTATGAGGAGGCATAAAGCTGGCAGGAGAGCTTGAGAAGAGGTGAAGTTTGTTCCTAAGGGTGAAGAAGGTGACTGTTTCCTTAGCAAGGTGCTGAGGACTGGCATGCTTCGGCTCTGCAGTGTCACAGAGCAGGGGGTGACGGGAGCTACTGCCAGCAGTAGGGCCGATGGAAGAGAGCAAGTTGGGATGCTTTCCCTGAGGTCCCTTCTGCAATGCCATGTCACCTGAGCAGTGTGCAGAGGCAGTCCTCTGGGGTGGCAGGTATATCAGGGGGCAAGTAGCAGGAGCAACATGTTTGAGAAGCAAGGAAGCAGCTGTAAAGTCCCTTCCAACAAAAACCATGCTGTGATTCTATGATTGCTGAGGGCTAAGGTAAGTTTAACAGTTTTGTGGAGGTTTTTTATATGCTTTGTAGACTTGGAGTCAGTAAATGGTTGGTATCTCTTTCACGTCTTAAAATAGTGAAATAAATTCCAGGATGTGTGATTAGAAAGGCATTTCTCTTTAGGCACTGTCCATTTGGACTTCCCCTGTGGGACAGCTAAGGGAGAGCTCTGCGAGCGGTGCAGTGAGCCGGCTGGAGAAGGGTTTGCTGGGCGAGGAGGGTGAGGCAGTGCCGCCTGGTGCCTTCTGTTTGCCTGTGGATGGGACTGGGAATGGGGAACGTGCCACCGAGGGGGGCAAGTCTGGGTGTCCCCCTCTGCGAGTGGTGGGGTAGAGGTGAATGCCACACAGCTCTGGGGTGCCTGTGGCAGGGGCAGCAGTCCTGGGTTCTCTGCTGTCCTGGGCGAGGAGTGTGCTCTGGGGGCTGGGGTATTGCCGACTGTGCCCTCCCGCAAAGCCCCGTTGAGAGTGGAGAGGAAGGATGGTGAAACAGTATAGGCGGTAGGAAAGCAATTATGTATGTGAGAGAGGCGGGTAAGGATGGGGAGGAACCATGTCCTTCTTCCTTCTGTCAAGTATGGTTCCTCCTCTTCCCTGCCCTGCGACGTGCTGGCCAAGCTGACACCCAGTGTAAGAATTACTGACATACAAAGTTAACAGCTCTGGGTTTTGATCCCAATTAAAGCTAAATCATCCTTAGAAGCAGCTATAGTCAGTAAGCTGCTTAAGTGTTAACAAGTGGGTTATTCTTGCTTAAAGCGGATAGAATTATTCTGTGGATTGGCTTAGGTTATAGGAAGGTATTGTCATTCATGGGCTACAGTCTGTCTGTATTCTGTGAGGTGGACACGAATTAGTGACCAAATCGGAAAAACCTCCGTTCTGGTTCACTTTGCAGAGGCAGCAGAGCAACACGAGACTGCAAACTGATCATCCTTAGTTTTACGCATCATCGATGCTGGTTTTCTGTTCAGACCGAGGTGGTTATGGCTGGAAGTCACATGAGTGCCCCCGAGGTAACACGCTGCTCTGTGCCGTGTGTGCAGCAGCACTGGGGCTGGGCAGGCGCAGCCGCGACACCGCCGGGCTTCCACAGCATTTGATTAGCAGTGATGGTGTCAGCAGGACAGCACAGTTTTGGGGGGGATCGGTGTTTGATCAGGGCCAGCAGTGACAGCTTTTGGCCTATAAAGGCTGAGCAGTGAGAGTAAATAGGGAAATCCATTTTGACATTTTTATTAAGTGTTAGTATTACAGTACAACTGCCTTTTCACTTTCCACAGCAGAAATAAAACAGATTATTTTTTAAGTTCTCTCTGAATATGCAGAGACTGTAGAGCAGAAAGCTGCAGAGTCAAGATTCGGTAGCAGACGTTCGTGTGTCCAGTTCTGTTTTTGGGTTTGTATGAACTGTTTTCTGAAATGTCTTTATTCTCCTGCATAATACCTTCTCTAGAAATGGCTTGCACAAGAACATGTATATCAGGGGGTCCATGCAGACGTTTGTGGCAGCCAGCCACAGAGTGCTTTCTTTCGCAACAAAGAGCTGGTTCTGCAGACGGCAGTCCATGTGGGTGGTCGTTTGACTCAGTGTATAGGGAACCCTGCTAAAATGAAAGGGGGCAAAGCATAAGAAAAACACAGTGAAAATGATGAATACTTTCCCCTTGATCCTTTTTTCACTTTTGTTGTTTTTCTTCTGTGTTTTTATATAAGACTCATATACCTTTTTGGCAATAATTATATAAAATAGAAACATGAGGATGAGAACAGTCCAGAAAACAAACTGACAGATATAATTGACAGCTTCATGCCATTTGAGTCCAAAGTAGTTCTTCAGTGAGGCACACTTCTTCACCGATTGGGGTGTTGCTTTCTGGTTCGATAAGACCATGTTAGGCAGAGAGAGAACAAAGAAGAAGAGCCAGACCAGACCCGCAAGGATCTTTGCTGAGGTCAGGTTTTGCACCCAGAACTTCCCAAAAGGTCTCACAATCTTGAGAAATCTGTCAAAAGCAATGAGACCGAGTAGCACTATGCTAATGTACATGGTATTGTAAAATACTACAGCTGAGAAGCGACAGACAAAGGCTTTGAGTTGCCACGGTCCCAGGCCAGAGTCCGTTAGGATTTTCAGAGGAAGCATCAGGGTCATTATAAAATCAGAAACTAAGATATTTTTCAGATAGACAATGAAAGTTGATGTGCTTGGAATCTGGAAGAAAGCCCAAAAAGCCAGGCTGTTCAGTACGACTCCCAGAAGGAAGATGAGTGTATACAATACTGGGAAGACGAGGTGGGTGATCGTGGTGTCTCGGTGGCACTGTGTGGAGGAGGGTGCTCCACTGGAGTTACTGACAATACTCTCATTTGCAATGTCTCCCATCGTTTGAAATAGACTTGGGTGAAAAGAGAGAGAAAACATAAAATGTTACATTCTATATTTAAAATTACACTTTCCTTAGAGTGACTCGCAGGTTTACGCAAATAAGCACAAAACCTGAGTGTGCATTCAATAGAAATCAGCCGGTCTAGTTCATAGAAAATCTAAACCTTTGCCTAAGTTTAAGTTGTTTACAAACGAACATGTAGTGAAAAGTTAAAATGGTATATTTTCATTATGGAGGCCTAAGATAATATGATAGCAAGCTATAACAGCATATTACCTAGATCACCATTTACATGGAAATGTATTTTAACATTAAACAGAAATTTTACAGTTGTGGCCCAAAAGCAAGGTGCTTCTGGGGAAGCGACTTCTGGTATTTCTTACCAAGCATACTCTATTTTTCCTTTCTCAGCACAATTTTAAGTAACAGATAAGATGTAAACTGCTGGTTATCAGCCTCTTACATCTGAAAGGCAGATGACAGAGTGCCCCATCACACCACGTGAACGCTCCAATCATGCAAGTACCTGAGCAAACCTGGCAGTAACCGCTTCAGAGTGTGTTTGGCTGTCTTCAGTTCATACGCTCTTCCTCTGCCAGCAGAAGTGTCGAGCAAAGTATTAAGAATGGGGAAATGTGTCAAAAGACAAGACTTTTTCTGTTGGTGTGGTATGTTGCTTCCTTCCTCATTTTCATGTATGACCCGAGTTAATCATGTTTGCTGTTGTTTTTCTCTCCCTCTTGCCCTCTGTCAGAAAGTACACTGCTTTCTCCTATACTAAGAAAAAAAAAATGACCACATCCATCAAGACAGGCATGTTTTCCATCTCTTGGTTTGTCTGGGGCAGACCTGATGGCACCTACACTGTGCCATTACGATTTGGCTCCTTTAGAGATGTGGGGATGAGCAAACACAGAGTGTTTCCTGACAGTTTTCCAGGATAATCCTCAAATGTAGCTCTGAGTTCTTGTCTGTGTGTGTGCATTCCCCTGTTCTGGGCAGCACTAGTCAACAAGTGTGTGACCAGAGAGTCTGTTCAGAGCCACCCTTACAGCGGGTTACTCAGCTACAAAATCATGTGCGCCAGCATATTCAGAAACTGTACCACTCCCTCTGTGGCCTGTTAATACTGACACATAAACCTGATCTTGACTTTTGATCTCCAGAATGGGATTTTTGGTTTATTTTGTTGTCAGTGTAGCCAGGTGATACAGCCTGCTGGTTACAGCCATTTTCTGGGTCTGGCAGAGGCTGCTGCTGCATGGTATGCTTTGTATTTATTACGTGTTTATTATGTATAATGTTGGAACGTAGTGCATTTCTCTGTAAACAGAATTTTTTGTGTGAGTTGTCTTATTTTCCTGTCAAATGATGTGACTGAGGGTTCTGGCTCACCTTCAAGCCATCCCTTTGTGGGCAGACATGAATTGCTTTTTGGGGTTCTCAGGCTGCAGCTGTATTGATAGTAAGTTTGTGCGTTAGCATATACATTGTGGTTAATGTAGGTGTTGTAAGAGACGGTCCGAAAATCCCTCATTTGCCTCACAATCATCGACAAAGGACAAAGACTGTAAATATCTCAAA
>JAVJGJ010000003.1:29376622-29387180 GCA_035590215.1 Microhierax caerulescens | reverse complement strand
CAGGTTTCTACAGGAGAAGAGTGCTAGATGTTGCCATGTTTGTAAGGTAGCCTGGTTTCATCTTCCACAACTGAAATGTTGAGGTGCCCTTCCTAACCTCCTGACAGCCTCCCTGAGGCCTGCAGTCAGGGCTGGGGGGGGGGGTGGGCAGCATGGCAGTGGGCTGGGGGGGCGGTGTGGCTGGTGGCACGCTGCCTGTTCCCATCACTGTGTAGGTGATGGCGCAGCTCTTGCTCGGTGTGTCTGTGTCTGGGGGCCTGGGCTTCGATTGTGCTTGTCTGACACACGTGTGCCCAAACTGTCTCTCTCCTCCCAGGGAAGAAGGAGAAACGCCACATTCAGCACCCCTTCTCGGCACGGGAAGGGATAGCATTTAAACTCCTTTTGACTGGGGATTTAACAGTGCTGGGCTGAAGTAAAAGGAATCAAATACCTCTTTTTATTGTATTTCAGCCTGGCTGGCTGGCAGTCTCTCCCAGTGGTGTTATCTCAGCCTCACTTTTAGTTGTCCCCGAAGCTGATCCCTGCCATCCCCTGCCTGTCCTTGCTCAGACCTGGGAATAGCTGCTTGCAGGCTACTGCCATTTCACCCGGGTACTCAGCGGGTGGATGTGGCACCCCACAAAGTCACTATTTGTTGCTTCCGAGGGGAAGAAAGTGGGAGAGGAGCACCTGCTTTTCAGCGCTGTGTACTGGCACTAGGGCCGCTAACGGTGCCTGCTACTTCAGTGGTTATACATTTGCCAGCAAAGTCTGAAGATACTTGTAGCTTCATTCATGTAGGTATTAATGGATACTTTTACTTCTAATGTGACAGTTTATCCTGTCATTTTCCTAAATCGCTTGCTTTTTTTAGGTGCTGTGTGTGTTACAAATAAATTCAGAGCTTCACTGACCTGAGCCAACGTGCAGGAGTTGTGTGGGAGCTGCAGCCTCCCATGCTTTGCAGCGGCCGCCTGCGTGAAGGCGCTGCTGAGCCCCCTGCGTAGCGCTGTGCCCCTCCGAGCCCACCCTGGCCACAAAACCAAGAGTTCCTCCGCTGGCTGGCTGCCCACAAACACGGAGAGGCTGGCATCCGCATAAGTGGTTACAGGGACCGGGTTGAAAACTGTTGCTCTTACTCCAAAACCCTTGATCAGACCAGGTCTGGTGCAGCGCGGCTGCCTGGGAAAGCCAGGCAGGAACGCTGAATCGGTCAGTGTTGCATTTCAAGAGGAGTAACATTCAGGTGTGTAGCGATGCAATTGTAAAAACTGCTGTATTTCTGTATTATCTCTGCCTTTGTAAAATAAGGCACTCGGGGGAGTTCATGCTTTGTCAGCCAGTTCCCAGACATCCCTGACATCTTCCTTACAGAGCTGCAAGGCTTTATTTCTATCTGTAAGACGGAAATTAATTGTCTTATGCTTTGAAGCACTTCACGGATTCAGCTGCCAAGTCTAATCCTAATGAAGTAAGTATTCCCTAAGCATGCGCAATCAGACAGCTTCCCCCCAGCCAAAATCAAAGAGCAGATTACCGTGGGGTGCTGTTGAGAAGTGGTGCAACGCCTGGGTGGCTCCTGTGGTGGGAAGGTAGTGCTGCTGAGGGAGGGCCGCTCGCAGCTCCGCTAGCTGCTCACCATGGAGGCCTGCAGGAGCACTCATGCGTGAATCCCTTGGAGCAAGGAGAGGCTGGAGGAGCAGCTGTGCATCCCGGTGCAGAGACTTAGACCTTCCTCTGACTTTGAACTGCTTCCTTAGCCAGACAGATGCAAATTCCAGGTGACGCTGTCAATGCTTCTGCTTTTGTTTCCTCTAGAAGAGAGAGAAATAGAATATTTAAAAATAATTAGAGGCTTACTTCCTGCTTTTGACTTACTAAGGGAGTCACTATTTTTAAAAGAGAGCATGTGTTTTGTAAGACTGTGCAACTTTTCAGAGTGTAGAGTTACACTCCCGTCTACTGCCGTTTTGCCTTGTGATTCTTTAGTAGTATTTTTGTACACAGCCTTGTTTCTTAAAAACTTTTTAAGTAGGTGGAAGATGTAGTGATTGCTTAGTTTGGAGAAGGTAAGTATATTACTGAACAAAGTATTTATACCTTATATGAATTGTAGAGGAGTGCTCCACAAGTTATATACAGTGCATCAACGTTATACGATACATTTTACCGAAAGACTAAATATAAGCAATTTAAATAAACTATATATTTCAATTTCTTTGGGATGTACAAAATTGAATTCTAGGAGTTGGGCTGCGTCTTTTTTTCAATGGACTTGTACATAGTAAGAGAAATGTCACACAGATTCTAGACATGTCTTCTATTTACTAATCTGCTACTGAATATCAGTCCAGTGGACAGTTAGGAGGGTCATCTGTACGCATCCTCCGTCTCTGTTGTTATAGATACATACTGGATTCATAATATCAGATCACATTTTTTTCCCTCTGTATTTTTACCCTACTCTTTAGTGAATTTATTTGGCACTGTTTCTTCCACACTGATGACCACAGGAGATCCTGCTTGTGACGAGGAGTTAGCTGTTGTTTATTGCAGTCTGGGCAACCTGGGTTGGGTTTCTGCAGGTGATGACAGAAAAAAGTTACTTCACTCATTCACTCATGATCTTTTTTTTTTCAGGATGAATCTTCAAGTCATGAGTGTAACCAGCGCATGATTCTCCTTTATGGCGTTGGTAAAGAGCGTGATGAAGCGAGGCATCAGCTGAAGAAGATTACCAAAGACATCCTCAAAATTCTGAATAAGAAGAGTACTACTGAAATGGGTGGTAAACGCTTTAATGCTGCTGTATGGTAGCCTGTAGCAAAGGTCACAGGAGCTGTGAGGTGCTCAGCAAGTTGTCTGGAGCCGTGCATGTTGGTCATGTAATTTGGCTTTCATCCCCTTGACAGTCACTGGGTGAAGTACTGACCAGAGTCCTGCAGCACAAAGTGCGGTCTGCCGGCCACGCCAGTGAAGCCAAGGGCCACTCTGCTTAGAAATCCCCGTTTTCCATTATAACAACTTGGCTGTAAACACTTGCGTTAGGCTAAAACTTAGAATATGAGATGCTGTCCAGTGAGCGATACATATTCCTTACCCTCCCAGTAAAACTGCATGGCTGTTCTTCAGTTTTTCTTGGGTGTTGGCTTTTTGCATTGGAATAACCTCGAAGTAGCTTTGATGCTGTTACAAGCTGTGGCAAATATTTGTCCTGAGTATTACGGAAAACTGAGGCAAATAGGGTTTTATGTAGTCACAAGTGAAGCTTTTTAGGAGTGTTGCTGTCTTTTAAATTGGTAATAATGTGAAACTACTAGGGCTCCTGCTTAAATATAAAATGACCAAAATATTTTTTTATCTCTTAAGTTGGGGATGAAGGGCAAAAAGCCAGGAAGACCAAACAAGAAGCATTTCCAACCCTAGAGACCGTGTTCACAAAACTACAGCAACTGTCCTATTTTGATCAACATCAGGTGACATCTCAGGTACTTCCCTTGTGTAAAATCATAGCCTTTTGCATTCTGCTCTAGAGGTACCAAATAGGAAGCAAATCGAGGGTTTGAGAAGTGTTTTGTGTATACCAAGAATTTTCAGTGCAGTGTTCCTTCAAAGGCAAGAGGAAAAATGCTGCCTTGGTATTCTAAAATACCTGCTTTAGTAGATATGTGGGGGGTTGAACGTGTGTTTTTGTTTGGGGGGGTGGTGGTGGTGGTGTTTGCTTGTTTTGCAAGAAGCTTTCTGAATTATTGTAGATGTCAGGATTTTTTTTAATGGAAAATTTGAAATAAACTTTACATAAATTTCCATTAACAGCATTGTTTAAGGCTTGTTGGTAAATTAGGTAGTAATTAACACATCTCTTGCGTATGTGTAAGATGTGTTACTGTATCTGTGTTTATAAGGACAGTGAACTCTTCTGTGGGTTTTGTGCAACAAACCGAGTGTGTCTATTTGAGAAGCCGGTGGATAATACAGTTTATTCTTTTCTGGATACTAGAATTTATCGTCAATGTTTACTGATAAAAAGCTGTATTAGGGGCTGCCTGGAAAACATAAATAACTTATTTTAAATGACAAGCCTAATTTTCCTGGTTTATAGTAGAACTTGTAAGTGTGGGAATGTATCAGCATAGGATTTCATCGCTCTGTCAGGTGTTACTGTTTTAAAGTATATGCTAACATAAGAAAAAGTGAAAGAGCTACATGTTTAATACTTAATTTTGAGACGTCTTTGGATCTAGCCTTTTGAATGAATTTATTACGTTTTGTTTGCAGGATAACGTGTTACTAATTACCTGAAAACCATCAATAACAAAATTACAATGCACTAAGAGGAAAAGAAAAACTATTTTACCTCTTCTTTAAAGCAAAATACCTCACAGAATAAAAATTGGTATTGTAGAAGTTAAGAACAGCTTGACACTCAGCTGTAAAACCATTTTCTGTTGTCAAGTTTGAAAATAGAAGGCATTACAACTGACTTGCTGGATAGTAGAGTAATAGGTGTATTTATGTACTATTTGTTAGTGCTTTTATCTGTAAAATGGTGTCACTTGCTATTGCCGCTTAGAAAACAGGATTTTTGGAGCACTAGTGCATCTGAGAATCCCTCAGTCACTCTGTGACTTTTCTACATTTATTTTCACAGATCTCCAGTAACGTTCTTGAACAGATAACTAGTTTTGCCTCAGGAACATCATATCATCTTCCTTTGGCTCACCATATACAGCTTATCTTTGATCTCATGGAGCCAGCACTGAATATCAATGGACTGATAGACTTCGCAATACAGGTAAACAGGGTTCGTTTTTTGGGAGGGTTATGCCAGGATCAAGCTGTGATATATTTTCTATAAAACCAGAAAAAAAAACAGGAGATGGACTGCAGATTCTCCTGATTTTCTACCATGTGCTTTTATCTGTTCTGGTTTCCTGACTTCGGAAACAGAGTGCCAGATATTTCCCTTCTGTCTTACTTTGACGGTTATGGAGAATCAATAGATGTATTTTATTTTTCAATCTTTCAAAATGAATAAAATTATGCGTTATTTTAGCACAAGGCATTTTAGGATGGGCTTCACTGTTTCAGACAGAACCATCATATTACACAGTTAAGCATCTGAGTGCCAGAAATGCCATGTATTTCTGAAAAGCAGTTCTGAGGGACAGTTCTTATACTTTAGCAGTTTATTTTGTTCCCTCTATCCCTTGTTCTCTAGTGAGTAAGGAATTTAATTTTGTTTTGCCATAGTTCTTCCTTCCCCCCCCCACTTACTCTACCTGTTTAATTTGGAACTTTGTTGATTTTGTGTATGCACTTTCAGCTGTTGAACGAGCTGAGTGTTGTGGAGGCAGAGCTGCTGCTGAAGTCATCCAGCCTGGCAGGGAGCTACACGACGGGGCTGTGCGTCTGCATCGTCGCCGTGCTGCGACGTTACCATGCCTGCCTCATCCTCAACTCAGAGCAAACCGCACAAGTCTTTGAAGGGTTTGTGGCAGCTACAATTTCCCAAAAAGTATTTTTGGTCTTCTCTCTTAAGCAAAAAACAGGTTTAGGTTCAGGTAGTGAGACCGACTATCACACTACTATTGGAAGGCTGTAAGTGAGCTCGGGTGAGCTTCCTGTGAGGCCCCTTGGCCTGTAGATGCAAGGTCCGTCATCACACTGCCCAGCTGACAGCGGGGGTTGTATGATAGGTAACAGTGAGACATTGCTAAGGTGTGTTGCAACAAACTCAAAATGGTTTTGTTTTTGCAGGTTGTGCGGAGTGGTAAAGCACGTTGTTAATCCCTCAGAGTGTTCCTCTCCAGAAAGGTGTATTTTAGCTTACCTCTATGATCTGTATGTGTCCTGTAGCCACCTGAGAAGCAAGTTTGGAGACCTCTTCAGGTGGGTGGTAATGGGATTTTTCTCACCGCTGTCTAGTCTGTAGACTGATGCAGATTGCTGTGGTTTCAGTTTGGTTTGCTTTCCATGGAAAATAGAATCGCCAAATCGTTTAGGTTGGAAAAGACCTTTATGATCAAGTCCAGTCGTTAACCCAGCACTGCCAAGCCCACCACTAACCCATCTCCCCAAGGGCCACATCTACACGCCTGTTAAGTCCCTCCTGGGACGGTGACTCCACCGCCTCCCTGGGCAGCCTGGTCTAACACTTGCCAAAATATGCCGTTGCCTCTGCTGCTTTGCCTTTACCGGTGCAATTCGATTGCCCGTGCCAGCGTGGCAGTGCAGAGTGGTCCTGAGCCTGCGAGGTCCTCGCTCTGGGCAGGTACCTGCTGTGGGGCAGCAGGGGCTGAGCCCTCCTTGCAGCGCTGTGGTTAGCTCAGCGGGGCGCTTCAGCCAGCAGCACTGGGGTGCAGCGAGCAGGCGTGGGGAAGCGGGGCCGTCCACCTCCAGTGAGCTACTGGGGCAGCTGTGCTGCGCAGCGTTGGACCCAGCTCCACACACCTTTGCTTTTGCAGATTGTGTTGTGACTGATTTGGTTCCTATAATGCATCAGCAAATTGGCTCTAATACAGGCAATGTCGGGTAGAAAAATAACAAAATCTTAGCTGACGCAGCTGTAATATTCTATTAAATATTTCCTTTGATGTGGGGAGAGGCACAAACATGTTTGAGTTTGTGAAGTTTTCTGCTCGAATGTTCAGTTCCTTGATTTTAAATTAAAAAAATATTTTAGGTACCCATATGCTGTGTTTTTGGCTCCTACTTTTTAAAGGGGGAGTGGAAACCTTTCATATGCAAATGTGCATCTTGTGAGACTTACAAACCACTTCAGTTACTATTTCCCCTCCTAGTTTATATACCTGGTTTTGGTTTGCATGTTTCAGATTTGTGGTTTTCATTTCATAGGGAGCAGGAAAAAAGTTCTCGGTAATAATATTTTAATAGGTTTACAAAACACATGGGAACAGTAGCATTTAACAAGAAGAATGCTAGAAAAAAAATAAGAAATATAGAAGAATTACAGTAGTGTCTTAGTCTTATGTTCATTTTTCTGCTTAAAACCTGAAGTTCAGTAACACAATAAAAAATAACATTTTAATTAATACTAACTTACAGTAGCAAATCAAAGCATCATCTAGTAATACAGAGATACTTAGGGTATTAAATCCCCTTTTTCAGCCAAGTGGAGTTAGAAATTCTCTGAAAACTGGTAATAAAATGGATGGATAAATTTTGTAAACAGCTTTGTGTAAGATAATAGCGCTACGCTTGTTTTCTTCTTGGTTTCCTTGCTGCAGTTGAAACAAAACCAAAACAAGCTGTCTGGCAACTTGTACATGGCAACCTTTTTGGTTCCTTTTTAGCATGCTGTAAGTCCAGCTATTTCTCTAAGACAGTTTGAAGTGACAATAGAGTACAGGTCATAAACATTCAAATTTAGAGACTTACCTTCCATATGTTGCAGTGCTTCTCAATCAGCTCCCAATGTCATCTGCAGTATTTCTTGTGACCGTGTTTTACTAAGTGAGCTGCATGTTTTGGTTTAGTATGCTTGGTATATTTAGTTGCATTTGCTAAACTTCCTTTTTTTAAACCATTCCTTCACTTTTTTTTTCTAAATCTCTTTTCTGGCCACTCCCCCACCATTACTCCTTGTGCAAGTACAGTTTCAGTGGCGGCTTTGCTCACATGCTTAGTATTGTATCGCTTGGGTTTGGGGCCTTTCTTTCTGTGACCCGTGGGGTAAGTGCAGGTAAATGCTGTGGTGTGGCAGTGTCAGGGATGTACGTGTGCCCAGGATGCCTGTTTAAATCGTGCCTGATGTTTGGGGTATGGGCTGTTCGTTTTCCTGTGGTTGGTTTTCTTTCTTTGCTGTCAAAATGGCTGTTAGAGCCAAGGTTTAACATCAGCCATTAATTACCCTCCTTGTAGATTAATGATCCTGCCAACGGCCTCTTCTTCCTGCTCTGGAGCATCCCAATGAGGAGCAGCATGTGCAGGGGCAGCGCGGTGGCAGCGGCCCCAGGGCTGCCCTCCAAGCCCTGCATCCAGGCACTGCTGTGCACATCGTGCTCCTTCCTCAGGTCACAGATGTCTTCCAGGCAGCACAGTGCTTACTCTGTCTTTTGATCCAGGCACTCGTGGAGTTCTAAGAAATTCCAAAGTTGTAATGTATTTTAAGTTAATTTCAATTAATAGATCTTTTCAGTAATGAGGACGTCTTCCCAGCTGGGATAATTAGTGAAGTTTGTACATGTGGATGTTGTTTCCAGCTGTGGTGTAAGACCCAGTGCTTGAGAGAAATGCCCCTTAGAACATTTTGTGTGTGAAATTTTTGTCTTTCATTGACACCTTTTTTTTCCGCTGAGGAAAGCCCATTAACATACAGATTTTCCTAGCTGGGAACATTTCTTAGCCTTTTGTCATAACTGTTAATGTCAAGCTGTTATCTTCTCCATTTACTGATTGCATCTTTCAAGCAGCTGTCTGTTATGTCATATTATTACTAAATTTAAATTTTTAATTTAGATAAATTTTCTCATTTTTCCTTAATTAAGTCTTCTTACTGCCACTGCAGTTCGCTGTGTCATAACACATAAAGAGGGGGTCAGTGTTATGAAGCTTTGTTACATTTCACTGTAGAAGCATCTGATGCTCCAGGAAGTCATTGCTAGGAAGGAAGGAGTGTGTGGTGCTCATCCAGCTGCTCACAATTTCAGTCATAGAAATGCCATAGAAGCAACTTGGAAGCTTGAGACTTTATCTGCAGGAAATCTTGAATGAAATTGATGTTTCAGCCTTATTTTCTGGTAGATGCTCCTTATCAGAACTGAGGTTGAAAATGTGTACAGAACGGTAACCAAACTAGGATTTTCCAACCCCACATGGCATGTTCCACAGCATTCCTGCAAAGTACGTTTTTTTGCAGCTCTCTTTTTTTTTTTTTTCTTTTTTTTTTCTCCTCAGTAGTGCCTGTTCTAAGGTGAAGCAAACAATATACAGCAATGTTCAGCCTTCGAATTCCAATTTACTGTGGGACCCAGAGTTCATGCTAGATTTTATTGAGAATCCCTCAGCTCACAGCATTAACTACTCAATGCTGGGCAAGATTCTGAGCGATAACGCAGCCAACCGCTACAGCTTTGTCTGCAATGCGCTAATGAACGTGTGCATGGGGCACCAGGATGCAGGCAGGTAAGGTAAACTGCTGGAATCAGAACCGGATGGATTTTTACATGATGTATATGAGGTTTCCTTTCACCTTTTTGGTTTATATCTTTTTTGCCGTTGTTTTCATTCATTGCTCTTTCTGGTTGCTGAAAATGTATTCAGTAAGTTTCCTCTGAGTGATTTCATTAAATCAATCTGCATAATCTAACAAAATGGAGGAACAAGTAGAAAGTATGTACTGTAAGACAGTCGGTAAGCTTTTTGTATCGGCAGTTGTGCTGTTTGAGACAGAACAGCTCAGCACAACCTTTGCTCGTTAGAAGCCTATAAATGAGGAAAGGTTCTGCATTAGGTCATTTCCTTCTGATACAATTGGTGTTTAATTTATTAAATGTGTAATTCATTTATTATGAATTTCATGTAGATCCCCCCCCCCTTTTTTTTAAGTTATTAAGAGTTTCATTGGCTAGAAGCTGCTAGAGTTGTAACAGCTGACAGTTAGATTTTATGAGTAGCTGGGACCTCATGGTGCTCGTTCAAGTTGATCTCCCGTGATGAGAGCTTAGGACGAGGTCAGCACTGCAGCAGGTCACCCGGCACTGTCTCACTGGGTTGTGTCCTGACACCATCAGATGCCAGCTCCTGCCCTGTTAGGTGGCCACTTAGCCCTGGTTCAGCACGACACTTCTTGGGTCTCATGTGCATGTCAGACCTTCTTAGATGAGCTCGAGGCACTGACAAGAAGTATAGCAAAGAACCCTGGCAGTAAAACAACATCAGTGTCAGGCTGTCGCACTGGCAGTATGTTTTCTTTCATAATTCAGATGTTCTCTCGATTGCTTCCTCCTTCCAGTGTGTAAACACACAGGCTCTGCCGCCTTGTGCGAACTGCAGCACTGCAGTGTTGAGACTGTTGTACCCTGGTTTTCTGTGCTGCAGTCAGTGGTGCAGGGTGAAACGGACACTGATTTTTGGATCTAGCCTTTACCCCTGCTCCCAGCACCTCTGCTGGTCTTACACAATCAAAACCAGCAGAACTTGGTGTTCTGCTCTGATTCTGTTCCAATTTTTCTTCAGAAGTTCTTGGGCGTGATTGTTAGGCCTAGGTGCAGCAGTAGCTGGCAGTCTTTTTTAAGGTTGCTGACAGACCACAAAACTTAAGGAAAATTGTGGGGGTTTTCTTTTCTGATTGATTCCTCCCCAAGGTGTGTGCAGTTCTATGTCCTTTGCACTGTCCCCGGTATGAAGCTACTCTGAAATGTCCAGAGCAGGTCCAGAGGAGCCCAGGAAGATGCTGGTAGGGCTGGAGCCCCCCTGCTCTGAGGGCAGGCCGGGGGCTGGGGTTGCTCAGCCTGCAGAAGGGAAGGCTCCGGGGAGACCTTGGAGCAGCTCCCAGTGCCTGAAGGGGAACGGCTCGCAGCTGGAAGAGGGGACATTCAGGTGAAAGGAAGAA
>JAVJGJ010000003.1:29366147-29376513 GCA_035590215.1 Microhierax caerulescens | reverse complement strand
TGGGCTGCTGGGAGGTGGCCCTGCCCGGGGCAGGGGGCTGGAGCTGGGTGGGCTTTAAGGGCCCTTCTGACCCAAACTGGTCCGTGATTCTATGAAACGTGGTGTGTCCTTGGCAGATAGAGCAGCTGAGAGGAAGCAGTTTTGTAAGGGTAACAAAGGGGAACATCTAAATGTGGCCAAACAAGTTTCACTGTGGAACAGAGAAAAAATAACTTGCACTGGGATGAGTCAAGTCTTCTCTGTTTTTTAAAATGTTACGTAACTCTGAATCATACACTGAATCACACAGTATGCAATCTATGAAGTAAAATTCATTAATGCCAACTGATTTTGTGACTCTCCTCCCACCTAAACAGTAGGGCTGGCCTGGCATGGGGAGGGCTCCTGCAGTGAGACATCACTGGTGGCCTGGGACTGGGGAGATGTGCACCACACCTACCCCGTTCCCTTGATGGTTTTGCGTGGAAGAGGATGGAGCTGCTGGTGGTGCAGTGGTGCTGAGGGAAGGCCAGAGCGTGCCCCCATAGAGAGGGCAGGTCATCCGCCGCGGTGGGCTGCAGGCAGCAGGGTTTGGGTGCTCCGGCCCTTTTCCCAAGCAGCTCTGCGCAGGAACTCTGGGTGTGCAGGGTAGGGTTTACACAAAATAAAGACTGTGCTGCTGTAGGTTGGATGGATGCAAGTTAGGGATATAGGTCACATACTGGTTGTTTATTATCCAGATGCTCTAGTTGTCCACCGCTGAGTTAACACTAGGTTATATCATCGAATCACAGAATGGTTTTTGTTGGAAGGGACCTTAAAGGTTGTCTAGTTCCTATATGTTGTATGTACAGTAGCATAATCACATTTAGACATAATTCCCCACCTTAAGTAAGGAAACACTGGTTCTTCTGCCAGGCACTGATCTGCTTTGACCTAAACACGTATTGTTCATGAAAGATCCTGCTTCTGTACTAATCTTTCTCTTCTTTCCTAGGATTAATGACATAGCAAACCTTTGCGCAGAGCTGACAGCATGCTGCACGGTGCTTAGCTCAGAGTGGTTAGGGGTCGTAAAAGCTCTTTGCTGCTCTTCAAATCATGTCTGGGGTTTCAACGATCTGCTCTGCAGTGTGGATGTAAGTTCGGTGTCTTCCAAAGTACCTGTTAAACCTATATACCTAGGGTGTGCTTAGCGGTATACTAACTTTTCCATTCAATACAAAGTGTGGAGCACAAATTTAGTCCTGTATCCATTTAAGTTTTCAAGGCTTTTAATGAGATTTCTGGTTGATTTTATTCTTCCCTACATCTTCAGGGCTAATGTAGAATCTGGGCAGTGCTTAGAACTTTCTCTTTGTAAATTTTTTTTCTTTATTATGAAATGATACAGAATATTAGAGATACTCTTCAAAAGGAGCAGGCATGTCCATATATTATTTTCTGAAATGCTGATGGATGTGTAAATAACTACCGCTGTTTTAAAGAGCCTGTTTTGGTGTTGGCTCTCAGATTGTAGAAGGGGTGATACACTTTGCTGTTTCTTACTCTCCTGGTGTAAGTTACCATTGTCCTGTTAAAGTTAGCAGGATTATAGTGATTAATGTTATCCAATATCTGATTCAATATATTTACCTATAGTTTGATTATATATGCCTTTAGGAACAGATTGAAGTTGTGTACATTGGGGATATAGTCTTGTCCTAAAGCTAAGGAATGAGTATCAATGTTATCTGGTTTTATAGAACTATAAAATTTTCTCAAGTTTTTGTAAGACTGATGTTTTTTACTTCAGAATTCATGATATTTGAAATACTATCAGTATTTGCCGTAAAATGTTTGGGAAATGCATTAAAATGTAGAGACAAATGCTTCTGGGTAAACGTTTAGCTGTTTATTCTGATAGTTAGTTCCTTCCTAACCATGGCTGTGGTGTGTGCAGTTATGTGAAGCCTTGCAGTGTTTTTCCTTCAAGGTGAGTGACCTGTCGTTCCATGATTCCCTGGCCACTTTCGTTGCTATACTGATCGCCCGGCAGTGCTTTTCTCTGGAAGATGTAGTTCAGCATGTTGCATTGCCTTCTCTTCTTGCAGCTGGTAAGAAAATACCAAGAGAAAAACTTGAAAAACTTAAAATGAATTAAGGCTTCTAAAGAAAGTCTCCATTGACTGAATAAGTAGTGTGTTCTGAACTGTGTTCTTGTATGAAATGCCACCCATTGTGCATTGCAGCACGTGTGTCCCTGCAGTTCCCAAAAGGAGCGATGCCAAGTTAGATCAGAGAACACAACTTGACAAGTGGTATCGGAGCTGCTGACAGTGCACTGTCCCTTTGTATTATGCAACACTCGCTTCTGCTCACAACTCTTTTCTGCTTTGTGCTATATGCTCAGATATCTGCTGGTTCAACTCAGGTTGTGCCTTTCCTTCTGACATCAGTCTGCCTGACGTTGGCATTTTCCCTCTGACCTCATTGACTTTGCCTCCAGCCCTGCAGTACTGTAGCTGTGGTCCTCTTTGTTGGCCACTTCACACGTTTCTTTTAACTTTCTGCTTTAATTTGTGTATCTTATTTCTGCTTTGACTGTCGAAAACTATTTTAACCATGTATTTTTTTCTGCTGTTAATTAGGTCTCTTGCTTAACCAAAAATGGTATTGTTCTTTCCTGTTTTTTAATGGCTCAAGGTCATAAATGCCGATTCCTGTTATGAATTTATTGTATTCACGCTTAAAATGGGGCTGTGACGTAGAGCATTTCCAGGCCTGTCACTGGGACTTGGGAGGTCCTGGGCAGATGCCTTATGTCCGTGTCCCATCTCCCGTAGCCTGTGGAGATCCAGATGCCGAGCCTGGGGCAAGGATGACCTGTCGGTTACTCCTGCACCTCTTCAGGACACCCCAGGTCTGCCTCTTTTCCCAGGGAACAGGTAAGTTGCCTGCTGTGTGGTCCTTTCACTTCAGAAAGTGAACTCAGATGTTTTTGATGGCTTTAGATTTCATGTGTTCAAGTTGAAATGATAGCTAGCCTGTTTAAAATTACGCGTTTCACTAGTGGAAAGTTGATACATCCTGTTCTTACGTGTTTCAGAAACATTTTATATGCACGGAAAGCTATAGAAGCTTGCTGAAACTTACTCATTCACAACACCTGGCCACCCAGGTGTGGCATAATGTTGACATAAAACTCAGTCATATTAATATTACATCTTTAAAAAGAACATTAAATTTTAACACAGCATCTGTGTACACTTCAGCAAAGAGGAATACATTTGGAAGCACTGTTCTCTCCTGATAGTTCTCATTTATTTTGGAACTTCATTGAAACAGTCATGTGAGCCTGGGACCCATTAATACTGGTTTTGAACCAGATAGGTGCTGCTGTTGGCAGTACCTATCACAGTCCCTGCCTTCCTTCGTACTAAGTACTGTTGGGAGTGACAGCTCATGCAGTGGATCATCTCAGTGATACAAAAACTAATAGGGATACATGTCATGCAGTTTAGTAGCCTTGCATGTAAATTTAAATTAAACACAATTTTAAATGGGCTATAATAAAGCATCTGGTCCAACAGAGGAAACATGAGGAAATTAGTTCTCAGCATGTTTTAATGTAGTTCTCTTTCCTTTCAAATTTGAATATTCTGTGGTCTGACCTATGTGTTTTTGCCACAGACCAAAAGGGGAAGGAAAAGGGCAAGGACAAAGCACCCAACAATTAAAAGGAAATAACCTGTGTTTTTTGACTTGCAAGTATTTCAGCAAATTTGATGACAAGACAATTTCTATGGGAAAATGAAATTGAAAGCTAAAAAAAAAAATTCAGCTCTTAAGTATGGTGGCAGATTCTTCCATCTAGAAGTAATATTGATTTCTTTTTTGACCAGAAGTAAATAAGGTCTTACTGCATTTTAAGCAAAACAAGTAAGAGCTGTGAAGAATGCCGTTTGAGTAACGTAAGGATGTTACATGGTCCCAGGCTTCCCTAGAAATGAGAGTGGATTTGAATGGGTAGGAAAAATCTTGTCTGAACTCTAGGAAGCAGTACAAATCAAGCAAAACATGACCATGTTACTGACTTTTCTTATGTATGGCTCAATTAGGCACCTCAGAAAGGTGGTAGATTCATCCATTCCCCCTCCCTCCCTCTCTGTCTTCTCCTTCAAGTTAGAAAAAAGCGCTCACTGACATCTTTTGCAGTCTGCTTCTGAGCTGCAGAATTAGGCTTAACTGTGCAACAGGCATTTATATTAATTGATTTTGCCTCATTTGTTAGGAAGATGAGGTGAGGGAAGTAATTTCCTAAATCTGTGAAGTCAAAACCAAAATACACTTCAGTGTCCATTGTGTTTACTGTTTGCATGGACCCAGTGAAACAACAGGCTCCTTTTTGTATTGAAATGATCACAGCATATTCTGATGTTAATATAGCCTAACCGTGTATCCCAGCTGGTTTCAGCGACTCACCTGTTGGTCTGCCGTTTCAGTTTCAGAAAATTCAGTTCTTCATTCAGTTATTGTACTTCTGTAGCTATTCTAGATGAGAAGGATTTTGTACAAAAGACGTTTTAGTTGGTGAGTAACAGTCATTTTCTACAAGGTTTACTCTTCTTTCCGCAGGGAAATTATTCCCCGGAATTCGTTCTTCTTGCGATCGTCACCTCTTGGCTGCTGCTCACAACAGTATAGAAGTGGGAGCTGTGTTTGCAGTCTTAAAAGCAATTTTGATGCTTGGTAAGGTTCTGCAGAGTCACGTGTAATGTTCTTGTTCTAGTGTTTGGGTAAAAAACAGATTGTGCTAGTTCACTTCCCTAGCAATGCTCCTGGGAAAGGAAAACCCTGAGGTCAAGAGAAAAATGTGGATGCTCTGGGTGCTTCTGTAGCATGTGAGTAGCGTTTCCCCCACAGATCAAGAGACAGAATTTTTCTCTGGTGAGTCAGCCCCAGCTGACAAGGCTTTAAGCAGATGTGACTGTCACATTTTGACCCCTACCCCTGCCACCAAGTCCCAGTACATTTCAAACCCAGGCAAGTCCCTCTCAAATATAGAGAGGCAGTATGGTCTCAGATAATTTTTCCCACCTTTTTCTGTGTTTTACCACACATCATGTGTCTGTCACTGTGGAAGTTGTAACAGAATCACTGCTAAGCAACTCTCCATGAATGACGAGTGCATTATTTTTCCAAGTAAGTATCTGTCTCAGAGCTTTGGTTTGGCGTTAAGTTCGGTTAAAGCTCTTGTGACCTACAGTGCAACATCTTCCAGGTGTGGACATACCCACAGAGGTATACCTCCACCTAGAGTGCCATCATTGCTGGTCAGTGTCTCAGAACTGTCTCAAAAAACCCCATGATCCTTAATGGTGGGACTACGTTGGGAAAGGTTTTAAAGGCATAACTGTCTGGGATGGACTGATGGATTTGAGTTTGAAATATGTTTATGGCTATTATCTATGTTCTCTTACTATTGAGAGTGCTGAGCTTTGCTATTTTTCTTCATTAATGGTGGATAGTATGAATACCTGTTGTTTCACCTCTGTGCAGGGATGTGGTTTGGATAGGGTCTGGTGCAGGGTGATAGGAAGGAATATTTGGGCACACAGTTGATTTGTGCCTTTGCTGCAAAACATCTCTGCCTACACCCAGAACGTTATATTTGGAGATGTCTCTTGCCAGTGCCTGACATTGGCTATTTAAAAATTCTACTTTGTTTTACTGAGGAAAAGCATCAGATAAATGATTGTTGCTGCAGTTCAGTGCTGAGGAAGCTTTGTGAGTAACGATCTATGTTAGAAAAAAAATAATCTCTGCACACAGTGAAAGATGGTGCTGCAGTAATCTGCTCCTGGGTGTAGTTTACTCTTCGCAAGTTTTATCAAAGTGTTTGGGATGGCTTTAGCTTCATGCTTAGTATCAGTCTCCTCATTGTATTATTAGCCTGCCAGGTTCTTCCTCTTGTCCTTCGCAGGTACAGATCTGGGCTTGATGTAGCTGTGCTCACAAGCTCATGAGATGCTTGAGCGTAGGGAGGGTGTGGGGGGCTCTTCACGGCTGCCGTCTGTTCACGTGTGTTGGGCACAGGCTCCCGTCAGGATTTTTCCCCGCAGTCTTTGCTTGTCCTGGGCTTTGGGACCTGCAGGGCTCAATGTGTCCTCCCTGCCAGCCATTGGGTCAGGGGTACGGGGGGCTTTGGATTTGCTTGGATTTTGGGGGAACCGAGGGATTTTCACTGCTTTCCCTTCCCAGGGTATGTTCTGTTGCTTTGCGACTGGCCTACTTAAAAATCCTTTCTGTTCCGTCTCACGAGCGACAAGGCTGTTCGCTCAGCCTCTCCCCCCCCGGCGAGGAGTTATCCTTGTGCTGCGTCTGGCTGTGCGGAGCTCGGCACAGGAGCACGGGCGTCGCGGAGAGCAGGGGGGGCGGCTGGGGGGCCGGGCCCAACCGCTGCTGTCTGGTGCGAGCTGTCACAGAGTCAGTGCTGCGGCTTTGACAGGCTGACAAATCCAAGTTCGGCCTTGTGAAGAGGAGGGTTGCATGCTGTTTATTTAGGAGTAACTCTTCAAGTGGTACAAACCAGGGTGGGGGCACAGGTGTTGGCAGCCTCGTTATTATTTTTCTCTTTGTCCAGAGTAATGCAGTACCAGGGAACACAGAAACAGTGATGGGAGAACTGAGTGCGCAGAAAGACCCAGCGCACCGTGGTGCTTCAGGCACTCTGTGTAAATACGTAGTAGTCTGGGGGTATGGCTACAGCTGCTGAAGGGCTGTCAGTCTCCTTGGTGCAGTAGTTTGAAATATTTTAGTTGAAATAGTTGTAGACTTTAGCAAAAAATCCTAGAGTATGTGTAACCAGAGGCCGTGGTGTGAACGTGTGTGCTTGAGTGGCTGAAGCCAGCCGTTTGGCCTTGTCACGTCGTGTTAGTTGTTGATCTTGGTAGTAAACCGAGGGGTTTTCTAAGGGATGACTATCGCGTACGGTGCGTCAGGTAAGATCCATAGGAGTTTCTGCTAACTGGAACCATTAGTCTTTGTTAGCCTGCTTCTCGTGCACGTTCCTGGATGGCCTTGCAGGGTATGGGTGTTACTGTGTGCAGCAGTTTGGGCTGGTCTCCCCACTGCCACGTGCTGTAGTTGCATCTTCCTTGTCCGAGGTTTCAGGCCCATAAACATGTAAAATGCAAACTGCTCCAGGTCTGATTTTTTTTGCATTGTTTCCGAAGTATTTTTCCTTGCTTCTCTGGTCACTCCTGTTGGTGTCAGGTAGATGGTGGTTGTACAGCTCTGCCAGTGCCTTGCAGAGAGAAGGAGCTCACCAGTGTTTGCCAGGCTCCCACACGTGCTCTACCCTTTCCCTTTCCTGGGAAGGTGAGTCTCTCTTGCCAAGAGGTTCATGGTAAGGTGGGCCAAGGGGCCACTGGTCAGACCATGTTGCTTGATCTGTGGAGTGTTAATAAAGAGAGAAGGCTTGGAAAAGGAGCATCTGAGAAGACTGAGTGACCCAACTCTTCCTTACCTGCCAAAGCAATTCCGCTCGCTCAGCAGACTTTTTCCGGTCGAGCACATAGTGGCTTTAATTGTGTTTGATTTGTGTAAACCTTTACCTACTTCTGAAACATCCATTAAAAAGATGCAAAATGAACAAGTGGACAATACTTTGAACGTGGTGGCTTTCAGAGTCAGTGCTGCCCTTATGAATGCGACTGCCTCTGTCCTCAGCTGGCCTGTACCTCTGAAGATCCCCTGGGCGGGTAAGCGGTCTGGGGGCATGGGGGCTTGGGTAGAAGTTCACCCTGTGCTTCTGTGCTTCTGCTGTGCAGGTGATGCTGAAATTGGCAGCAACAATGTCAACTCCTTGAAGAGTGAAGACTTCCATATGAGAGGCTTATTAGATGAACTCAATGAGGATGAAATCTGGGGTTCCTCTCACACTTTGAAATCATGCGGAAAAGCTGTTTCCATAGAAACTGCTAGTCTAAGCGAGTATGCTAGATATGTGCTAAGAACAATTTGCCAACAGGTAACCTCTAAAATGACTCTTCTGTCTTCATTTGGAGAAACAATGTTTTTTTATTTGAAAAGCATAACATGTATTTTGATGCAAAATGAACATTGAAGTATTTCAGTATTTGAGTTCTGTTTGGATTTCCAGATTTTCACGATTCAAACACATTGTATGTTACTGCTGGGGGGGAGGGAGGGAGGGGGGGGGGAGGGAATTGCTTTAGTTAGTTATTAGCATCTCCCTGCACTTTGTCAGAATTGAGCTGTTTTTCCTACCTGAATTTCAAGCCCTTTGAGAGGACAGTAGGATCAGTCCATCAGCTGTCTGCTCAAAGTGCTTTTG
This sequence comes from Microhierax caerulescens, assembly GCA_035590215.1. Classification (NCBI taxonomy): domain Eukaryota; kingdom Metazoa; phylum Chordata; class Aves; order Falconiformes; family Falconidae; genus Microhierax; species Microhierax caerulescens. The sequence goes on along the minus strand of JAVJGJ010000003.1, from coordinate 29,368,193 downwards.
CAGTAGCATTTGTTTTACTACAAAGTTGCTTTCAAAGTATAGAAGAAATTAGTTTTGCAAAGCCTGTTAACAGTCTTAAACTTTCAGGTGGTACTGAATGACAGAAGACATTTCTAATCTCACATGTTGCATGAACCATACTTCACTTCAAGTTTTGCACATGGAAAAATGAATTTTCCGTTTAGCTTACCAAAAGTCAGTATTGCCTTGAAACTATCTTGTGAATCTGTCGTCTGATTACTTACAGGAATGGGTTGGAGAGCACTGTTTAAAAGAACCTGAGAGGCTGTGCACGGACAAAGATCTTATTTTGGATCCCGTTCTTTCAAACAAGCAAGCACAGAAACTCCTTCAACTTATTTGTTATCCTCATGGTATTAAAGAATGCACCGAGGGTGACAACCCTCAGAGGCAGCATATCACACGCATACTTCAGGTAATGCTGTGGGGAAAAGCTGGAAGAACTACCTGTGATGCACTGACTCTTAACCTGTCATCATCAGCACCACCCAGTGACATTGATTTGCAGTTCCTTGTGCAATCAAGCATTAGATTCTTTAAAGATTGTATGTGCTCAGGATCCCCAGTCTCTGTGGCAAATGTCCTATAGTGTGACTTTGGGTGTCTCATTACTTCTGATTCCACGGTTGTGGGAGAAACAAGCGTCGGCACGCTCATCACTGTCGGTCATTAGGAAGCCACTGCAAAGGGAGCTGCTTTCAGGGCTGTGCGGGTGGAGGTGCCTACTCTCTCAGTACTGTGGGGAAACACACTCCTACTCCATGAAAAAGGCTCCAACACCTTCATGGACAGTGGAAAACTGATCTTTTCTTCAAATTCAGCATTAGGAGCACTTCATTTCTTAAACTACAAAACTAACTTTCTTTGAATAGACCTGTTAAGAATCAAGATGGCAATGTCTGGACCAGGACAAACAGTGATGAGTGTTCTGCAAAATAATCACTGCAGCTGCTGCCTTTAACTGTGCCTAGATGGCCTTGTGCTAAATACAAACAAGTCCACTTGGATGGCGATGCCATGGATTGATGTAATTGCTAAAAAAAGAGCAAATTACTAATTCATATTTATCTAAACTCAGATTTTGCAGAGAGCAAGATTTTTGTTCAGAAAAATTGGTGTGGTTAAAAGTATTAAGTAACAATATTAGCTGCAAAAATGCGGAAGTTAACATACATTCTTTAATAGGCCTGATATTTTGGCATGTCATTAGACTGTTAAAAAGAGTAGTGATTGTGATGATCTGCTTGTAAGATGAGGCTTTGACTTGTAAGGTATGCAATTATGAGATTTTTTTCTTTTTCTTCAGACCTGTACAGTGCTGACACTTGTATTTGTGGTGTTAATTCTTACCTAGAACTTAGATCAGTGGACTCTCCGGCAGTCTTGGTTGGAGCTGCAGCTAATGATCAAACAGTGCATGAAGGAGCCTGTGAGTATTTGTTTTCAAACTTCCTTATCTAAATATTTAATGCAAAAAAAGTATGTTAAATTTTAACGTAGTCCATGAGCAAACATACCATGAATGTGCTAGTTTACTTATGTTTTACTGTAGGGTTCTGGGTCTGTGGCTGAAATGAACAGCTTGTTGGATAATATTGCAAAGGCGACAATAGAGGTGTTTCAGCAATCCGCTGATCTAAACAATAACTCTTCTAACTCTGGTATAGGCCTCTTCAATCCAAACTCTGTTGGAAATGCTGACACAAGTAATACAAGACAGAATGGTAAAAAGACATTCCTAAGGTATTTTTTGTAGCACCTTTTTAATTATTTTAGCCAACATGATGCTTAATTTTGTGTCAATTGCCTAGACGTTTTTTGCATTTGAAACAGGAATGTACAGAAATGAGTTACCTGAAGGTTACTTCTATTTACTTTTGTGTAACAGTAAATGTAGTTGCTATTCTTGAATTTTCTGGAAACCAGAAATTGTGACTGTTCAGTCCACACTAGTTACTCCAGATGCATTGTGTTAGCTGCTTTATTAAAGCAGTTCGGTCTGATAACAGCTAATACTGGTTGCAA
>JAVJGJ010000003.1:29344981-29366047 GCA_035590215.1 Microhierax caerulescens | reverse complement strand
AGAAGAGTGTTTGCAGCCTTGTGAGGGGATGGCAGGGAGCGGTGACTGCCCCTCGCCGCGCTGGGCACCTTTGCAGCAGCTAATACTGGTTGCAAAACTGCATGGATATTTGTGCTGAAATAAGTTTGTTCTAATTCTAGTTCCTCTGAGCGGCGAGGAGTGTGGCTGGTGGCTCCCTTGATAGCAAAACTGCCTACCTCAGTTCAAGGTAGGGTCTTGAAAGCTGCAGGAGAGGAGCTGGAGAAAGGTCAGCATTTGGGGTCATCTTCTAAGAAGGAAAGAGATAGACAGAAACAAAAAAGGTACGACCTTGGGAAATCCCTGTACGCAGAGCTGAAAGGTGTTTCTGAAGGAGGAATTTACTGAGGACTGGATTTTGGGTTCACAAAACCTCATTGGTTCACTTTTGTGGGGCAAAAAGTTATCAACCCCAAACAGGGTTCAGGTTTCATTCAATCTGAAGAAATAGCATTAGTTTCAGAGGAGGAAGCTTGAAAGCTTTGTAAGACATCTTCCAGTGGCGATTCTGCAGCTTGGTGATGGGAATTATTGGAGATTTCAGAGAACAGTTAGAGCACTTGTTGTCTCTTCCGTTAGGCTGCTTTTCTTGCCATTAAGGTCCTATAATTGTCATGTCATTTAATTCCTGTTGGGAATTAAGCTTAAACTCATCTCTAACTTCCCAAGCACATGAGGATTTTAGTGACTTAATTGTTATTTAGTAAAATATTCTTCCATAGTGCCTATAATATTTTTTGTACTTTCTTAGAGCTGTGGTAGAAATTACGTTGAATACTATACACAACAAGGTCTCTTAGCTTCCAGTACCAACTGTCTGTCTTTTTGTGAAGCTCTTCCAAAGCACAGTTGTTCAAGAAAGCAAATCACTTATCAAGAGCTTGTGGTGTTTTATGGTTGTACATGGTCCCACCATAAGTTTCTTGTTTTTACGTGTTACTAGCATGTGCTGTCTTTTTTTCTCACCTTCAGTGTCATTCATGCAGTATGCTTTCCCTGAGCCTGGAACCAGTAATTGGGCTTTGCGTGCTGCATGTATTGATTTTGACTTGTCGTCATTAAATCCTGTGGAGCCTTTAAAATCTATTGCTATTTTCCAGCCTCTTGCACCTAGCTTATGTTCTGTGTAAGGTTAGAAGATTTAATTATTGTTTTTTTCTTTCCATCATAACTGCAGTATGCCCATAACTCTGTGTTATGCTGGACTCTCCTAGTTCATCTGGACTGTTTCTTTGATAAGCTTCTTGTATGATATATCAACCTATAGAACTTCAGTTCGCCATGTTCAGTTTTTGAGTTAGGTATGCTTTGTATTAACTTTATGAAGCCATCTCTTCCTTGTCCTAGTTCATCTACAATACCTGCCTGATCTGTTGTTAGACAAAAAAAAGACATCTTGCTTTCTGGATCCCTTTATTAGGTGTGTCTGAGCATTTCAGCACTTTTCCATTATTCACTGGCTCTCTTGCTACTTGCATCAGTAGAAGGGAACATGGAACCTCTCTCTGTCTTCCATTTCTTTTCATACGGGAGAGCTCTAGTGTAGGAACTCTAACCCAAGCCTCTTTCAAAGCCGAAATAAAATGCCTATAGAAACTGTCAAGCCCTTCCTCCACAGTTGTTCCTATGTGCAGAAGTAAAAGCATTTACAAAGTTGTTCTAGTTGTCACAATAAATTACTTCCTTGTGTGCTTTTCGAAGCTTTTCAATCTCTTCTTGATCAAAACCAAACTTTGCTACTCTGTGAGTCACAAACCCAATGAAACTATGGGAAAGTATGAAATTTTATGCAACTTACATAAGATCTGTCTTTCTTTTTTCAAACTCTGCTTTGTGTAGCAGGGCTAGTGATTGCAATAACTATTGCAAATTGTAAACTTTTCCTCGCAAAATTAATGAGAAAATGAACAGCTGTTTCTACCATGCTGTTCAGTTTAACATAACTTTTGAAAATACAGGCTTTCCATTTTGCTCCTTTTATGGGACCTTGAGATTTTGCCATTCCTTTATACTAATTGTCCAGTTAAATGCCAAATGAAAGTAACAGTTGAAACGAATACTTGTAATACATACACACATGTATGTGTGGATATGTATTTATATTGCGTTTACGGATGCATTAAATTTTCAAGGAGCTTATATATCTAAAACTGCAAAAATCATTGCATGAGCTGTTTGTTACTCAGGTCCCTTTGCTGACATTTTTAACTTCCTGCTACTTCACATACTGTACTTCCAAATTCATGTTCCTGTATTTCTTTCAGGTTTTCTTAATTTTATGTTTATAGTGGATACGCATTAATTTAAATAAAGACTTTGAAAGCCCTGGCATTGGTATGGCACGTCTCCTACAGCCAGCTAAAGCTGCATCTCAGTTTATTGCTAAGCCTGTGTTAGAATTCTGGTGCAGTTTAGGCAGCTGTCATTCTAATCACTTCTTGTAGGGGGAAGCTTACTCGAGATTCACTTCAGACTACTAACATGGATTAGAAACTTTAGCTGCCTAATCTCCACTAAAATTATATCCCTGGTTTATCAAAGTAATCTTAAAATAACATGTTCTGTTTCTGAGTCAGGCCTTCAAGTGTCCACGCAATTACTGGTCATTCAGTGCCCTGAGCTAGGTGGGTTCTCATTAATGACATCCATACTATGTGCATTTATGCTGGCTGGTACACTGTCTTTTTATGTGCATGTTTTTTTAATTCGTCTGGCAAGGCTTTAATTTACTAAAACAGAAACAGACATAGATACAGGCAATGCCACTTCCAGGGAAAAAATGTAGACAAAACAAGGAAGGGAGTGAGGATGGGAAGTATCAAAATAACTTTACTAATTGACTTCTGTATTTGTCTCTGTTAAAGCATGTCTCTTTTGAGTCAGCAGCCCTTCCTTTCATTGGTACTTACTTGCCTTAAAGGACAGGATGAACAACGAGAAGGGCTTCTAACATCACTGCAGAATCAAGTTAATCAGGTAAAACAAGCATGAGCACCCTTTCTTAGATGTTTTATGTGTCATCAGTTTTATGTGTATGAGATGGCATAAGCCCAGGATAATTGCAGTGCAATGGTATGCCAGAAGGAACAGTCCAAGGAAGGAAGAATGGGGAGGTCTTTCTTCCTTTTTGAGAGTGAATATATCTTTTTTTCTAAAATTGCTGCAGAGAAATATAACAAACTTGAGTCTGACTCCAGTTCTTTCCAGGAAAAACAATAAAAGATGTTTGTCCTGAGAGGAACAGTGTTCTCAGATCTCTAGCTTGATCATAAAATGTTTTTGTAAGTTTGAAACTTTCCTTCTTTAGGAAAACCCTTAATCTTCTCCAGCTGGCACAGGTTAAGGATTTTTCATATTTTAAAAAACAATTTTGTTAGTCCCAAGCTGGCCCCTTGCCTGCAGCTCTCTGCTTGTATCACTTGTGCTTACTCACAGCCTCTGCTGATTCTGCTCAAGGCTTCCTGCTCCCATCTGGTTCATGCTCTAGCCTATAGTAGCTCCTTAAGACTGTCTTTAAAAGAATATATACAGTGCCCAGTGTAGCGTGTCCATGTTTCCTTTTTTCTGTCTTTAGTTTCTATGAGTTACTGTGACAGTGAAAGTTGATACCTGTAGGGCCATTATTTTCTCATATTGCCTCCCTGCTCCGGTCCAGGCTATGGCATACATCAACATCTAGTTAAATTAATTCCTTTGATGGTGTCGTCCATCCCCCCGCCCTGGTGTTGCTGCTGCTTGTGTTTTCCTTTTGCTGTATGGGCTCCCCCTGAAATGCAGCTGGTCCAGGTTCCCTAAGGCTCTGGTCATTTCACACCCAGAGATCCCACCAGATCCTGTTGAGAAGCTGCATCTAGTGCAAAAGGTCTGTTTACTTACTTGTGGTGAACAGTTAAGTAGGGTGTTTTAAACAATATTTTTAATAAGTGCGTAACAAAGCTGCTTATTTTCTTTTTGCTACAACGGGAAGATCTACTCACGCAATTGATAGCAGATTATCAGCTTTTTACACGTTAATTTTTGCCCCTCTGCTAGTTTGCTTACTCTGCTCTAAACCTTAAGCAGGCACAAGGATAAAAAACTGAGAATCTTTTACAATTCCTTATAGATAATGGTCACAAATGCTTCAATTGCTTTTTCTTAGATCCTTAGTAACTGGAGGGAAGAACGGTACCAGGACGATGTTAAAGCTCGGCAAATGATGCATGAAGCCCTACAACTTCGTCTTAACTTGGTAAGAAAAACTTCCGCGGTTTTCATGATGTTATAAAAAGGCGTAGCAGCTACTCTGGAGTAGGTGGTAAGGAGGAAGAAGCACTAAGTCAGGGCACTGCTGGGGCTGGGGCACAATGAAAACTGGCAGCTGAGGGGGTCCCTCAGCCCCTCTGGGCATCAGGCTCCTCTGTTGGGATGGGGACAGGCTGAGTCCGTGGAAGGACATCAGCCCACGGCAGGGGCTCAGGATCAGGCCCAGCAAGGGGAGCTGGGGCCAGACGCAACCCTGGCGTGGCCAGGCAGGGCCGTGGGGACAGGCCGAGGCTCCTGACCGGGGTCCCCAGAGCTGGGGCCAGGGGGAGCCCCGGTGGGGCTGGCCAGGGACAGCAGGGGCTGTTAGTGCCCCCATCAGCCCTGGCCCCGATGCAGGGGCGTCTGCTCCGTTGGTGTTGGTCTCTGCTCTGCCTGTCCCTCTTGTTTAAGCTGATGGCTCTTGGCCATAATGTTTGGACGTTATAAAATGAATTGGACCATATAAAATGAATGTGAAGGACAAGCCTATACCTTATTTGTGCCCTTTTTTTGTGCTGCTTTCATTCTCCCTGGAACCTCAGAAATGCATCGTCTTTTTGTGGACATTCCAGGCCGTTGTCCACTGACAGGTTATCCCCATGTAACAAGCAAGGATTTTACAGAATTAGGCAGTCAATATAGTTAGACAACTATATTATATTAGTTGTATAACTATATTATTGTTTTTATTATTGCAACTATATTATATTATTATTATTGTCTACGTTTTGGGTGTGGGAGCAAAGTGCTAACTATAAAGTTCTAATTCAACACCTTTTAAGTTCTGAGAATTTTTTCACCAACTTCAATTTGTTGCATCAAACATGAAAGTGAGGATGGGGAACTGAAGGAGCAGTGTAAGAATATTTTGCTTTTCTGTAGTTCCTTTTTGCTGGGAATATGGGGTGGGGAGGAAAAAATATTTAAAGCCAGCCTTTAAAGATGGCATTCAACACAAAGAATTTGTGGGACTGGAGAGCAGTTTTATTCATAAGTAATCTGTATGATAAAGGAAGCGTATCTATATGAGATACATGCAGAGCCTTGCTTTCTGCCGTATTATTTTGCAGGTAGGTGGCATGTTTGATACTGTGCAGAGGAGCACCCAGTGGACCACCGACTGGGCACTTCTGCTCCTGCAGATAATCACTTCAGGAACTGTGGATATGCAAACTAACAAGTATGTCTGCGCTACTTGAAGAAGCTAATTCATGTCCTTAGTGCTTTTAAGTTTAGATTGCATGTTTATCGTTGTTACCTTTTTCTTACCCTTATCCTATTACTACTTGAGTGCAATTTTTGTGCTCGGTGCTGATCTTGGTTGGGGAGCACCTCTGCCTTGGAAAGCACTGGAGCCACTACTGATGCTCTTTAACCAGCACATACCTGAGCGCCTTCTGAAGTGTGGGAGCCTGTAATTCCCAGTGACTGTCTGTTAGTTCGTGCTGTTTGTAGCTCTGAGCTGGGGTTTATAAGTAAGATTTGTGTGTGTGTCTTGACAGTCCACCTGCATGCATAGACGGGGGCTGACGCATGCAGGCTGAGGTGTGTGTGTATATGCGGAACACCCTGAAAAACTCGTCTTGTTTGAAGAGCTGCGTTTGTGGCCTTTGCCCTGAGTAGCTGTCCCTGGATCTTGTGGCAGTCGGCAGTTCCTCAGGGTAATGCTTGTCTTTACTCTCAGCGAATTGTTCACAACCGTGCTGGATATGCTGGGTGTCCTCATCAATGGGACGCTTGCCTCGGACTTGTCAAACGCTTCCCAAGGAGGGCCTGAGGAGAACAAAAGGGCTTACATGAATTTAGTGAAAAAACTAAAAGTAAGTGTTATGTCTTGCCATTTTCAGCATTTCCTTTGAAGTGCTTTCTGTGATCATCCTTTAATCCTGTCATTTCTAGTGTCTGGGAAGCCTCTTGGAAAACGAAGTGAGACTGAAACAGCACTAGGATAACAAGGAGTAAAAGGAGAAAATAAAATTTTAGTGTGGGGGTGGGAAGACAGACTTCTAGTATTTTCTTGGAAATAAATTAAAATTAGGGATCCTGCTAGACAGTTACTTTTAATCATGATTGAGACACTAAATTTATATTACATGTTTTTTACATTCTGTTTAAACAAGATATTACAAGATAACTTACATTCTTTTAAAAAAGAAAACAAGCAACCCATGCAAAAAGCCCCCAAAACCCCTTGCAAAGCCACTTGTTTAAATTTAGTAAAAGTACAAGGAAATGATTCATCCAGAAACAGGACATTTTCTAATACTGAAAGCAGTGAAATGTTTCTCTTTTCCCCACCCCCTTCCCTTTCTGTTTGATTGATTGATGTATTTATTCTCTAGAAGGAGCTGGGAGACAAGCGGTCGGAAAGCATTGACAAGGTTCGCCAGCTGCTCCCTTTGCCAAAGCAGACATGTGATATTATTACTTGTGAGCCAATGGGATCCTTGATTGACACCAAGGGGAACAAAATTGCGGGGTTTGACTCCATTGATAAGAAACAGGCAAGAGTAAATGTTTTTTTTCACCTCAGTTTTTCCGTGATTTTTGAAGCTTAGGAAATTCAAGCAAACAGGTACAGCTTGTACAATACATGCCTTTGTATGCAGTATCATAAAAGCAGTGTACTTCTGCTGTGATACAGCTTTCTAGTGCGCTCCTAGTCCTTACGAAAGCTTCAGCCAGGGCACTGCGTCTCTTTGGAACAGGTAGGCTTTCTATGAGCAGTGATGCCAAAAGCGAGGAGTGCTGGCTTGTCGAATAAGACCTTTAAAAATAGTTGCAAACGACAGACTGTTTTTTGGTATCAAATGTTTTTCTGTTCCAGATATTCTTGCACAGTTTTTGATTGCGTGATCCATGTGAAAATTCTCAGGCAGAGGGTGAAACCGGGAGTGGGGTTAGAGAGAGGCACGCAGGGAGCTGTTAAACCCCAGCCAAATGGGTTCAGGCAGCCTAGCGTGACTTGGCCCCTGCGCCAGCACTGGCAGTGATTCCATCCATCCTCCTCTCCTGGATGAGTCGCTGATACCTGCAGGTAGTCTCAGAGCTTGAAGTACATGTGCATCTTAAATGGAAACAGTTTTCTGCCACTTGGGCAAATTCAAGAGTTTGGGTAACCTTTCACTTTCTGATTTCTTTAAAATTCAGTTGCCATGTTTGCTGCATGCCCTTATTGAATCTGCAGAGCACGTGGGCAGTATGTAACTGCTGATGTGATGAGTGCTGACATAAGCGTGCTCGGTTTTGCACTATAGGGTCTTGACTGGTACTGTCCAACTCCACAAGAGTTGCCAAAAAGGAAATGACATTTGACTTGGGAGTTGAACAGCAAAAGCTCTTACAAAGTATTTGCTTTTCAAGCAGAATCCTACATGCAAGAGCCCATTTGACCTGGGAACTTTTTGACCTGTTACTTGCTGGGAGGAGGCTGGAGGGTGATCCTGCTTAGAAGAGACAGAGAAAAAAAGGCGGGGTGGGGGTGGGGTGTATTTGGATTTTTGGGGAATTTGAAGGGATGCATAATTTTAAGTGAATTTATTTAGAAGAGAAGGATAGAGCTTTTTATTCTGCAGACTGGGTAGGCATTTTTTTGTGATTTAGTGCCTAGACTTTCTCCTCTTACTTGAATATGTAAACTTTTAGGAATGGAATCCTCAGATCAGCAATTTTTGATAGATATTTGATTTTTCCTTCAAAATGTGATAGATGGAACTTCAGAATTTTAGCATTGCTATAAGCAAATGGTACTATAAAAATATAATTGCTCTTATCTAGTGGCAGCCCCAGATAGAGGTTAAAATTCCACCAGTATGCATTCGGTACATTTTGTGGAGGGGAAATATCCTTACTGGATTTTCCTGACTCAAATAATGATGTACAAAGGCAAGTTGTCTGCTGTAGCATTCCAACTTTCTTAAGATGCTAACTTCACTTATATTCTGAAACAGGGCCTTCAGGTTTCAACAAAACAAAAGGTGTCCCCTTGGGATTTATTTGAAGGCCACAAAAATCCTGCTCCTCTCTCTTGGGCATGGTTTGGTACAGTTCGTGTTGACAGGAAAGTAATAAAATATGAGGAGCAGCATCATCTCCTCCTGTACCACATGCACACCAAACCCAAGCCACGGAGTTACTACCTCGAGCCCTTGCCCCTTCCTCCAGAAGAGGAGGAGGAAGAGCCCACCACACCTGTGTCTCAGGAACCAGAAAGAAAGTCAGGAGAGCTCTCAGATCAGGGCAAACATGCCACAGATGATGAGAAGAAGGCAAAGAGCAGGAAGCGAAAGTCAAAGTCAAGCTCAAGAGCTGATGTAAGTAGTTGATGCCCTGTACAAAACCTGACCTTCTCGCTGAAGCAGCTGATGTTGCATGGTGCTGTCTTAGCCGCTTTCAGAAATTGTTCTGCACCTGGAGGAGGGGGTCCTAATAAACGGAGTGAGTGGAGGTGGTGGCAGGAGGGTGGTTTTGTATCAAGTGGAGCTCAGTGTAGAGGAACGTACAGTGCTCAGGACCTTATGTGCTAGGCAAAATATAGTAGACTAGATCTTACTAAATATTATTCGGGTTCCGTATATGCTTTCTCTTTTTCGGTATGGAGTACAGCTCTTTGCATCAATTTCTAAAATTCCTCCTGTTCAAATTATGTTGAGAGCAAACACAGTTTAAACCCAGGTCCCATTCAAATGGAAACCAATTTGAAAGAGGTTCTTTTACAGATACGAACTGGTTTACTGTGAAATTTGTTCTGGTTTCTGAGATACTTACCCTTCTGGGTTTTATTGGGTTTTGAGGTGTGGGTTCCTAAGCTGAAGAATCACCTAGAGCAAGGGTTTGAAAAACGTGCTGGGCACCACCCAAACAACAATGTACGTTTCCAGTAGCAGCATTCTGTGCGATTACGTCCTCTTCGCTCTGCTGCCAGCCTGGTCGTACGTGCTGTAGAAGTGGCAGTATTCTGTCAGTACCCAGCTAGTTTGTCAATGTGTTGCATTTTAAGTAGCTGTAATTTTAAGATAATTTTCTGGCTTTTTTGATGTTTCAGTTAAGTTCTTCCTGTTATTTATATACTGATACTGTAACTGTCATTGTGCTATATACCTAACCGTAGCCGGCAGAAAATACTTACCAATAAGGTAGAAACGCATGGAGTGTGTGTGAAGTTGTTAATTACCTGTGGGCAGCCTGAGACTTAATCTGTGTTTTACATCATTGCAAACGACAATGGGAACTGTCTCTGCCCTTTAATGATTTAGTAGGAAAATTGGCATTATTTATGAGTTAGTAAGGTATGAATGTCAGTAACACTCACTTTTACTGTATATTTCAAGGAATATCCACAGAACAACTTGTATAGAGTGCCTCCTACTTACTCGCCAATTTCCTCTCAAATGATGCACCATCCGCCGTCTGCCTTGTGGGGTTACAACGTGGTGGGGCAGCCGCAGCAGGCCGGCTTCTTCGTGCAGGGCCAGCCCCTCCCGCCAGGTACGTGCGCGCTTGGCGGTCAGGGGCACGGCGCCTGAGCGTTATCGGATGTGTGGCAGAAGTTGACTTCTCACAGCCATGTTTTGTTTCCTGAAGCAGGCTGTGCCTGTTGATGGCATTCATTTTATGCCTTAGTTAGCCATAGGTCTCTGGGGGTGTTTTTTGAAGGGCTTTCTGTTACCGATCGTAGGTCTGTCTCTGTTAAGCTATTAAGCTTTTTGGGTAGATAAGCAAAAGTGACCCACTGTGGTGAATAGTGTAAGAAAGCTAGTAGAAATTCAATGAAAGAAGAGAAGGGATGATTAAAAGGAACAAATGCCTTATGTTTGGCTTATTTCTTCTTTGATTCATACCAAGGAACGTGGTGGCTAATTTAACATCCGCTAGATGGAATAAATCGATCCACGGGCTTGCATTTTTTTCAGCTTTGTGATATTTTCAGCTTCATTTTTTGTCGGATTGTTTTGTTCCTTCCAGTTAACGTGTACCCAGTTTGACAGGTATTGTACCTGCTCTAGGGGGCAGCAGTTTGATTTTTTGAGAAATACTGTTGTGTCCTCGGATATTACGCAGAAGTTTAGAAGTTTGGTTCCAGTTAAAAGGTTAAATATTTTTTCTGAAGCTCCAAATACAACGAGATCTGTATTCTAAGTGTGTAAAAGTCTTCAGAGTATACCAGACAGTGGCTAAAACGGTTAAGGAAGTGCAGCTTTTAAAAACAAATGTGTAAGGTTAACTTTGTAAGTCTGACATATAGATAACATGATTTTTATCAAGTAGCATAGAGTGCATGAATTACCACCATCCTACTATGAAATTAGCTTGACACAGTAAACTGTTCATACCATGCTTTTAATCTGACATGCAACTTTTTTTTGTCAGTAGTAGTCAAATATTTTATGTGGCATAGAACGTGCAACAGCCCACAGCCTTTCTGCTTTTCATTCTCATTTAAAGTGGTAGTCCTCAAAGTTATTTTGCCTGTTTAATTTTTCAGGTCAGTAATCCAATTTAATCCAGTTCACTAGTGGTCTGCCTTTGCAGAGATGTATTTATCACCATTACTGTAGAGCTAACCAAACAGGAGCTGACGAGTGAGCAGCGATCTGTGCCAACAAATCTCTTACGAAGGCAGAGAACACATTTGTGTTTTGGGTGGTTTTTAGGTGGTTCCAGGCTGGATCCAACAGGCTCCTTCGTTCCAACAAACACGAAGCAAGCCCTGTCGAACATGCTGCAGCGGCGCTCCAGCACCATGATGCAGCCCCCCTCTATCCATGCAATCACACCTCAGCAGCAGTTGCTCCAGATGAAACTCCTGCAGCAAGAGCAGCAGCAGCAGCGGCTCCTCAGGCAGCAAGCACAGTCACGGTCTCTCCAACAGGTTTGTTCAAACCTCTGTCTGACGAGCAGCACAGCGGGTTTTGCCTTCCCTTGGGGCTGCTTGCCCTGCACACGTTTATGGAGCGGAGAGCCAGCTGATATCTAGCAACTGCAGTAATTCCCCAATATTGCTTAACCTGGACCATCTGCATTTAAACTTCATTTGCCCTTTGGTCCCTTAGTCCCTTCTATTTTTCCTGTGTTTCATAGAATCAGGTTTTCCTTCTGCTACTTGATGGTGTTCCCTGTTGTGTCACAGGGGCTTTCATAGTGGAGTTACATAGGGCTGTGTACCGCTGAGCGACAAGTAAGCAGCAGAGGCACAGCAATGCTCTTCACAATGAAAAATCCAGGAAGTCTGGCAGGAGCCATTTCCATACATGTGTGCAGACAGATGCCCGTGTTATCTTGAAATAGCTGCTATTTCCTCTCCTAACACTTCGGCGGAGTACAGATGCTGTATGCCAGACCGCACGTGGCTGTTGCGCAACACCCTGTGGCATCTGAGCTAGCTTTGAGAGTATGGCTACAGACAGGCTGCTTTTGAATCGCTGGTGCAAGAGCAACAAATTGGGTTTTGGATCCCAGATAATCAGCAATATGTGTACAGCAGTTGGTGGAAAACCCAGTAACTTCTCACCTGTATGTCCTTCTGTACCCATTGTTACCCTCACTGCAGTATATATTACATTGCCTTTATGCTACCTTGCCTTCAAACGCCGTGATGTGCCCTCTGCTCAAAATAGGTAAATTTTTCAGCAAGTATCCTCGTAATTTCTGGTATGCTGTCTCTATTTCGTTACAGCTCCCTCATTATCCTTCTCATCCCTCTTTCAATCTCTCTGCCACGATGCATGCAAAGCTCTCTAGTGCTTAAATTGCTGATGGGCTACAGTAGTTTTATATGGGGCTGTTCATAATTGTGAAACCAGGGTTTCCCTGTATGTGTGCTGTATTCTACATTACCAAAAAAAACAGGGCCCCAAAGACTCTGGGTGTGTGTTTTATCATGTCAGTGGTACAGTGGATATTTGATCCCTCACTGCTGTCCTGTGGGCACTATGAGGTACTAAGGAGTAGGTACCCTATGTGTTAGGATACTGGGCTCTACAGTGAGCTATCGCCCCTTGTTTAATAGAAACCCTGTAGCATTTCTTACATTAGGCAGTATCTCACTATTGTAGCGTTAGGTTCAACTGGCTTTCAATTACTATGATAGAATACAAGCTTAAATAAGACCCTTGAGTGAACAAATAATGATCAGTACTTATGTCTAGGTGGATCAAAAAGTAGTAAGTGAAGATGTAAAATAACACATTTTCACATTTAAGGAATGCTGCTGTTTATCACTGTCACATTTAGAGGACAAAAGATGTTGTGTTTCCCTTTTGGTTTCAAACAGGGACAGTAGCTGAGGTGTAAAGAACAATGGTTAACTTCTCTGAAGAGCTATGTAAACAGGTTATCAGTAAGGAAAATAAACTATCATGAAGACACGAGTCCCTGCCTAAGTAAGATGATAAGGTTCTGCAGTGACCTTTTTTCGTAAGATTTGGATTGAACTTTTACAGTGTAAAAGCTGCAGTACAATTCAACAGGGTAGGTTCAGGTGCCTATTTCAGGTAACGTATGGCACGTGCTGGATGTTCATCAGTCACTGGTTCCGTATCAGCCATGGTTTTATTTCAGCAGTAAGTCAGTGTAAGTAAAACTGATGTAAACTAAGTGAAACCAGAGCCATCCAAACCCAGCCGTTGTCTCCCAGTTACTTGCACAGAGTGGTCTGCACATCCAGGTCCTTCACAGCGTGCTGGGGAGTACCACAGGTGGGCACGTTGTTTTCCATCTGCTTCTAACATTCTGCCTTTCTGGATGTTTGGGGAGAGTAATTCATCCTGATATGTGAAAACTTTCACTGTAAGGAGAGGAATGCACAATTCACCAGGCTGTGCTTTTTGCTTTCCTTGTTGTCTACGTGTGAGCTGGCAATGCTGGCACCAGAGAAGCCCCTCGAGGTCCCAGTGGCACTGGGGCTGTGTGTGCTGCCTGGCACCATTGACTGCCTCAGCGGGATGTCTGCATGCACACGTGCACGGTGTGCTCCTTCAGGAACGCATCCCTGGGGAGCTTGTAGTTCTTCCTGCAGTCCTGGGTTTTGAGTAGAAAATGCTATGGCAGTGTAGAAGCCTGAAGGTAGTATTTGAAAACTTGGGAACAAGATGATTCGTAAGCATTGCTACTGTGTGGTGTATGTTGTTGGGTAGAGCTTAAATAAGGAAGGTTTCTGCAGCTGCAGAATGGAATTACCCACTCAGCTTGAAGTCACTGGCAGTGGTGTGGGCAGTTCTGTAAAGTCAGTCCAGGACTCTGCTCCTTCGCGCTGTGCTCCTGGAAATGAATAGCTATGGTGCAAGGTCTTTGAGGGCAGGACTTGTTAAAAATTGTTTGAGTATTATGTGTGGAATTGATAGGCTCCTGCGCATGGTAAGGAGTCCTTTCCACATTTAGTTTCTGTTCGTAAATTTCATCAAAGTATTGAGGTTCACAAGCATAAAAAACATTGAAAAGGATCTTGTTAGCATGCCTAAACACCGGCATTCTTTGAGTTACATACAGGTGAGCTCTGTAAAGGTGCTGTACTGCTCCACTAACAATCCAAGCCTAATCGTGTATATTCTTTGTATTGTTTGCTATTTTCTCGCCTGTCCTTTTCCTTTAGGATTTCTGTAGCCCTGCTGTATCCCTTCAGGATGGCTTTGACAACATAATGGTAACCACTCTGAGACCATGAACTTCTTATTTTTCATTTTCTGTGTTTCTTTCAACACACAGGCTGCACACTTTGCTTTTGATGAGAATGATATGCTTTGGCACTCCTCTCACCTAGGTAGCGCAGTGGCTGCATGTGGGAAGGCTGTAAATATACTTGCACACATAGAATATTTATTTTCTTACAAAAATTTACAATAACTATATCGTTGATCAGGTTTTTTCCCTCTTCTGTTGTGCTTCTCGCTGTGAAAGATTAGGCTGGCTGCAAGACATGTCTGATGCCGTGTCCCCCTAAGCATGGCTGGTGTGTTCCCCGTCTGCTGCCTTCTCCCTGCTGCCGGCGGGGTCTGCTCCTCCCCGCTGCCACCCCCTGTAGCAGAACTGGCCTGTCCGGTGAGCAGTAGGGGATGGAGCACACATCCTTTTTGGCCAGCAAATGCCACCAGCCCTTGAAGTGTTCCTGGCGCGGGCCCGTTCCCGCTGCAGTGGGACGCGGTCATGCTGCTCAGCTCAGGCAGCGAGGGTCAGCTGCCCTGGCCCCGTGCGAGCTGCAGCTTCCAAAATACTTCTTGTCCCACCTGAGCGCAACAGCGTACTGCCTGGTGGTCTGTTTCTGAGCTGTGGCAGGATGTGCAGTTACTAGAATAACCATATTTTGTTACTTCCAAAACAAGTAACAGGTAACACTTACCTGTTAAATTATTGTTTCATAGAATTCGGTTGTTTCTGGAGAAAAACAATAATGGCATGAACTTTCATCCCTAGTATCTGTGTTGGAAAGCTTTCCAGGTATTAATTGGAAAAGCAGGTTTAGAGTTAGTTTGCAGGACTTTTGTCCTGTCTTAAGGAAACTGTGATGTTGTTAAAAGCACTAATTAGAAAGACAAAGCAAATGTGTTTTTATAGAAGCTTTGCTGGTTACCCTGTTGTCCATATTTTACACATGTGCAATCGCTCCTGTTACTACTGATAGCATGTCAGAACAGGGTACAGATCACCGTGTTTGCAAGTAATTTGGCACACCTAGATGTGCAGCAAGTACACCATGAGGTCTCTCAAATCTATCATCATCATCTTATTTAAATAAGTGCTAGTGTTTTACTACCTACTTTTAAAGTCAGATTTGGTCAGATTTTGGTTGTCAGCCTACTGTGCTGTGGCTGCCTCAGTTACCTTTGCCAGCCCCAGCACCACCTAGAAGAAAATTCCCTGCAAAAGCACAACGGACCCGTATCTTAGCAGGAAAAAGCAGTACGTTTTGCTTCAGTTTAGGGTGCACGTAGAACAAAGAGCACAGTGGTTATTACTGTAACATTGCATCAGCATTGGATAAAAAGGTTTGGGTATCTTCGTTTTTGTTGTTTTGGTTTGACATGCATGCAGGGTTCTGGCTTGCAGCAGCTGACTCGCATGTTTGGTTAACTCTTCACTGAATTGTGCCTGGGGGGAGAGGTCCTCCTTTGAATTGAGCAACATCTGCTGCTGCTGCTCAGGAATGCAATGCTGTCTCACAGTGCAGGTGCTTGCTTAGTGGCCATGTGCTGCTGTGGAATAAATTAGCCTGTCCCCTACCTAACAAACAGCTTTTTGCTTATATTTCACGCGTGGGTTTGCGTGTGGTGGCCGCCTGGCTGGGCAGCGAAGCCTGCAGCACGGGCATGCTGCGCTCGAGTCGCACGCCCTGCCGGCCCCGCCGCTTCGCGTGCGCTTTAGACGGTGGCGCAAAGGTCAGTGACAAAACTCACTTGTGGGTTTCTGCCCACCCTGTATTGCTGGGATCACACAGCTGCTTATTTAGTATTTTTCTTACAGAATGAGGGCCTAATGCAGTTTCCATTGATACAACTTCCACTGACTTTGGACGAACGCTTTACACTGCATAGACCCGAGCGGACAAACTTTGCTCTTGGGTGCACCAGGTTAGCTGCCACTGAGAGAAACAAAAGGACAGCAGACGGAGCCCTGCTCTGCAGACCAGCCACACAGAACCCACACGGGGGCTTGTATCACTGGGGAGAAGAGCTTAAGGCTACTTCTTTTTTCTAGAAATCAGTCATGGCTTTATCAGATTTCACCTTTGGGTGACTTCAGGTTACATCTTGATCTATCCTGTGATTGGCAGCTTAAGGAAAAGTTTCAGAAGCAATTTGCTTGGAGAAATTATTGTTCTTTTTTTGTTTTTCTTGTTTTGCCTCCGTTTTAAAAAAAAAAAAAGAAAAAAGACCTGAAGTGCTTGAGTACCTTCCCCCTGTATTTGGCTGATACCGGGTTTATGTGCGTCCCGTCTGCAAGATGTACGTTCTGTTCAGCCTTTCAGTTCCTCACCTTCCAGGTGGTGTTTTTGAGAGCTCCGTATCTGATCTTGCAGATATTTTTCCAGATAAATGTAAATTTGTCTGAACTTTTGTCAGGCCTGACGGATGTTACTCTGTCAGCACCTTCTATACTCCCTAATTTGTTTTTAGGAGTTTTCCACAAGATACTGGCTTGTTTTTAAAACAAATTCTTAGTGTAGCTTCTGCCTCCTTGGCATAGCTTGTGGTATCGGAGCTTCCTGCTGCCTTGTCTGCACCTTCGTAACCCCTTTAGCTGTGGTTCCAGAGGCTGGCACGCAGCCTGGCTGGGTCAGTCTCTTCTGTTTGCTTTTAAAAGAAAGGAAGGTATGAAAAAAATTGATATGTGACAACCCTGTGGCAGCTTTGCCCCTGGTTTTGCATCTTGCCCTTGACCCCTTCTGTCTGTTCTCTACGCAGAGCACAGGGCAGTTAATCCAGCCCCGGTCCCAGCTGGCTGTGTCTCCTGGGGCCAGGCCAGTTGGAGCTGGAACACCTTGTCTCTACCGCACTGCTTCTCCCAGCGATTCCATTCGCAATAGGTAGCTCTGCTTGTTTCCCAGGT
Source organism: Microhierax caerulescens (assembly GCA_035590215.1). Taxonomy (NCBI): domain Eukaryota; kingdom Metazoa; phylum Chordata; class Aves; order Falconiformes; family Falconidae; genus Microhierax; species Microhierax caerulescens. The sequence continues at coordinate 29,349,205 of JAVJGJ010000003.1, read as the reverse complement.
CTGTCAATGAGGATGAATGTATTTTTAAGCCCAATGCAAAATAACAGCTGAACTGCAGGACGGCTGGATGTGCTTACAGACTCGCCAACAGTTGGTACAGTTACCACTGAAGGGCTGGGAGTGGATAAAGGAGGAGAGTTCCAGTGGTGCTTTGGTATTTTGTCCCGTGGGAGATTATCTTTTCCACCAGGTAGCCCTGACTGTAATGTTGCTGCTTGCAGTGTGTTCTCAAACTCACTTTTAGCCTTGAATTATAATAAATCTCTGTAAGGATAGCGTGGTTAAAATGGTGAGGGCTTGGATTTTTTGTTAGATTTTTGTGGTGAACAGTGCGACTACAGGGAAGGAGCATCACGGCTTCCAGCTTGTGTCTGCCGCTGAGCTTTGTTTGAGTAGAATGGCTTTCAGAGTGATCAAGTGCAGCAGTGCAGCATCACAATTGCATGGAAAATACACAGACCTGACTGTGTCCTTGGTAAATTCTCATTCACCATTTCTTTTTACAATCTTGGTCCTGAAATTGAGTCGAACATTTTATTTTGTCCCCTTCTCTGGTTCTGCAAAACATCCTAATGCATTTATAGTTCAAATCTTTAAGTGATTTGCCATTAATTGGGCATAAATATTGAGGCAATTTGAAGTGAATAAACAAGACTGTCTGCTGATCACAAATACAGAGTGTGTTTCCAAGCTGTACTGCTTGGGAGCTGGAGATGCTTGCTTATCCATTTATCATACTGGTATTTTGTATGTCGTCATAACATTTGCTAATCAGCATTTTGCGTGCTTCATCAGGGGAAAGCTAGTGAATAGCCTGAGAAAGGTATCAACTGTGTATTTATACTAGAGATTATAATTCACTCTAAGCTTCCTGTATAATTTCATGTACTGTCTTCAAGACAGATAGAATGGGTTTTTTTCCAATCGTTTGCAAAACCCCATTTTTAAGTATGTTGGCAAGACTGTTCAGTAAATGGCTGATTCTTCACAGCTGCAGTGTTACAGTCGTGTCAGACATCAAACAGCAGTCAATTCTTCCATCTCCCTGTGGGTAAATACAGTTCAGCAGTTCGGCACTGAGCAGTGGTGCTGTCTTGAAGGAAGTGGTCAAGTCTCTCCGTGACTTTTTAGGACACAACTTGGTGGGTTCTGTGTCCAGAACTGGACTTGTTTGGGGTGCAGAGGCTGTATCTGATGGGTTATGTGTCTTTCAGGGTCAGCCGGTGGACCAAGCTGCTATTTTCACTCCGCAAGTTCGACCCCCGTCTCAGCTTCCACAGTACCCAGGGTTACAGCAAGCACAGGTACTGCGTCACTGCCATGGAGCGTCTGCATAAAAATGCTTTTAAACAGCCCCCAGCCTGCGTTTCTGTGCTTGGGATGTGCCTTGTGCACGTGACCGAGGGTAATGGTGAGGCCTCCTCCTAGGACGCTCGTGCTCTCTGCAAGCTCTGGCTTTTAAACGTTTTTAATGTGGTTGCTTCCCAATTTTTCCTAATGTTGTTGCTGGTAAAGGCAAGTGTACGTCAGCGTTAAGCCTAAAATACGGCCAATGCTGGGTGAGATAGTGATACCAGTAACTCTGTTATGCCATGGCCATTCTGGTCCCGGGGATTTTGTGGGGGGAGAAGGGGAGCGATGGAGCTGTGGAGCAGAGCCCCGCTCGTGCTCAGGGCCTGTCGGGGAAGGGCGGCATGGTGCAGATGCTGTCCCGCTGCCTGTGACCACGCTGCAGCTGCCTGAACACACAGGGACGTGGCACAGGCAGCGTGGGGACTGGCAGGTCGGGGCATGGGTGCAGCTCCGCGTCTCACTGACTTGCCTCTGGGTGTCCGAGCTCGGGCTGTTTGATAACGGCCATCTCTTTCTTTTACAGTTAAACTTATTTAAATATGGGCACCGTGAAGTTACTGGTCTGTCCCTTCTCCCTGCAGAGCATGCCTCACGGATACACAATGTACAGCACTCAGATGCCTTTGCAGCAGCAGCAGCCTGCAGGTGTAGTGCTCTCCCCCAGCTACAACCCCCGAGCATATTCAGCAGCTCACTCCAGCCCCACGCTGATGGAGAGGCTGCGGCAGATGCAACAGCAGCCCAGCGGATATATTCAACAGCAGGCTGCTGCATATGTCCAGCCTTTGACAGGCACTCAGCGGTGAGCCTCTGCAGCTCTCATAGCTGGTAACATGCAGGATTTTCATGGCAATTTTGTTCAAAGGTCTAAGGCTTTATTTCAAATAAAGCGTATTAATCAAAATGAGGTTAAAGCCGGGTCTAATTAGCAATAAATATGCCTTTCTCTCCGATCTCCCCCAGGTTTTTCCCTCATTTAATTTTTATTTTAAGTTAGTCTTGGCACACGTTGTAGCCCAGTTGTCTTGTGTGTTTGTAGAACGTAAAAATCCATTTAAAGACAGCTGTTGGGTCTTACTTCACGACACACACGGATATGGTATCCATATTATGCAAACGTGTGTGGTCTTAAGCAAAAGATACTCCAGGTTCATCAAAGAGTTTCTAAGTCAAGAAAACACAAGACTAACTTGGTAGTTTTAACTAGCAATAGACAAATGAATTTTCATTAAGCCTGAATAGACTAAATTGATTTTGGTTTGGAGATACAGCGAAGTTGCAGTGCCTGTGAGAAACAGGAAGTATTAATTGGTAAAGAAATGTAATGAAGCAGAAGGAAAATTAAGCAGGAAAGAAATCTGTAAAAGGGAGTGTCACAGTAAAAGTGACTGTAAAAGTATCTGTATCTTTATACAGATACAGGGAGTATCTGTAAAAGGTAGATAACTGGTGTTTCCAATTACAGTCTTGAATCAGATTAGCGTAGTCCAGTGTAGAGGAATGAAGCTGGGTTAATTATCATTGATAATGCACAGCTGTGGGCTGGCTTCAGGGGCGGTGGGCTGGCTGATGTAAACAAGTTGCAGCTGTGGCTGGTTATGTTAAGAGATTGGGCAGCCAAGGAAGACAGAGGAGGAAGAAGCAGAGAGAAGGGAAGAGAGAATGCGTGCCCTGGATGAGGAGAAGGCAGCAGAGGGACTGGCGTGAAGAGTACGTTGGTATGTGATGGTAAAAGACCTTTTTGCAGCCTGATAGTTTGGAGAGTGCTGCAGCAGTTGGTGCCCCACGTGAGACTCGACCTCAGGACCCTCAGATTATGAGACTGAGTTTAATGAGCAGCGGCAGCAATAATGGCTGTGCCAGGGGACATGTGAAGTTTTGAACAGTGACAGTGGTGCCCAACGTAGTGGGACAGGCAGGGATAGCCTGCGATCCAGACCACGTTGAGATAGGCAGGAAGAGCCTGGGGACCTGGATCAGACACTGGCAGAGGTGAGCCGCTGGGATCAAAGGGCAGGAAGCCTGACTGCCGTGGCATTAACAGACTGGGGGTAACGGGCGATAGCGGCGGAGTACACAGCCAGACGTGGCAGCGGCCCGCAGCGACAGCAGGTCCGGGGTCGGTCCGGTTAGACAGCGGCGATGGCTGTGCTGGTGGAAGGCGCGGGTGCAGCGCGGTGCCGTAAGTGGCTCTCGCTGCTGCTGCTCGGCCTGGTGGTACTCTTGCTGGTGTTTATGTGCTTGTTGAAGGTGTCTCCAGTCGAAGAAGAAATGAGCGACCACAAGGATGTTGAGAAGCTTGTTGGAACATGGAGTAACATATTAGTGCTGTATTCTAGATCTGCTGCTGTTGAAAGCTCATTCAGGTTATTGTCCGGTGTGTCTCAAGAGCTGAAAGGACAAGGCACTGTAAGTTCATCAGAACCCCACTCTGAAGAAATCAAAATCCCAGATGCCAAGAAAGCAGATAAGAAGAAAGGTGATCAACCTGCAGAAGATGAAAAGCCCAAGATAAAAGTGAAGAAGGAATATGTGTATGAGTTCAGGGACAAGTTGTCCGAACTGTATGAAAAGTTTATTAGTAAAAAAGTTATGATGACTGTGAATACCTAAGGTAGAAAATGTTAAAAAGGAAAAGAAAAAACTAAAAAAAAAAAAAAAAGGGGGAAATTTTAGAGGAATTATAGAGGACTGTATGAAAAATCTATTTGTTAAAAGGTTGTGATGATTGTTAAAAACATAGGGTATGAAATGTAAAAAAAAAAAAAAGGGGGGGAATGGTAGAGGAGTGAAGCTGGGTTAATTAGCATTGATAATACACAGCTGTGGGCTGGCTTCAGGGGCAGCGGGTTGGCTGGTGTAGACAAGGTG
>JAVJGJ010000003.1:29319986-29344881 GCA_035590215.1 Microhierax caerulescens | reverse complement strand
CTGGCATGAAGAGTACGTTGGTATGTGATGGTAAAAGACCTTGTTGCAGCCTGATAGTTTGGAGAGTGCTGTGACAGTCCAGCTCTGCTCCTAACTGAATCAGAAATTTTGCCACTTTTAATTTCCGCTTCAAATAGACGTAGAGTGACTCCCCAAAACACAGGCTTAAATTAAAGAGAGAGTTGGGGAACAGTTGAAATTTGCACAGCGTGCCTCTGCACGCACTGCCCATCCGCAGCTGTGGTGGGATACCCGCGCAGCACAGCCGCCCTTGGGCATCGGTCATCACGAGGCGGTCTGGCCGCCAGCAGAACTGCAGTCCTGCCTCGCTGTTCCCGTGTAACTTACCCTGGAGTGCGGCTGATGCGCTCAGTTACCAAGTAGAGATGCTATTCTCTCTCTGCTTCGGCTCTAATTTGATCCCAAAACTAAAATCTCCTCGAGACGCTAAGTTCAGGTGCACTTAAATGACTTGCTCATCAATTGCTGCGTTTATTGAAGTCAGTGCTTCTGGGACTGTGAATGTTACTGTATATTCTGCTGGTTCCTTAACTTCTGTTAAATTCTTGCAAGCCTGGATATCTGAAGAGTGTGCTTGATTTTGGGCATGGTTGCACCTCTTCCGAAAGTTTGGCCTTGGCTTGGTTGACAGCCTTGTAGTAAAGCTTACAGGGTGCCTTGGGTTAGGAATAAAGCAGGTAACGTGGACCGCCTTGGCTTTACTGAGTTTTAAACAGCTAAGCTAAATTACGAGCTAGCTAGCTAGCATGTTTTCCCCATGTATATCTTTCTGCTTTGTCAATGTTATGTTACTCCCATAATATCCTAAGAAAGCACTTTCTTGGTGTGTTTTTTCAGTGTTTTAGAAAGTAAAAAGACCACCTCGTGATGACCGATTCTAAATTCATCGTAATGAGATCTTTTGGTCTGGAGAACATTTTGGTGCTTATGTGGAATTTTTGCTTGAAATGTAGAAACTCATCGCTCTTCCTAATAAAACAAGAGTTGAATGCTTGGATCTGTTCCTGTTTAGAGGAACATGTTACTACTTACATCAGTTACCAGGCAGTGGTGTGGTACAGCTTCTATTATGGAATATTTTTCAAAGCATTCCTGTTTGGAAGTGTATTCTTCCTGTAAAATGTAATGTCTTTTAGATCTGTGGAAGCCTAGTGTCACAGCTTATAGTTGAGTACTCCTAGAGTAACTTGTGCGCTGTCTGTAAATGAAGTATAAGCTGTTATTTCCACCCCCCCCAACCAGACTGAGCCATCAGCCGTTGCAGCCGAATTCCCTGGTTGGAGGGGGCCTGGACAGTGCATCGACTGCGGGTCCCCACCTGGCCCTGAACTCAGTGCAGCTGCCTCCGGAGCCGGTGAGACAGAGACAGCAGCAGATGCGACAGCAGAGGCTCTTCCAGGTGAGGGACTCGGCCGCGCTAGAGGCGAGGGGGTCTCGGGGCAGGGAGGGAGCGTAAGCATCGCTGTGCCAGTGGTGGGGTTACGTGCTCGCTTTGCACGTGTCTTCCAGTCTAGAGCAGCAGAGCCTTGTGGCATAAACCCGAACTGCTTTTACTTGAGTGCAATAATTCAGTTTACATTTGGGGCTTCCAAAGGAGAGCTCTGGATGTACAAGTAGAATTCAGGACCTCCATCGTTTCGAGGTTGTGGGGAATGCCTCTGGGGAAGGTAAATCTGAGAATGGCCTGGCAGACCGTGACACTGAGGCAGTGCTTCCGCTCTCCTCTGTCTGGCTTTATAATGTGTACTGGAATTAAATCAAAGGGCCTGCTGCCTGTCTGGCCTATTTCCTGTATTTTGATTTGATGATATATTTTTAATTTGGAGAGAATTGTCAGTTTATCAGCTAAATAGTAGGGCTGGGCACAGAGGAAGTAAATTACATTAAAAATCCTTCCCGAGGCCTTCTGATTATTCAAATTATTTTTCCAAATTATGTTTGCATTTTAATGCAATTGCTGCCTGTGCCAGTTCTTGTGGAATAATGTATTCTATCGAAATACCTTGATGTTGTAGTAAATTAAGTGTACCAGCTTTTGAGTTTTTGTCTATTAGCAATGCTGCCCGTCAGCCTTGGTGTGGCTGGTGCTGGAAGTGGGGAGCTGCGAGGCCTCTCCCAGACGGGGCCTTCAGTGCCTGGTGCGGCAAGCGAGCCCCGACCCTGTGCTGGCAATCACTCGTGAAAAGCCATGCTGCTTGGCTCGCAGTCGTTCCTCGAGGCAGCGTGTGTCGTCTCACCATTGCTTCAACGCCCATCTTCTCTCAGTTGCAGCAGCAGCCGCCGGGGCAGCAGCAGGCGCTTGGTCTCCAGCCCGTGCAGCCGCAGCAGCCTTTGGTAAGCAGAGGCGGCTGCCAGGTGTTCTGAGGCGCCAGGTAGCGATGGGGGGGGGTTGGCTGCTCCCTGGGACGGGCGCGTGGCGGTCTGGGGGAGGGTTCCTTAAGCTTTCTGGCATCGGCCTCCTAGTGCCTCCAGGCAGCGCCTGGCGGGCTCCGCGCCTGGACAGAGGAAAACTGCACCTGTCCACAGGAGACCGCGCAGCCGCGTCCGTCTTGCCAAAACGTGGCACGAGGTGGGTCATGCACGCGCTGCGGTGTCGCTGGGGGTGACCTCGCCTGCCGACCCGCTGATGGGGAGGCAAGTGAACACTGGCTGTGGCAAGGGGGGCTCATGCGCTGCCCTGCTGGGCCCTCAGCGCCTCCGCAGCGCGCTGGAGTTTGCTGGCCGGAGCATGCTGCCTCCTGCGCTTCCGTGGTTCATTCGCCAATTCAGTCAAAACTGACACCAAAGCTGGGCTGATGACAGCACGTTGTTTGGGGGGAAAAAAAAAAAAAAAAAAGATTTGTGTGTGTGTAGGAAAAGTTCATTTTAACATATCTTTTTGATGTTCTGCTTTGTGGTATTGATTTAAAACTAACGGTTAATTTCCCAAACAATACAAATAACCACCCATTGCAGTTCTTTTGAGAATTACTTGGGGATATAGTTAAAAAACGGGTACTGGTGCTGTTCTGATTCTTTTCAGTCACCAGCAAATAAGACTGCCCAGACAAACTGCCTTAAATGTCTTTGTGCAAATTCAGAGGTGGGGAAACAATGAGGTGCTTTAAAGTCATCTTCAGTCTTACTCCTACTGCAGCATAAATAAATGACTATTTAGAAAACCTGATACAGAACCACATGCTGTAAACGCCACTGAAAAGTCAGGGATCTTTCATCTTGGGGGTGCACAGATACCTGTTAGTAGTCCCAGAGCAGCAGGTGACAGTAAATTAACACGTTACTGCCACAGGAATGAATTCTTCCTGTTTATGCTTGCTGTGCTATGTGCTTTTCTGAGAATTATCCTAGTTAATGTATCATAGTAGTAATTAGTAGCCCTTGCTAACTTTAAAAATTTAAACTTGAGAAATCTGTAGCTGCTGGTGCATATAAATTGGTGGATTTTTCTGTCTCTGTAATGTTTTGAAGTGAAAGCAGGATGATGTACGCAACTGATGCTAGTTGTGGAACTAGTTTTTGATGTGACACTGAGAAAAGCACTCAGCTGGAAATGCAAGGTGCCGATTCCTGGCGTTTCTCCGCGCCGTGCCTGCGCAAGCATCTGCGCTTGCTCCGCTCTCTCTGGTGTCAGCTGTGGCTGCTGGCCCTACCTGAGGTCACATCACAGGTGGCTGTCAGTGACTTTGAGCCTTCAATTTCTCGGTTGTACAGCTAACTGGCTGGGGAAGAAACGGGCTTCATTGTTTGAAGATCCTTTTAAATTAAATTGTTAGTCATAAACCAGAGCTGCCTGAAGACAGCTGTGCAAACAAAATCACTTCTGAGATATTCCTGTATGCTGAATTGGAGCTTTTCATCGTTTAGGGAATGATCTTACCAAATCACTATCACTACCCAGTAATTTTTATGTACACATCCACTGAATTTACAATGTCATTGTGCTTGTTTGCTGTATTTGGGCAGGTTTTCCAGGCATACTTAGGGTAGGTGAGGATAACTAGAAAAAGTTTGCTATAGAAAAATGGAGAAAATAACAGTAATGCTGAAATTGCTACCTTCTGAATTTAAAAGCATTAATCAATGTGATCTGATAGAGAAACTCTGAGGTGGCTTGTAAGTGCAAGAGTAAGGATAAATGAAAGACATTTATCTGACACTATGGAAAGAATTTTCATTCATTTTTGAGTTTTTCTTTAAGCATTTATATCATGAGCAAACAAAGTGTGTGAGAGAGTCACAGAGAGCGAGCACCTGCCTGGCTGCAAGCTCCTCTCCCAGCACTTAGCACAGCAGAAGGCTTTCTGTGTGTTGGTTTCATGTCCCCAGGAAACCCTGGTGTGATTAATGTTTTTGACTAACCTCAGCATTTACTAAGGACTGTTAGCCAGAAGATTACGCAATGTATTTTAAATACAGGATTTGGTTTCAGAAAGGGAAGAGATGCTGAAATCTTGTAAAACACTGAAACTCCCTTCATTAAGCAAAAGGTTTCAATGAAACAAAGCACAGGCGTTTTCTGTAGCACCTATGATGTTGTTAGAGTATTGAATAACTCCATTTTTATTCAGCACATTAAGTTTTCAATCTGGTAAGGTGTATTGTGTATCCTTCTGCAGAAGCAGAAAAAAAAAATCACTTAATTAGAAGCACATGCATTTTCATTAAATCTAATGAGAAGGAAAGTTGCAGGACTTGGGAAACAGAGCTCAGAGGCCCCGAGGGGAAGACGCAGTGAATGGCGAAGGCTTGGTTTGGTTTGCGCTTGCTAGCGTAGCAGCACCTCATTCGTCACCGTTTCCCTCCCAGGAGCAGCTAGGTGTCAGGGAGCTGTGCCGTCAGCTCTCTGTCCGCGGGAGTCTCCGGTCGCTGCTGCGCAGGCGTTGCTCTTTCATACAGGTGGTGCATTTTCCAAGTGAAGAAAATGCTGTTGGTATACGCAGACCTTTGGCACCAGCAGTGTCCATGCCACTGGGGTACACGCGCAGGCGTCTGCGGCAGCTCTGTCTGTTGGAATGCAGTAGTGTGGCGTGCAATATATTCATGCTCTAATGTACAGGTGGATGATCAACAAAAGGTCTTAATAGAGACTGATTATTTTTTTTCTGAGTGACAGCCAGAGATGTGGAAAGCAAAGTGGGTGCTCATTCTCGTGCCCATCCTTACTTGAACGATAGCATTCACGGGTCAGTAAACAGGCTGCCAGTATGTGAGAGCCAGTGCACTTACGCCGAGTACTTTCCAAGTGACTGAAGTCATGAATTGATTTATTAACAGCAGATCTCTTGGGAGGCTTTTTGTGTCTAATCCTTTTGTGCTGAATGCCACGGGCAGGAAGGTCCTTGTCTCGGTCCTGGTGGGCCTTGGGCAGGGACCAGGAGGATGATGATTTTGCTCTGTGGAGGAGTTGGCCCGGCTCGATCTGTCTCCACTTTGGCTGGAGGCGAGAGTCATGCGCAGCTGCCACCCTGCAGCAGGCGTGCAGCTCAGAGAGCAGCCTGTGCTTTCTGCTTACCCTGCTTCTTATTTGAAGAGCCGTTGCCCTGGGAAAAAACATTTTTCTAGAAGCTTCTTTTGACTACTGTGCTTCAACTGCATGTGTTTAAAAGTGCTGAAAAGGCTGGCTGTTTTGAGTTGCAGTTTTGATTTGCCTCGTCTTTGAACAATGCGGACAGTAAAGCAGCTGAGAGTGACTTGTGAGATGGACACTGGCCTGTCCAGGGGTGCAAAAGACAGAGACTGACTCTGTCCCTTGCGTCTGGCTGGGCACGGGTGGTACCTGTAACCCAGCTGGAAATGTGTAAGATTTCAGGGGATGAAGGGAACAAATGCTCTCAAAGTTCGAAGGCTGTTCGTGTGACCTTGCTGTACTGTTAGAATCCATTGGGACCTGCTGCAGAGGCCGGCCTGCCCACCTTCTGCCGCCCCCCCAGCTCCAGCAGCAGCTGACGGGGCGGCACAGGCTGCAGGCTCACCTGGCACAGCACGCACCCTCTGCCTGTTTCTTCTACCTGTCATGTTTCTTCCGCAGTTTCCGAGGCAAGGCTTACAGCAGACGCAGCAGCAACAGCAGACGGCAGCGCTGGTCAGGCAGCTCCAGAAGCAGCTCTCCAGTAAGTGTGTGCGTGTAGATGGACGTATGTATAGTTGAATATGGAATTGTCTTTCTGGAGATGTGCTGCCTTATATACTTGTAAGTAGTTTCCCTGATGACGCTTGCCTGCCTGTCCCAGTAGTGATGTAATACCAAAATTCTGGTGCTGGTGCATCTCACGGATTTCTGTTGGTCACCAGAGAAGCACAAGTCACTGCAGCACTGGGGCTGGTGGGCCAGTTGCCATTTGCTGCATGTTTCCTCTCTGCCTCCTGCAGTCCTGCTGCAGGGAAGGTCCCCAGGGAAGCCGCGCACCTTGCGTGCGTTAGGCACATAAGGGACAGTACCGAGTGTTGTTCGCTGCTGCTGCATGAAACACAGCTATCTTTCTGTATTTCTGTGGAGTACAGTCGTGAGGCACAAACACTTCCCTTTGCTCTATCAACCAGGTAACCAGCCACAACAAGGAGTAAACCAGTATGGGCATCCGTCACACTTCTAAAGCAGAGATGGAAGGAAGACGTAATGTTACGTTTGCACTGAAGAACAGAACATTCAAAATTCAATGCACTAGTTATTGATAGAAAGCAGACTTTAGGTTTTTTTCTCTTATTATTTCAGTAATTATTTTTTGTGCTGCAGTTGATGTGAATATGTAACAAGGTGGGGGTTTTTGCATTTGGGGATTTTTTTTTTGTGTTTAACTAGATTTAAATGTATGGACTTGTGGGCCTATTTGAAGAATGGTATCGCAGATTTTATGAATTTGGTGCTTTTTAGGTCCTGTTACATTTAAAAGGACAAAGAATGCTGGATTCATTTATTTGTGGGAAACACTGTTTTTAATTGGTTTTGTTTTGTTGGTTGGGTGGGTTTTGTTTGTTGTGGGTTTGTTTTGGTTTGGGTTTTTTTTTGTTTTTTTTTTTTTTTTTTTAGAAGAACTGCACTGGACCAAACTACTGAACTGAAAGGCACTTCTGATTCTGGCATAAAAGTTAATTTGTTCATTAAAATGTTCACCTCCTCCTTTGCTGGTAGAACAAGCATCAATTTAAATTGTGTTTATTTGACTGTAATTTTCATACGCACTTTATAAAATTCTTTGGTTAAAGTACCAATTATCTCTTGCTCTTATTGTGGTAAGAAGGTGCTGAAGTGGGTTTATTGCTTGTATTAGAACTTCCTAAAGTTTATATTAAAAGCCACAATGTAATGTTAATAAACCTACTAGAAGTAGCAGTGTTTCATATTTGGTCTTTTTAGTATAAAGTTCACTGGTGATCAATTCTAAAGGAGCGTGTGACATAGTAAGGAGGCTCCAACAGTCAGCGGGTTTTGCTCCGCTTCTCGAGGGAAGTCTCCGGCTCCCGCTGAAGCCTCACAGGAAGTGAATCTCTACCTCACTTGATGCCTCCAGTAACAAATCTCGTACCAGCTTTCACACAGCGAGCATGGCAAATGCGCCAAAGGTGCCTCTGCGGTGTCAGCGGTTCTGTAGCTGGAGCTGCCCTAGATGAGTTGTTGCACGGTAAGTATTTCACATTCCGCGATTGAGTCTTGACAGCTGGGTCACTTTCAGTGGTGCAAGGTATTATGCATTATCAGCTGACTGCAAAACCACAAGTAAACTGTAAATCAAAATTACCACAAATAAACCATTATTATTCAAACCTGTGCAAATATATCATAATTTTGCTGGTATTAGAGTTGAAAAAACACAAAGTTATTCCTATTTATGTAATGTAGGAGTTAAGTCTGTAAGATTATTTTTTTAAGATGCATTCATTTGGGAAGTGGAACACACAGGACATTTAAAATACACATAGGAATGTTTTTCCTCTATTTTGTATTAACTGAATTTGCTTAGTTTACCATACAAAGCATTTATAGATGGTACCACAGCCAGGTGTTCTGTGGGGAGGGGAGAAGACTGCACCACACAAGCTCCGGAGGACTGGGGAGGCAGTACCGCCAGCTAATGGAATAACGCTACTACATGGAAACCTGTAGAAAAAGTAGATTTTGGTTGACTTTTACAATAGTCAGGTAAGTCCTATGTAAAAATTGCTTCTGTTCAGTTTTTTTAAGGAGATTTTTTGTTCTTCATAGTAGCTAAAGCTATTACAGATAATAACCAGTGAAATTCATATTGTCAAACCATGGCAGTGCTACTACATAACACCGTGCAAGGAGGGAAGAAGTGCACAGCAAAATGTGTGTGTTGACATCAGGAAATGATCAAAGCTGCATAAAAGCAATCAAGGCTGAGGTTATAGTCTTAAATAAAAAAAAAAAAATCCCAGGCTGATTGTGACGTGGTTGAATGAGGTAGAATTTCCATTTAGCTCTTGGCACTTGAATACTTTCTTACTGAGTGCAGCTGCTGCCAAGAGACGGTACCGCAGGCGGTTCAGATGCTGCTGTCACGTTAGTGCTGAGGAGTTGCGTTGCAGACCCTTCTTGTAAGTGGCATCTCACAGATGTGTTGCCGTGCTAGGATTTCTTCGATTATTTCAAATCATATAAAGAGCTGGAATTGTTCGTGAGGCAGGGGGTGGTTACACGGAACCCTTCGTACATCCATCAGGCGCTCTCTAACAGATGAATAGACTGCTCTCTTCCCACAGCCCTGGCTTCAGCTGGTTCATCCCTGGTCCACTCCAGTGGGACTGGGCCGTGCTGGGTGCTGCCAGCTGCGGTGTGGGGACAGTGCCCTTTCTTCCACAAGACACAGAGATCCTGGATTTGCAGTGTTAAAGGGAAAGGCTGCATTACATGTGTGCACCCCTCTGTCCTAATGTTAACCTCGCTCTTAGGAAGAATAAGAAACTGAGCTTGTGTTTCTGGCTTGAAGTTTTAAAGATTTATTTGACCAGTCCACTCTGATTTGCGAGCATAAAACATGTAGGTAACCATTTCCTACCGTTGCAAAGGCATTTCTCCCTCAGGTATAGAAATCTGTTGGTTAGAGCTATCTGCTGATTTGAGAAATCCGAATTCTAAATTTATATGCAAATTGATCCAGTTGTTTTCTAGTGAAAAATCTTTAACAAATGTTTTTGTGACAACAGGAAAATTATGCTAAGCCAGAGTGTCTCTGTGCATGGCCTGTATGCTTTAACTACACAAAGCTTACTCTCTCGTTTCAAAGTGAGAGCAGAGTTGTCCTGTATGTATCATCCCAAAGTTCTGCAAAAAAGACTGTGAAACAGAGCTGTATTATTAAACATATTTCATTACTTGTTTCACCATTGAGTATTTATTAAAAAAAACCATACTAAATGTTCATATTAAGAAGGTAGTCTGCATCACAATAAAATCTGCTCTTTGGTTCTCAGATACTCTTGCTTTACGTGATCCACGCTCACGATAGTCATAGAAGGTGGACGATATTAAACTAATACGAAAGTCTGCCCTTCACTGAAATTTCTAGGTACATTTCCAGAAAGTAATTTCTGAAAGTTACTTTCTGGAAATGTACCTTTCTTTGAGTTACTTTGATACTCAATGTTTGCTGACAGAGCCAAAGGGCCTTGATTAAACAGATTAAATCTGTTTACCTGGCATTGGTTCTTTCAGTGATTAATGATGCTAAGTCTAATTTTCCCCAACTCCTTCCTCTTTTTTTCTACAGTCACTGCAGACTGACCGCTGTAAGCGCATTTAGGCACTTCCATGCCTACGGCTGCCTTTGATTATACATACGCTAAGAATGAGCCGGTCCAGCTGTAGACTTTGTTAACAATCATTCATGTTGTATTTCTTACTTTAAATGACATGAATGTATGTTACTGTTAAATCACTGCCAAGATGGTTCTTTGCTGTGCACTTGTACGCACCAGAATCAGAGGGCTGGGGATTCTGGATGAGCAGTGTCCCCAGGGGGTGAAGCAGTTTGCTCCCAGATGCATGGCCTTGGTGACCTGTGGGGAGTACTGAGTGGTCAGGTAATTCCCAGGTAATTTCTGGTTTTGGTATCCCCAGTGCTCTGCAGTGGAGCTGAACCGCTGCTCCAGGCATTGTGTGTATGGTCTGCGGTGGTCTGTTTGTAATCCTCGGGGGATAGGCTACAATAACGACAGGGACAGTTATAGAGGATTCTCCAGCATTATTGTGGGCCTTACACACGTAACTTCCTCTGTCGTGAATGCTGGCTTCTCGGATAACCAGCGTGCCGTTCTCCAGCAGTATGTACTTCCTGTTGATCTGCGGGCGATCCAGCACGTAGCCACCCGGCAGGGTCCACGCTGTGTTTGGTTTGGGACTGCCATCAGACAGGCAGTGAAGCGATAGCGGCTCTCCGCTAATGCCCTTCGCTGGCCCCACTGGGCGAGTGAGAATACTGGGCTTCTGGCCAAGCTCCAAGATGATCAGCTTTTCAATGTAGCCAACTTTGTTCCGGGCAGCACAGCGGTACTTTCCTGCTTTGTCTCGATCGGGACTGTAGATGGTGAGGGTACCATTGCTTCCTGTGAGAAACTGGGAAGTCTTGATGCCAGTGGTAAACCACGTGCCGTTTGGCAACATCCAGCTTATGTCGGGTGGAGGGTTCCCATCCACAGAACAATTCAACGTGGTGGCTTGCCCAGGCTTTGCTATTACTTTTTCATTGAATGGATTTTTAAACATCGGTCGCCTTAGCATTTCTAGTACCTCCAGCTGCACCACCAACGTACTCTCTCCCGCATCGTTACGTGCCACACAGATAAAATGTGCTGTGTCAGAAGGCCTTATGTTCCGAATCTCCAGTGTCCCGTTTTTGTGTACTACAATCCTGCTCCCATAGTACGGAGCTGTTAGGAAAATATTGTCAGGCATGATCCACATGATCTGCGGGGGAGGTGTGCCTTCTGCCCTACAGTCAATTTGTTTCTTTGAATGCCTTACTGCTGTCACTTTCATAATTGTTTTGTTCACATGTAAACCATTTATGATAGGTGGCTTAGCAACAACATCCACTTTATACAATTTTGTATCGTCCCCTCCAGGATTGCGAGCCACGCACATATACTCCCCAGTATCTAACAGTTTGACCTGACTGATGGATAGAGAACCATTGGCATGCAGGAAGTGTCTGCCTGTCGATGATGAGATCATGTCGCTGGAAGGTAGCAACCAGAATATTTTTGCCTTTGGTTCTCCTGCAGCTTCACAGTCCAGTAATGCCGTATCTCCAGCTTTCACTTTTATGTATGTCTTGTAATTGTGCTTTATCTGAGGGGCTGCCACAATGACCATGACGTGTATCTTCATCTCATCTCTTCCCAGTGTGTTTTCAGCATAGCAGGTATAATCCCCCCCTTCTGTCACTCCAACTTTGTTGAGATACAGAGTTCCATTGTCAAAGAGGACGTATCTGCGAGACCTGTGCCCACCGCCATCTGCCAGCATGGCGTTATTGATCACTGTCCCGTCTGGCAAACTCCAGGATATTTCTGGTGTGGGTGACCCAGAGGCCTTGCAGTCCACTCTGAAATCTTTTCCATATGGCACCAGCTTCTCGAAATACTGTTTCTGGTCAATCTTGGCTGGTTTCATTGTGATGCTGACTTTCATCAGTATCAGATCATCTCCAATTTTGTTTCTTGCAACACACAAATAGTCACCTGCATCCTTTTCAGTAACTGTCTCAATAACCAAGGATCCATTGGGGTAGACGTGAATTCGACTTCCCATTCTGTTGTGGAGGGAGAATGAGGAAAAGAATTATGGAACAAAATGCTGGAGGTGAATACTGAGCACTGGAAGTGACTGACAGTACTAACAGCATGATATGATACGGGCGTTCCCTCCAAAGGCGCTGTGTCCGCATCACCCAGCCACCCGATGGGCTATAGCCTGGTGCAGTTGCCTCTTTTGTTGTTACCGAGATGCGTGACACCACGCGGGTGCTCAAAGCTGCGCAGTGCCACCTCTGCCTCGCTCAACACTGTTCTGTGAACAAGCCAGCCTGGTGAACCTTACGTCCCTCATCCCACCAGCCTCCACTCCTCTCCCTCATGCTTCCCTTTGCAGATAACCTGTGACGCTTGTGCCCAGCTGGGGCAGTTGGCAGCGCTGCTGCGTGGGCACTGAGTGATTGCTCTCTGGCTGCCTCTCCTGCAGCAGGGCACAGACCTGGATCTCCCTCCTCATCCCAGCTCTGGTCTGCCGCTGCCTCTCCCAAAGTGAAGATGAAGCGTGACTGCGGGAGGGGGCATGGGGGGAGGCCTTCAAAGGTAGACCTAGCAGAGAGTACAGAAGCCTCTTCCTCCCCAGTCCTACTTTGCAAATCTCTTGTAAATAACTTTTCTGCCTATAAAAAGGTCAAAATTCAGCCAATGCATGATTAACATCAGTTTCCTTAATTCAAATAGGACTTGTATTCATTTTGGTGAGACCTCACCCACTTATAACAATTAATGTGGTCTGTTACTAGACATTTAATAACAAGCCATCATCACAGATGTTTCACCGCTGTTAAATGTTTAAAAGTTAATTTAGTTTACAAAGTATTGTTTCAGTGATATAGCAGTCTGTTACACGAGAACCAGATGACAGTGTTTGAAGTTTCAAGGGGGGTGTGGGGGGGGTGTGTGTGTGGAGAGACTCTTACCTGTGCCACTGATCAACAACTGCCTTGGAGGGTAACCTCCAGATGATCCTGGGCTTTGGCTCCCCAGTCGCGGTGCAGTTCAGAAGCAGCTTGTCCCCAAAATTCAACTGAGTCATTTCTTGAGAGGCGGTAGCTATTTTTGGAAGTGTATCTCTGTGTTCCACCATGAGGCTCACCACCCTCCTTTCCGAGCCAGTCGAGCTCGTGGCTATGCACTCGTAATTCCCGCTGTCAGACGGGGCGATGTTGCTGAGGTGGAGGGTGCCGTTGGAGAACAGGAACAGCTTTGCGTTTACAAACTGCAGAGGTTTCACCACCGTGCCATCGAAGAGGACCCAGTGGACAGTGGGCTGAGGATTCCCTTTCACGGTGCATGGGAGTTTCAGATTTTCCCCCATCATTCCTTCAACGAGCTGTCTCTTCTCTTCCAGAATGGTGGGAGGTGCCGCGATGACCTGCAGTTTTACAACCAGTGTGTCAGTGCCTGCTGGGTTTTTAGCCATGCATGTGTAGATGCCCCTGTCATAAACAGTGACTTCCTTGATAATTAAAGTGCCATCCGGTTCCATGTGAACTTTGTTATGCCCTGTGGAAGAGTTGGAGATGTGCGTTTTATTTGCTAGAACCCATGAGACGGTGGGAGGAGGCCTGCCCTCAGCCTTGCACTTCACTGCCACGGGCTTTCCAGAGTGAGCGGTGAGGAGCTGCAACCTGCCACCAGTGAAGCGGGGTGGGTAGGCCACTACTGACAAGGTGACCAGAAGCCGTGCCACGCCATGCAGGTTGGCTGCAGTGCACAGGTACTGCCCACGGTCCTCCAGGCCCACCCAAGCGATGGCGAGCGTGCCATTGGCAAACACTGTCCATCTGCCATCACCTCGGCTTTCCAGAGCATCAGTCCCTAGGGAAGCAAGGGGACAACAGTGCAACACATCAGAATATTTTCTTTATCTTTGGTCCCTAAAGACAATTTCCCTGTCCTGGTCTACTGTGCCCAGATAACCAAGGCAACAGACAAGAAAGGGAGAAATAATAGTATTTTACATATACAGTGAGAAAGCTTTAAAGTAGAAACAAAACTTGGTGCTCAGTAGAGACAAAGTTTGGATAAAGCAGATGAGGCTTTGCATATCCAAAAGTACTTTGGCATAGTTATGACTAGGCTGTGCATATTCAGGAATGTTTTGGCACAGCTTTAACTTGATTTGCTGGTTGGTTTGTTACCGCAGATTTTTCTTTCCACTTTTTCTCATTGTTCTGAAGTAGCAGGTAACATACAAAAAAACCCTGAAATATTCTCACAACAAGCACAGAATTATGGTTAAATATAGATGATGTATTTCTTTTTTTTATTTCCCTAAAGAACTGTTTTGTAATTAGTAGTAAGACACTCCAGCAAGCGTGCTGAGATATCTTTTTCACTATTTCCAAGTTCATCTTTTCACTGATATTTTACAGTACTCTTAAATGAAACAATACTTGAGTTTGGCACACAAGACATCTGCCAAATTACAAGACTACAATGGAAGGTAGATTCCAGAGAGGTTTATCAAGCTTACCTGACTGTATTTTGGTCCACTGTATTGTTGGAGGGGGATCACCAGTAGCTTCACAAGGAATAAAAGCATCTGAATTAGCTAGCACAGTAAAAGCAGCTAATTTTCCTCCAATTATTCTGGGCTTTGCAAAACTATTTCTGCTTAATGGGCCCAAGGCTATAGGATTGGTGGTGGCAGTTTCTTGATGTTGTCTCTTTTCAGACCAGCCTTTGGCAGACCTGTCCTTGTCCCTTCCCAACAGAGGAGCGTACAGAGCCGTGACCTGTGATGACTTCAGTATGGTCAGTGTATTGACAGTTACCATGCTGCCTCTCTCCGTGACTTTAGCAGATGGCTTCTGCCAGAACTTGATTTCCTGCCAGGGAGGCGCGTTGGTTCTCATAGTATGTGCAGGTGGCACAACTGCTGTTGGGGTTGGCAGAGGGGTGGGATGCTGAGCACTTGGAAGAGTGATGACTGTGGTGGCAGCAGGAGCACTTGACTCTGTTCTTGCTGGGAATGAGGGTTGTACTACATGGTTTTCCTGGATAGCTTTCTTTTCTGTTTTCTGGTTTGATTGGTCACCTGCCATTGTGGCGGCTTTGACGCGCTGAGCAGGTTCTGACCCAGACGCTGCACGGACTGTGGCAGGTTGCACACTTGTGGCATTGAAAGGCTTCGAAAGCCGTGGTGTGGTTTGGATTGGCACAGCGGGGCTCTGAGCAATACGACTGTCGGGGGGTAGCGTGGCTGACTGGATGCTTCTCCATGTGACAGGGGTTGCTGATGCCTGCGTGCCTGCTGTAGGGACGTCCTGAGGTGCGCCCGGTGTGTTCAGGATGTGCAGAGCTGGCATTTCTGTCACTGAGACTCTGCTAATGCTCTCGGAGAGAGGTTTTGCAGGCAGAAGACTTGTAGGCATAGTTAATGGTTTACCTGTTGCCATGACAGGCATGGCTGTATTCACAGAGGGAATTGCTGCAATACCGTGGCCTGCAGTCACGCTTTGTGAAGCAGATGTTTTAGGAGGCCTCTTCCTCCTCTGACTTCTCTTTCTTCCCACTATGGATATTTTACTTTTGGTGATTTTGGTGTCAGTTTGAGGAGTAATAATAGGTGTAACTGTTGGCTTCAAACCTGTTATATCCATTTCTTTGGTTGCACTCGTTGCAGGATTAGAGGAAGAACTCAGTTTTGCAGTGGGAAGATGTTCTTGTGATTTACCATTGCCATAACGGATGGGTTTGCTTAAAGATGAGAAACCACTGCTGCGATTCCCACCTGTTGAAATAGGCATAAAGTGCAAAGGGGACGTTTTAGACGTGGATAATGCTGCTGCAGTTTTAGAAAGCCTGGTTGATACCCCCATCGATGGACATGTATCTGTCTGTTGCTCTTGTAGCTCCTTCAGAACCTCTTTTTGTGCACCATTTCCAAAGAGACATTCCCAAGTAATTTTTCCTCCTTGGGAATTTTTTCGTGAGGTTCTAGGCTTAATGCTGGATGAAACTGATTCAAGGGTAGATGGTATCTTACTGCTTATAGTATGTGTAATATCTGTAGCGACGTGAGCTGTACGGATTGCCGTTGTTGGTAGTCTGATGCTAAAAGATTGGACTCGATCGGTATTTGCCTGAAATTGAGCACTGCTCTCCAGGTTCCATTGCGGAGTATCTTGCGTGCCCTTCGTAATGAAAGGCATGACTTCTGTGGTAGCTTTTTGTGTTGCACTAGGTTCATTTTCCTCTTCACTGAGAAACGCTGTGTTTTGACGAGCACCTGCTGGGTACTCCAATGGCACATTCATGGTCAAGGGAGAGGACGGAGATGCTTCTGGGCTAAACGGGCCGATGGAGCTGCTTGGATTATTTAAGGCTGGAAAATTTGATACATACTTCACATTCAGTAGAACATCTGCAGCCACATCTGCATTTCCTCTGACAGATCCTGGCCTCCCAAAACTGTATCTTTGTTCTTCCATACTTGGAATATGTCCTGGCCTAACAATTTGTCTCCTATCAGAAATTTTCCTTTGTTTTCCATACTGCTGCTGGGCCTGGGGCGTGTGAGTCGTAACATCTTGGATAATCTGAATTTGTGGGTGAGTCATGATAGTTGAGGCCAATGGTGGCTTAGGAGTTACTCGTTTCTGAGTACTCTGAAAATAAATGTGACCAAATTCAGGATTTGGTTCGCTGACTGTCACTACAAATACTTGGTGGTCTGTTTTGGTGGAACCCTTATCAATAGACTCATCAAAAACATGTAACCTGTCCACTGCATTTTGGGAAGTTACAGATTTGCTGGTGTCTGTAACATCTGTCATGGGTGTTGTAGGTACAGATGTTAAATGCTGGTTATTACCTTCCCCAGAATATACAAACCTTTGCCCAGCAGGGAAGACTGTAGATGTTCTGCTTGTTCCATTTGATTGTTTTATACCATTTGCTGATATCTGACTTAAATCAGATCCTTCCCATGAGTTTGCAATTGCAGGTTTTAGGTATGTTTGTGGCTGCCTGCTGTCAGATGACACAGACTGTGAAAAAGGAGAGGGTAAGGGAGTTACTGCCTCAGCAACCAGGAGAGAGGATTTCCTAGCAGGAGTTTTAGTCGCAGTCATCTCAGGTCCTGCAGTTACCACGCTTTCTGTTGCCCTCCCTGGCATAGCTACAGTGGCTGTCTCTGTTACTGGCATCATGATTTCTACTTCTGGAGCTGGGAGATCACCCGATGTTTCCTCCTCATCCCCAGGTACTTTTGAGAATGTACGGGCTTGAATACGTGGTTTCATTGCAACTTCTCCTCGTTTTTCTATCAGTGTTGAGTTCCTCTTTGCTTTTTCCCAAAAGGCTGCCCAGCGCTGTGGATCGACTCTCCTGGCCGAGGAAACAAACTGTCTTCTCTGTCCTCTAAACCGTCTGCTTAATTTGTCTCTGTAGTGCCTGTAAGTGATTTTCCCATAGCTATTCCTTTTATGTGCACTCTGTGTGACCCGATTTCTGGCTGCTGAGGCAGAAGATTCCTGATTAGCTGTCAAGGTAGCCAGAGTAGCTAAAGAATGTTTCTGTGCTGTAGCAGAGACCAGCATCACATTGCCAGAGCCGTCGCCCTCCTCCCATTCTCCCACAGCCACATGCTTTTTCTTTAGAGTGGTTTCATCTTTTCTAATCAGCACTTGGAAAACCAAAAGATCAACACCATACTGGTTGGCTGCAACACATCTGAAGTAGCCACTGTCTCTCTCTGTTACCCCTTGTATTCTCAAGGTACCATTGTCAAAAATGTGTTTGTTTCTTACAGAATGGTGAAGAATTGCATGATCGGGTAACACCCAACTAATGGCAGCATCTGGAACAGCAATGGATGTACAGGGAAGGTAGAGTGTTTCGCCAACAAATGTAGAAAGTTGGGCTCCATTTACGCTGTCATGTTCCACGTAAGGATCAACCACAGTAATCCTAAATGTGAGGGTATCCGCATCGTAGTAATTTGTGCCTATGCAGTGATAAAGCCCAGTGTCAAAAGTATCAGCTGTCCGTAATGTGAATGTTCCAGTTTTAACTACTATGATTCTTCCATCCTCGCTGATATAAGGAGCTCTAACTTTGCTCCCATCAGCCAATATCCACTCGATTGCAGGAGCTGGTTCTCCAATTGCTTGGCACTCTAGTTCTACGGTCCCCCCGATTAAAACAGTGTGCTCTGTTTGTGTTTTGTTGTCCCTGGAGATGATGGTCCAGTTATTTCTCACCTCTTTTTTGTCAGCAGCGGGCAAGATAATCTGAGCATCCGTAAAGTATTGGATGTGCAATGTGTTAAGTGTGGTTGCTGTCCTGTCTAGCTGTAATGCCACTTTGCTTTGCATTAACCAGGATGGTTCAGCTCTCAGTTCAGTCTCTATATTAGTAAAAAGTTCATCTTTTTCAGAGTAGATTTGTTTATATTTGTAACTAATAAAAGGTACGTTAGTCACTAGGACATTCCTTTCCAGTTTTAAGGGAGAATTACTGTACAGTGCTAGTATGCTCCATAGCTGCTGAATGTGTTCATAATCAATGCCACACACAAGAAATGCTGAGAATGATGTTTTGAGTACTGTACTGTTGCCATCTTTGTCAAATGAGACTGGAGACAGTTCTTTAGGTTTCTGGATATCGCAAACCAAGTTACCTCGACTTCCTGCTTGGTCAGTCATGTTCAAAACCATGGATCCTATAGGAGCTAAGAAGTCCTTGGGAGATACAGAACTGAAATGCCCGTCATCTGGCACTGTAAGGTTTTTAAATTTCAGGGAGTCACGTATGGCTGGTTTAGCACAGCTTAAAGATGCAGAAGGAACATTCGCTAAGCTTTTGCCTTTTTGATTTTGTGGACTAGCACAAACTGGGCATTGCTGAGCACCGGAGCTTCTGTCTTTTTTGCACTTTATAAGATCTGAAGGGAAGAGAAATGCAGTAAGGTTTAGTGATACAATTTTTACTATAAAAAAAAAACCAAAACCCACCAAAAAAACCCTAGCTACCAGCAAGTTGTTACCTTGAATATTAAAATATTAACAAAGTTTATCTTAAAGCAACCTGTGAAAACCTACAGTAACTTGCGAAAACCTAAGCAGCTTCATCAGAGAAAATTCATAAGGGCTGTTGCTGTTGCAGCTCAGTATGGTGCCCTTCAGTCCCCATGCTTTTACACCATGCAGGGGGGCCTCTGTTGCAGTACGTGGCTGTAGTTTTTTTCTGAGACAGACAGGCTCTAGCAGTTTAGGGAGTAACACTACACTACTGTGTCCAACCTCCACTCAGGGCAGCAAAAGAAAAAGTCATTGAGTCCTGCTCCTTATTTCATTTTTGAAGAATCAAGTACAATGTGGCCTTCACTCTTGCCAGTTACATAAAGATTAGCTTCCTTAATTCCCTGTGGATTCTCCTGGTGCACAGAATCTTTGGACTGACCAAGGAAAACCTTCCATTAAGGAAAGTAGCACTTGGGAATGGGTTAAGACCACTAGATTCATTTAATCTAGGAAACTGAGTGGTATTGATCTGTTTACCCTGATCACATGCACCTACAAAAATGCTGTCTTCCAGCCTTTTCTGGGAGAATAAATGGATGAATAAAGCACAATTGCCTTTATGAGAAAGAAAAAGATGCTATGACATGATTAAAAAGCATAAACAAGGCCTTCAGCTCACCTGGCCTCTCTTCTGCCCATTTGGCAAACCACTGTAGATTGCAATCACAGGACCACGGGTTTCCATGAAGGTAAATGCTCTCTAGCTCAGACATGTAGGAAAACATTTCTTCTGGTAGCGATGCCAGCACATTGTCAGACAAATATACGTGCTTCATGAAGGATATTTTAAATATTTGGCTATAGTGCAAGGTGACAAAAGTATCTGGATGAAGCTGCTTGAGTAAATTGCCTTCCAAGTGGACCAGCCTCAGTGACGTGAGTCCGTAGAAAACGTTGGGATTTACAAATTCAATTTTATTGTGGTCCATATGCAACCGCACCAAGCTCTTTAGACCATAGAAAACATCTTGCTGAAGTACTCTGACCTTGTTATAACTCATTTTTAAAACCTGTTGATGAAAAAGTAACAGATGTATTATATTAGCCTATGTTAAGATATATAATATTAGCCCATGTTATATCGTTATGAGACTCCTAACAAATTTTGATTTAATGGTTACCTCTGTGAAGTGGAAGTGCTTCACCAGACCAGTAGTGCGAGTGACTGGAAAAAACCTTGGAGGAATTATTTTTAAATGTGATGTTAGTTACAGGACTACAAGGATGCTTTCCTGTTTCAACACAACAGTCCATCAGGGTGACATTTCTACAGTCACATTTACAAAATGCAGTGTTTAAAAAAAATATAAAACAAAGCAATGCTTATTTCTCATTCAAAAAAATCCCAATTAAACCACACTTATGAAAAGGGTAAGCAGAATTTGACCATCAACTGTGACAGTGGCTTTTGTTCTAGCCAGTGTTATGACTATAAAAATGCATGCAACAGCCTATTTTGTTTGATGTTTAATCAACAGAACTGCCAAGAGTGTTTCCAGTCTCAGGATTTGTGTTATGTGAGATGTGTACTTGCCAAACCTCAACTCTCAGATGCCATTTTGTTGCTGACAGGTTAAAAGTGAAATTCGTAGCTATGAGATGAACAAACCTGCTGTATTGTTGAAGTATTCAATATGGTACCCAAGACACCCTTTTTGCTGTTACTTTTCCTGTATGGAAATTGGTTTTGGAATCATACTGTTACAGTCAAGAATTCTGTATTTTGAAAATTAACAAGGAACAGTACAAAATCACAGTAACATGCAAGTTTATTTGCCAAATATAATTCCATTAAAACTCTCTGTAATTGCGTTGCCATCTTGCTTGCTGATAAGGGATTAAAAGCTTATAGGACTCCATAAAGCTTGTTTTATTAAGTCAGTTGCGAGGAGTTACCGAGCAAGTTTTCAGGCACAGAACAACCCTTCATGAGAGTTATTGAAACCTGAAGGTCTGTATGCTCCAAAGCTCGCCTGTCTCTCTCACTCTCACCCCTGACCCCGATCCTCTACAACCAGCAACTGAGCCAGTACTGTGTTTTCTGTCTGAACAATTCAGGCCTCTCATGTTCTTAGTTTATCACAGCTACAACATTTTAACAGCAGTTAATAACAGCTCTAGATGGAAATTTAACAGGAGAGTAAGTGTTACCTGTACACAAATTAGTTGGGAATGGTTGTTCCTAAATAATCAGGTAAGTACTTGCCATGAATGCCTACATGGCACAGTGAGATACTGAGATAGCTCCAGAATCCCTCTATGGCACCATACATTTATTAATTTTTACAATATAGGTAATATTTCAGTTAAAGAACAAAACAAACATCAAATACTATATTTTTTAAAAGTCTACAAATAAATATATAAAATTATAAAACCAAGGAAATATTTTTTTTTAAAGCATTACATTTTTATATGTACTATGTTCAGTTTCTGTTCAGTAGGAGCCTTTTTTTAATGAAGATAGAAAGGAAAAGGACTGTACTGTACTGAAGGGAAAGGGAAGTCTGGATGGAAAACAATCCTCAAAAAAAAGAAAAATACTGACTAACAAATTTCCCACCACAGGAAATACCTGATGCAATACTTGGAGTTCTGCAGTCTTTCTCCCTCATTGAAAGAGAGTTTCAGCTGCAGTTGCCTGTTAAGATATTCCTAACAGAATGTCTACCAGTATGTTTGTCAGACTCTTTAAACTGTACCTGAATGCCAACCTGGGAAGGAAAGACATTTCCTGTTAGGATACTGGATCCCAAAGGCTGTTGTCTGTCATGTGGATACAATAAGAAACAGGAAACCAAAACGCTACAGACCACTGGTCTGCTTCCATTTATTACTATTACTGCAGGTAGTTTAAAAGTTGTAACAAAACCTAAGATTAGGTCATCTCCTAATTAAGATTAGGTCACTTACTTCTTACCTGTAATGAATATAAATCCCTGAACACCTTATCAGGGATTGTATTTATCTCATTGCTATGCAGCATCAGTAACTCCAGTTTCTCGAGGCCAGAGAAGTCTGTTTCTGTCAGTTTAAGCAAGCTGTTGTAACTGTAACAAAGGACCTGGGTTTAGGCAGGAGACTTCACAAGTTTTAAAACAAACAAGCAAAACCAAAACAAAAGAACAACTCTGTGGAAATATATAAAGGTAGGTAGCACTTCTCGTTGCCACAATGAAATTTTAAGTCATTCCTTCATGTTAGCACAAAATTTAGTAACTTTTCCAGGGCAGCTTTCTGAGACTGTATTCACAGTGGATTGGGAAAACAACTGCAAAAATGTGCAGGCAAGAATGCTGGGTTTCGGCTTTGAAGAAGAGCAAGGAGCTCCTGTACCGGCAGAGCTTGGCGATACGGTTGATGCCTCTTTCAGTTGAGGGCTTTCCCAGCACTGCAGTATCACAGAGAGGACCGTGAACAAGTGCAAGCTTCCTGTGCTGTCCCCTGAGAATCAGGTAAAAGCAGAGGTACTGGGGCGTGACCTCTCTCCTGGGCCCTGAATGGCACTGGCTGGTGCCTAGGCCATGGCGCTGGCGGGTTCTGCAGAGTGCCTTGCCGTCCCACCCTGGCCCTTGGCTGGACTATGCTGTCTGCCCATTTCAGTTGTACGTCTGGAGTTTTATTTCCAGTCCACAGAGGTTCAATGGTGCACACTGCTAGTTAATTAGCTCAGACAGAGCCTCAGCCTCCCCAGATTTCCATAAGCATACATATAGTGTGGACAGTCAAGGCTGGATTTAAACAGAGAAACCAAAAATTAAACAGAACACCCTTTAAGTGTGAGCTACTCTGCTAGAAGACTCTTGGTCGCATCTAAGGCTAGCCAGCATGACTATGGACAGTAGTGATGCTACGCTACCCCAGAATTAGGTGTTGTGTAAGCCTCACAATTGCTGAGTACCTACTCAGTGATGCCTTTGACTTTATAACTACTATCACGCTTGCATGACCTGATTAGCTAACACAGGGACTCTCCTCATGCTGCAGCCACACCTCCCATGCCCCATGGTGACAAATAAGTTAGATTAATTCACCAGTCAGATAGAAGGCCTTTTCATAGTAGTAATGAATGTATTTCAAGCACATGTCCTACACCTCAGGTTAACCCACAGTCCTCTAAAAGCACTGGTACTGAATTGTAAGACTTCATATGCAGCACTTCTGGACAACACTAAAAAATCAACAGAAGGAAAAGGCAGACAGGAGTCAGGAGCTGGGATCTGGATATGCTGCCTGGAATCAGAAGGCAGACAAGGGGAAGACTCCAATGAAAATGTCCTTTTATATTTTCTGCATACACATATGGATGATGCAAAGGTTATGCATATCAAAAGCAACACACATATGAGTCAGATATTGCTGATTGGTCTCATTTGATTATGTGACAGGACACCTGCTGGAAACTACGTTAACGGGTCAGGTGAGCCTGGGTATAATCTGCTCCCGGTTCCTTTTAACCGCTCACACCTGCTCCTTTTAACCGCTCACACCTGCTCCTTTTAACCATGCACAGAACAAAACCATTTTGGAACCTGAAATATTCAGACAAGGGCTATTTCCTATGAACATAAATACATAAAAGACATAGATACCAGCATTGTGTGACATTCTAAAGTCACAGCAAAGTCTCTGAAGATTTTAATGCACATAGTAATTTTCTAGCCCACTGAGCTCTGAACTATCTTTTCCCAGAAAAAGTTCTCCCTATTTCAGATTCCTTCTGATTTCCATGTTACAGATGCAAAATGTTGGGATAATATAAAAGAATTCATTTAAGTTCACAACATTTTGAAGTTCTTGCATGCCCTGTGATATATCCCCAAAATTTCCACTTAGCATTGGTGGTCTTTGCTAGCTGTGATTGCAACTGCTCCTGAATGCTGCAGAACATTAAGCTCTTGTGATTTATTTATTGCTTTGGGTAATTTTTACACCTAAATCCAAGAACTCTTAATTATTGCTTTGCAAAGTATTGAAAGGTAACTAGTCAGAATATTTAAAATCTTGATGTTAAACATACCCCAGGTTGATGCGTTCGACGTTTGGAGGGATGTGTGGTGGGACGGCTGTGAAGTACCGGAACGTGCAGTGCGCCTCAGTGGGGACATAGCAGGCGCAGAGCCTGGGACAGGCACTGCTGCCGGGGAGGGCAGCCAGGCAGACAACGAGGAGGGTCCCCAGCCACCACGGTGTGCCTCTGTGTGCTGCCTTCATCCTGCAGGAAAAGGCTATGCAACCATCCTTCGCAGCGAAAGCAACAGAGTCCTACAAGGAAAACAAAACACACACCTGTTTACAGTGACATCTGTGCCAAGTTGTTCAACAAGAGCAGTAAGAAAAAGAATTTTGTAACATGGGAAAAAAACCAACCCACAAAACAGACCCCAATCTCTTGGCTTCCCTCTCAGTACTTAGCCCTGTACAACATCCAGAATGTTCGTCATTGTGAAGAACCAGCCTCACAACTTCCTCGTCCGAGTGCCATGCGCCCCGTGAGCTGCTGCTTACAGGTAAAGCTTAATCTCTGAAGGAAGCAAACATGGAAACTGTAGCATCTGGCTGTCGTGGCATCACGACCCCGGCTATGCGGCGTGTTTATAAATCTGCTAGCAATTTATCCTCCGAGAGGAACACGTCAGCTCCTTTCTTGCCAGTAATTATTCCATGCAAAATTAACGAATTTCAAAGCCCGCGCGCAGAGCCGCCGTGCGGCGGCACCAGGACGGGCCCGGCCCTGCACCCCTTCTCCCAGGCCGCCCCCACCGGCCCGCCCCCGGACCCCCTACCTGTGCCACCTCCGCGGCGGCGGCTCCCGCCCGGCCGCGCTGGCGGCCGCAGTCCCCGGCGGGGCCGCTACCTCGGGGCAGCGCCGGGCCGGGCGGGGAGGGCAGGGTTCGCCCCAGGGGAAGGGGCCGGCCAGGCCGCCCCCCGGGAGCCCGGGGCCGGGCCATGCGGCTGCGGCGGGGAGGAGGAGGAGGCAGCTAGGGGACGCCGGGCCGGGGGTCTGTCAGGTCCCACCTGGCTCCCTCCCTCCCGTCCTCCCTTCCCTCACTCACCCTCTGCATGGCTTTCAG